>CAMZMU010000041.1:694883-1086174 GCA_947311845.1 Poa pratensis | reverse complement strand
AAAAACGCCTATAAAAAAGGTCCCTGCGTTTCGCGAAGGAGCGCCGCAAAAAACACAGAAACACCGAAACGGAGATCAGGAGCTGCAGATTGGAGGGGGAAAACTCCGGCGGGGCGCTGCCGGCGTGGTCTCCATCTTCTCCATCGACTTCTCCACCGTCTCCATGATGAAGAGGGAGTAGTCCACCTCTGGACTATGGGTTTGTGGAAGTAACTTATGTATCTCTCCTCTCTTGAGCTTCACTAATTAGTACCGTATGAGCTGCTGAACATGATTACGGTCACCGTTGTAATACCTATGTGGTGGATCTTTTATGAGTTAATATATGTTTGAGATTGCAATGTTTGTTTCAGTTATGAGTATAGATGCATATTATGTACCCCGTTCTTGTCTACTTGTTTGATCAAGCATGTTTATGAGAGCGTGTGTGGGGGAACGTGTGCATTAGTTGGAGTAACGGGGGTGTAGTGCGGTAAGCTGACAAAATATCGCGATCCACTTGGTGTTTACCTTACTTTGTTACCTCACTAGGGATAAACAAAAATACCATGCTGCAAGGGTTGGGGTGACCAAGCTCTCTTCCTGACTAGATCCAGCATGTTCTTATTTTCACTTCATGTCATGAACTTAGCTATACTCTGAGTCATCTTAATTACTGAGGTGTTATGATTTGGTTCGCATCTTGGTGGAGTATAAGAGAGACTAATAACCAAAAGGTCTCTATGTTAGGACGTGATGCCCATATATCTAAGTAACTTGTTATCAAACTTTGTTGCAATCTCATATGTTAACTCTGTGTGTGTTCCATTGTCTGCCACTTTATAAAGAGAGAGTGCATTTGTGAAACCATGAACCCCGGTCCATTTTTAATCATAAGAAACACCTTTCCAACACCATATACCACTTTTCCATTTTCAGCCATCATTAAATCCGAAAATACAAAAATACTTTTCATCTTGCATACATCATTAAAAAACCCAAAAATATCATTTACCATTGCATCCACCACCATTGCATATTTATTTCCTGTTTGCATTGCATAACTATCTTGATATCATTCTTACACCTTGTGCTTGACAACCACAGGTGAGGTTGAGGACCAAAACATTTAACTTTGTTTTGTAGGTAACCAAAAGAAGGATAAGAAGATATATCTTCACTACTGATTCCCCGAGAGTTCGATATTAAACCCTCGAGTCACCCTCGTGGGGAAAACACGTCTTCCACTACTACACACTCTGCACTTGGAGTCTCAACCTAACCCATTTACTTTTGACGCAGGTAACTACGCACCGAGATCAAGTGTTTTCTGGCCGTAGATCAACCTCTTCAAGGGCCATCAAGACTGTTTTCTGGCGCCGTTGCCGGGGAATCATAGCTGAGAGATTTATCCAAGGGTGTGCATCATCGCATTCATCTCACAACAAGTCAACTCACCCAACTTGTGCTAACACCTAAGCTTGGGGAGGTTGCACCTACGTGAGCACCATCTTATCCATCTTTACTTACAAAGCAATTTATTTGTTTTGTTAGTGTCATTGCATATCATATCCTTGCATATTTATTTTCAGTTGCATAAAAAATAAAAATACAAAAAAACTTGCTAAAATGGGAGAAAGAACTAAGTTGTGTGACTACACAAACACTCCTAATGATCAATTTATCACAGAGCTATTGCCACACCTAAGATAAATGCTGAGAGTTATGAAGTAAGTCCTAGTTTGTTGAACTTGATAACTAGGGAACAATTTGGTGGTAGTGCTATGGAGGATGCCTCTATGCATCTTCATGACTTTGTTGAAATATGTGACATGCAAAAGTTTAAAAATGTGGAAAGTGATATCCTAAAACTGAAGTTATTTCCTTTTCACTTAGAGGAAAAGCTAAAGAGTGGTTGCATTCCTTGCCATCTGGTAGTATTAATTCTTGGGATGATCTAAAAGAAGCTTTCATTAAGAAATATTATCCCCTGTTAAAATTTTGCAAAATAGAAACAACATTCTTTCTTTTAGGCAAAATGAAAATGAACATGTTGCTATGGCTTGGGATAGGATAAAACTTATGCTTAGAACTTGTCCCTCACATGGAGTTAATGAATGGACCATATTACACTCTTTCTACAATGGTTAAACTACATGTCTAGAAACATACTTGATTCTGCTGCTGGAGGTGCTTTTATGAGTAAGACTATAGTAGAAGCTAAAAATATATTGGAAAGCATTTTGCAAAACTATAGTCAATGGCATACTGATAGGGCACCAATCCTTCTAAGAAAGTGAATTCTATTGAGAAACTAATGATTTGTCATCTAAAATGGATACTATTCTTGCTTTGCTTAATAAACCTAGTGTTGAAAATGTTCCTTTGCAAGAACTAGTTGGTAACAATTCTGAAAATATTGATGTCAACTTCATTAGGAACTATGGTAATAATGGGTATGGTAACAACAATTATAACTCTATAATAAACCCCCATATGTGCCAAATAAATATGCTTCTAGTGGTAATGTTTCTAGTGACTTGGAAAACACCATTAGATCTTTTATATCTACCAAAAGAGCTTAATAAGGAATTTATCTCTAAGTTTGAAAAACAAGACTTTGTTTGAAAGGGTAGATCAGCTTACTAAGGAAGTCTCATCATTAAAGAGCATCATTACAGCCCAAAAACATGAGGAAACAATAAATATTGCCAAGAGGTTATCAATAAGTCTTGGGAACACATTCATGAGCAAGAGAGAGTTGCTAAAGAATCTATTGGGGTAATGAAAGAGGTTGAAGTTGAGGAAGTTAAAATGCTTATGAAGTCAAGGATCCTTTGCTTGACTTAGAAAATTGTAGCTTGCATGAATTAATATCTATCTTACAAAAATTTGCAAGTGATCCTTCCATCAACACTAACCAAGCAGGTTTTGGTTCTTATATTGCTAATCATGTCTTGAAAGAAAAGATTGCTAGGTACAACCAAGAGGCTATGATACCACCTAAGCTTGGGGATATGTGGATACCTAAGGTACTAGTAACTATTGGAAAAGAGACACACCATGCCATACTTGATCTAGGATCTAGTGTCTCTGTTTTATCTAAAGAACTATATGAAGTGCTTGAATTGAAAAATCTTGAAAAATGCTCTATTGAACTGCACTTGCTGATGACTCTATTAAACATGCTTTGGGAAAAGTAAGTGATGTTATGGTAGAGTTACATATGACTTTTGTGCCTGTGGATTTTCTAATCATGGATATGGGGAATAAAACCTCTAGTCCTATTATTCTTGGAAGACCTTTTCTTCGTACCACAGGTGCTATCATTGATTCAAAGGAAGGGAATGTAAGTTTCAGTTTCCACACAAGAAGTGCATGGAACACTTCCAAGGAAGAGGGAACCACCAAAGTTCAAGCTCCCTCATGAGCTTCGTCCACAATAAACAACAAGTAAGAAGCCTAGCTATATGGCTATAAAGAAAGCGCTTTGCGGGAGGCAACCCGGTTATTTTTTGTGTGATTTTCTTTGTGTCCTCTTGCTGTAACAAGAGACTTTGTTTAGTTTAGGTTCTGGATTTTCAATAAAGTGCCAAGTTTTACCCTTTTTGGTTTGAAAAAGTTGCTTATAGCGTTCGGAGATTTTATTCCTGCACGAATCAGTGCACGGTATGATTTTTAATTCTTATTCTGTAACTCCGAATGAGCTCATATTTGAACTGTAGTTGCAACTTTTCATCCTCTGTATGCATGAATTTTTTCGGAATTTTTCGAGAAAGTTTGGTAGGGTAGAAAAATACGTTTTGCTGCTGCTGTTTTTCTGGACAGATTCTGTCCCATTTTGTTTGATGCATGCTTTGAGCTTTTAAGTTGAATCTTTTTGATCCAATTGAGTTTATGAGTAGGCATACAACATTATACACTTTCTGGACATTCATATGAATTTTTGTTCAAGGATTATATGCAGCAAGAAACCTATTTGTTTATCACTATTAATGCACCCCACAGAAAAGAAAGAAACGGTGTTTTGAAGTTTTTTCACAGGGATTGGAGGAGATGCACCAAGAGCTATCCAAGGATGGTGAAGACCATAAGCTTGGGGATGTGAAGACAACCCCATGGACCTACACACTCTCGGTTTGCACACGTCCAACTTCTGTTTTTCGATCGAAACACTTTATCGCATAAACTTGGAGCGTCTTTTGTTTTTTTTGTTTGATTTGTTTGAGAGACCACCACACTATCATTTATATAAGAGCTACTGGAAATATGGGTTGAAATATGTTGGATGCTTTTATAAGATTGGGAAAAGGGATGTTTGAGTTGATTTTTAATGATACATATAGTTGCATGATTCATGAGCTTGTTTATGAGTAATAGTTTGCAAATCTTTTTGAAGAGCTATCACTTATTCATGTTTTGGTGCTGATTGTTATTTTACTTGGTTTAACATGGATTAGTTAGTTCTATGGACACTCATGCATGCATCTAGATGGTCAACTTTCTCCCTTTTGCTAGCCCAAACTCCAACAAGCAAAACTTGTTTCCAACACCTTCAACCAAAGTTATTCCAGTGAGTCCACCATATCTACCTATAGCTTTATGCTATTCCGAGTATGTTCATCATGATATTTGTGTTATCTATACCTCTGAATGAAAATGATTATGTTATTGATTGCATGGAAAAGTTGGTTATATAGCTCTCACGAACTTGATGCACATTTTACTATCATTGCATAAATAAAATGACCCATTGTGATTAAGATTATGATGCTAGTGGCTTGATAAATGTCCAGGTTGGGAGTTAGCCCATATGTGCTGTCACATGCAAAGCTTTCAACATGCTCCATTTAGTTGATATCATGTGCTTTTGTCTATGGATGCCTATCATGGTGAAATAAGGGGAAATGATAGTTTAATGAGTTTGTATAAATGGTTAGAGAGACGCCTGGGCCGCTAATCTAAGCCATGCATTATTCATGGTGGAAATTTACTTACATGCTATGGTGAATTATCTATGACACACCTTACAATAAAAAGCTATTCCAATGGTAAATAAAAAGGGTGTTGAGGTGTTCATCTTGTTTGTTTGTCTTGTCATTTTGATATGGGCTTGTTCCATATCCTGGGACAAGAGGTACCCCAGTTGACGCTCTTGATGATACTATTATTACTTACAATGATAGATAACTTGAACTTGCTTTTCCCAAGTTGAGTAATCATGGTGTAGGTACTTGTATTCAAGGGGCATGAGACATCCAACCTTTACTTTGTCAAGCACACTACTCATATTTGCTTCACATTAAACTTAATCATTCAAGATGCTATGATAGGGGAATGAGAGCTTGACACCAATAATACCACATTGCAATCATTAACTTAAGTAGAGAGTTTGGAAGTTGATGAAACTTATGCATGCTTTACCTCTACTCACATATTCATCTTTCCAAAGTGTCACCTATCATATTCAGATTTTCATCTACACTCTATGACCATTGTATGCAAAAGTAAGATGTCCATATTACTTGCTACTATGTTACACTTTGTGAACTATCAATGAACATCCTTGTCTTGAATACTTGATATCACTTCATAAACTATTTGCATATTGCTACTCCTTTGAAGAATGAATCATTTGACTATATGTAGCAATAGTAATCATCTTTGATATCCATTGTTAGTATTAAATTGCAAAGTCCATGTTAGTTTTATCACCTTCATACTCGAGGACGAGCATGGATTAAGCTTGGGGATGTTGATGCATGTAAAATGCATACATGAACTTTGCACTTTAATCTTATATTCCAATCATATTTGCATCATATAAGGGTTATATCAATGTTTTAATGATTTTGGAAATATATTGTTTCCTATTTTTATGGAATTAACCCTGCACAGGCAGAAAACCCTATTTTTTATTTTAATGTTTCAGGGACCCAAACGTCAAAAATCACTGGAAATACGGGCGTATTTGGAAGGAAGAAGACGTGGAGCGAAGGAAGCAAGCAAACGGAGGCCGAGGGCCAAAAGGGGTGGCCCACGCGGCCAGGTACTGTGGCCGCGTGGGGCCCACCGTTTGGGCCTCGTGGCTCCGTTGTCGATCTTTCGTCCACCGACTCGTCTTGACCTAAAAACGCCTATAAAAAAGGTCCCCCGACGTTCTCTGGAAGGAGCGCCGCACAAACACAGAAACACCGAAACGGAGATCAGGAGCTGCAGATTGGAGGGGGAAAACTCCGGCGGGGCGCTGCCGGCGTGGTCTCCATCTTCTCCATCGACTTCTCCACCGTCTCCATGATGAAGAGGGAGTAGTCCACCTCTGGACTATGGGTTTGTGGAAGTAACTTATGTATCTCTCCTCTCTTGAGCTTCACTAATTAGCACCGTATGAGCTGCTGAACATGATTACGGTCACCGTTGTAATACCTTTGTGGTGGATCTTTATGAGTTAATATATGTTTGAGATTGCAATGTTTGTTTCAGTTATGAGTATAGATGCATATTATGTACCCCGTTCTTGTCTACTTGTTTTGATCAAGCATGTTTATGAGAGCGTGTGTGGGGGAACGTGTGCATTAGTTGGAGTAACGGGGGGTGGCTAGTGCAGTGAACGTGAGAGAAAGTTCTGCGATCCACTTTGGTATCTTTACCTTACTTTGTTACCTCACTAGGGATAAACTAAAATACCATGCTACCGGGGATGTGGGCGTGACCATTGCCACTACTCCATGACTAGATCTAGCATGTTCTTATTTTCACTTCATGTCATGATACTTAATGCTATACTCTGAGTTATCTTAATTACTGAGGTGTTATGATTTAGTTCGCATCTTGGTGGAGTATAAGAGAGGTTAATAACCAAAAGATCTCTATGTTAGGACGTGATGCCCATATATCTAAGTAACTTGTTATCAAACCCTGTGTTGCAATCTCATATGTTAACTTGTGTGTTCCATTGTCTACCACTTTATAAAGAGAGAGTGCATTTGTGAAACCATGAACCAGTCCATTTTTAATCATAAGAAACACCTTTCCAACACCATATACCACTTTTCTATTTTCAGCCATCATTAAATCCGAAAATACAAAAATACTTTTCATCTTGCATACATCATTAAAAACCCAAAAATATCATTTACCATTGCATCCACCACATTGCATATTTATTTCTTGTTTGCATTGCATAACTATCTTGATATCATTCTTACACCTTGTGCTTGACAACCACAGGTGAGGTTGAGGACCAAAACATTAACTTTTTTGTAGGTAACCAAAAGAAGGATAAGAAGATATCTTCACTACTGATTCCCCGAGAGTTCGATATTAAACCCTCGAGTCACCCTCGTGGGGAAAACTCTTCCACTTACTACACACTCTGCACTTGGAGTCTCAACCTAACCCATTTACTTTTGACGCAGGTAACTACGCACCGGAGATCAAGCTGTTTTCTGGCACGTAGATCAACCTCTTCAAGGGCCATCAGGAGGTCGTGCATATAATTCTCGCTCTGAATCCAACCGCCCGAGGCTTCATGGCAACTCTAGGGTGGCACGACACCGAGCAGCATGTAATTAAAGCGTGGCTATTGCATGTGGCAGTGTTGGCATGTCCGGCATGTCCACATAGATATCGTGTAACGTTGCATTCCATTTGCGGGGTAATTTATAACCTATTGCATCGTATTTTTTGTTAATGTATGTCTTGAAGCAATGGTGGTGTTTTGATGTATGTCTTCCCTTGGTTACCGACAATTGGTCTAAAGTCTGTGTCAGAGATCGAGTTTGAGTTCAAAATGTGGCAGGGTTGAAGTGATGCCTCAACAGTTAAGTTTGAAAGACATAAACTATCATAAACCCCTAAATAGTATTCACGTAATTTCCGAGCTTTCTCGCCATGATAACATGTTTCTGTTTCGTGTCATGCAAAAAAAAGTCACCTTGCGCTACGAAACCTCCACAAAGATTATTTTCTCATGGTGGGTGATCCTTATGGATTAGGATGTCGTGCATATGATTCTCGCTTAGAATATGAGCACCTGATGCTTCACATCGACTGTAGGGTGGCAAACCTCCGAGCATCATGTGATTAAAGTGTGCTTATTGCGCGTGGCAGTGCTGGCATGTTATGTGTAACGTTGCATTCCATTTGTGGGGTTAAATTTTTCTTGACCTATTGTATTGTATTTTGTTCATGTATGTCTTGAAGCAATGTTCATGTCGGCTGTCTAAAGTCTATATCATAGATTGAGCGTAAGTCTAAAATGTGACATGGTTTCTAGCGATGCATCGACACTTATGTAAAAAAGATCGTGAGTGAACATAACCAGGAAAGAGGAACTCTAATACATGAGTGGGCTTATGGACGCTTAAGGCAAACATCTTGGATAAAATTCTTGCATTGTCAGACATCCATATCAGATATATGTTCAAAACAATTAACCGTGATTTAAGTTTCCGGGCCATATCAACATATTTCTCCATGAATAAGATGGTATCATCAACGTATTAGAGGCTTCATGGAAACGCTACGGTGGCACGCACCGAGCAGCATGAAATTAAAGCGTGGCTATTGCACGTGGCAGTGTCAGCATGTCCACATAGATAATGTGTAACGTTGCATTCCATTTGCAGGTAATTTCTCTATTGTTTTGCTCTTGGGAAACGGAGTACTAATGACATAGTTTTTTTTATACAACTAATGGCATAGTTAAGGAAGTTGCAGCTTGAAAGTTGTGTTTTGTTGTAGTAACAGGGATATCATTGGCTACTCGAGTGACCCGTCGTCGTATAAATTGTAGCATGAAGCATGCAAAGGTTGTCAAACATGTGGCCATGCAAATTGAAAATACAAATTCAGTTTACAAGATTTGAGGGGAGAAAAGAAAAGTTCCGATTTTGCCCTCGAAGTGGAGGCCATTTCATCCATCCGACCTCGCCGGAGCAAGCGGCTCTCCCTTCCCTCCCTCAGATCGGAATCCGCCGGAGCCGCCCGCCGCAGATCCGCCGGAATGGTGCCGCCTCCTCCTGATTCTACACCCACCGACGACGCGGGCCCAAGGTACCTACTTTCTGACATATGAACACCGGATCCGCCCTCCTCGACCCTTCTTCTCCTTGCAAGGAAGCAAATCACCCAAAATTGAATCTTTTCTCACCAGATAGAGTCTTACACACCTTCCCATGTGTTGCTGATTCGCAATTGTTTTGATTTGTGGTTGGTAGCACCAGACGAATTCATTCCTGATTAATTATGCCGGTCGATGCTACCAGCTTTATTATCTTATTAGAATCATTCTGCACCAGCTTGAAGCTGAGTTACTAAAATGGAGTTGTTCCTCTGCTCTTCAGAATGCTCCAGATTGAGAGCTCAGAGGATCTCTAAAGCTGCAGCACAATAATGCAGCCTTCGGATATCTGCAAGTCGGAAGGGGACATGGAGAGAACGGGGGTAACTGTTGCCCCTCGCCTCTGCAGCTAGGATGCCCGGATACGGCGATATGGATACAGATACGGATATGGATATGGCGCGATTTTTCGAAAACACTGATACGGGGATACGTTTACATATGTATAACGAAAAATAATAATATATAAAAATTACTAATTTCTAATTCTTGCACCAAAATAAGAAATGTTATTAGGGTATATAGGAGTACCTTTATAGTAGATGGCAGAAACATAACTTGATAATCTGACCACAAATTCACCAGCAATTTTCAACAATGCAAAGTGCATCCAACAAAGTTATAAAACCAGCTAATAAGAGTCTTCGCAATTTTATTTACATACCTCCATAGCGGCCACTTCGGATCATCGTTTGGAGGAATCACACGAACAACATCCAACATCTGGACTCCGGCGTTCGAGTTGGCCATTGCTGACCTACAGGTTGAATTTACCAAGAAGTGAGAAGGGATCATGGGATTGAGGAGCTAGTTCATCATTGCGCTAGACTCTACAGTCCAGCGGAAGTGAGATGGGATCATTTGGATCAAGAAGTGAGATGGGATCATGAGAAACTAACCTGCAGTCCGGCGGAAGGCGGCGGCGGAGGCTTCCCGGTGGCCGGTGGCTGGTTCTCTTCTCCGGTGCGGCGGCGCAGGCTGCCGGAGATTGCTGTGTGGCGGCGGCTGTAGAATCGTATAATTGTATTGCTTGATAATTACACAGCCGACCTTACATTGTTTATATAGGAGAGTAGACAACCGACCTAAGTAAACCTAACTTGGAGAACAAGTCTTAACAAGAGCTCGCGTAGAATACAACTCGTATAATCTAACATCCCCCCGCAGTATCAACGTGGGGTTCGACAACGTTGAGACTGAAACGTATGTCGGTAAAAGGAATTGTAGCGAGCGCCTTGGTGAAGATATCAGCGAACTGAGCTGTAGTAGGCACATGAAGAACTCGAACTTCACCCAAGGCAACCTTCTCACGAACAAAATGAATATCAATCTCGATGTGTTTGGTCCTCCGATGCTGCACTGGGTTGCTGGACATGTAAACAGCAGAAATGTTGTCACAATAAACAACGGTGGCCTGCGGAATGGGACAGTGTAACTCCGATAATAACTGACGTAGCCAAACAGTCTCAGCAACAGCATGGGCGATAGCTCAATACTCAGCCTCCGCAGACGAATGAGAAACCGTGACCTGCCACTTAGAAGACCAAGAAATCAAATTGTTACCAAGGTAAACACAATATCCGGACGTGGACCGGCGAGTATCAGGACATCTAGCCCAATCTGCATCAGAATACGCTGTCAACGATGTGGGAGAGGAGAGGGTAATGTGGAGGCCATGATCAAGAGTGCCTTTTAGGTAGCGAAGAATACGTTTGACATGATTGAAGTGTGGAAGACGAGGATCGTGCATATAGAGACAAGCTTGTTGAACAGAGAAGGAAATTTCCGGCCTAGTGATTGTTAAATATTGAAGAGCACCGGTGAGACTACGATACAAAGTGGGATCATCATAAGGTTCGCCAGCAGAAGAAAGTTTAATGGCGGTGTCGGCAGGGGTGCGAGAGGGTTGACAATCAAGCATTCCTGCCCGAGTTAAAAGATCTAGAATATATTGACGTTGAGAGAGAAAAAGGCCAGTAGAATCTCGTGTGACAGCAATACCAAGAAAGTGATGGAGAGAGCCAAGATCAGTCATGGAGAATTCAGAACTTAATAACGAGATAATGTGAGAGAGAAGGGTTTGAGAGGAGGCCGTAGGAATGACATCATCAACATAAAGAAGAACATAAGCAACATTAGAGTTGTGATGATAAACGAAGAGAGAAGAGTCAGAAACAGATGGTACAAAACCTATGGTGTGAATGAAAGTGGAGAAACGCTGGAACAAGGCCCGGGGTGCTTGCTTCAGACCGTATAGAGATTTTTGAAGAAGACAAACATGATTGGGGTTGGAGGAATCGATGAAACCAAGGGGTTGCTGACAATAGACTGTTTCATTTAGAGTACCATTGAGGAAGGCATTTTTGACATCGAGTTGGTGAATAGGCCAGGAAGAAGACACAGCAATGCTGAGAACAGTGCGAATGGTACTAGGTTAGACTACGGGAGAAAAAGTTTCATCAAAATCTATGCCATGTTGTTGAGAGTAACCGCGACAAACCCATCGAGCTTTATAACGAGAGAGGGTCCCATCAGAATGAAATTTGTGACGAAAAACCCATTTACCGGAAACAATATTTGCATCGTAGGGACGAGGAACTAGACGCCAAGTTTGATTTTGGAGCAAAGCATTGTATTCATCTTTCATCGCGGCAGACCAATTGGGATCTAACAGAGCGGCTTTGTAAGTTTTGGGTATGGGAGAAAGAGAAGGGGTGACATGAAGATTTAGGCGATCAATGGGTTGTCGAAAACCTGTTTTGGAGCGAGTACGCATGGAGTGGTTGTTGTTAGGAGGAGCCATAGGTATAGCATGTGGTGGTAGGATGGGCAGTGAGGTGGTAGTGGTGTCCGGCGCAGCGGAAGAGTCGGACATAGGTGTGGGTGACGACGAAGGAGAAGGTGGTGGGTTGTCGGAGAAGTGTGGTGTTGGGTTAGGGCTGGCTGGCATGGCAGGAGTTTGTGCAGCTTGGGGTGCCGTGGCAGGTTGTGATGCAGTGGAGGGCACCGTGGCAGGATCTTGTGCAGGTTGGGGTGCCGTGGCAGGGTGTGGTGCAGGTGAGTGTGCCGTGGCAGGATTTTGCAGGTTGGGGTGCCGTGGCAGGGAAAAAACGGGAAAGGGCTGCCGGGGAGAGGTTTGGGGAGAGCGAAGGACTGGGTTGGGGCAAGTTTTCAGGGCCCGTGCTAGTAGCAAAAGGAAAGACATGTTCAACAAAAGTGACGTGGCGAGAGACAAGAACGCGACCAGAGAGAATGTCGAGGCAACGATATCCCTTATGTTCATCGGAATAACCAAGAAAAACGCAAGGAAGAGATCTTGGGGCTAATTTGTTCGGAGAGGTAGCAGTTGTATTGGGAAAACAGAGGTAGCCAAAGATACGAAGCTCGGAATAGTTGGGATGACAAAGAAAAAGGGAAAAATAGGGTGTTGTTTTAGGGTTAACTTGGGAGGGTCGAATGTTTAAAAGATAAGTTGCAGTGGAAAAATAGGGTGTTGTTTTAGGGTTAACTTGGGAAGGTCGAATGTTTAAAAGATAAGTTGCAGTGCGTAAAGCTTCGGCCAAAATTTAGGCGGCATGGAGGAGTGAATAAGAAGAGTTCGGACAATGTCATTGAGAGTACGCAAAGATCTTTCAGCTTTACCGTTTTGGGGAGAGGTGTAAGGACAAGAAAAGCGTAGAAGAATTCCATGTTGAAGAAAGAAATTTCGGTTTTTATAATTATCAAATTCACGGCCATTGTCGCATTGAATAAAACGGATTGGTAGAAGGAAGTGGGTGGCAGTATAGCGTTGGAAGTTAAGAAAAATTGTATGAACGTCAGATTTATTACGTAAAGGAAAAGTCCAAACAAAGTGGGTAAAATCATCTAAAATAACAAGATAGTATTTAAAACCAGAAACACTTGTGTGTGGAGACGTCCATATGTCACAATGTAGTAATTCGAAAGGAAAAGTACTATGAGAAGTAGAGGAAGAAAAAGGTAAACGAACATGCTTTCCTGTTTGACAAGCTTCACATTCTAACGAATTATGACTATGGCGATTACAAGGAATAGAAAATTCACTAAGGATAGACAATAAAACTGCAGTATGTGGATGGCCGAGACGATGATGCCAGAGATCAACAGATGCCAACATGGAGGAGGGTTGATCAACGGTAGGGGCGCCATGAACAGAATAAAGATCGCCAGAACTATTGAATCGTGCTATCTCCGCCTTGGTTAGAAGATCCTTCACAGATAAACCAAAAGGATCAAATTCGAAAGAAACATGATTATCGGAAGTGAATTTGCGAACAAATATTAAATTTTTGATAAGTGCGGGGGCTACTAAAACATCACGGAGAAGAAGATTTTTCATGGGGGTAAAAATATTTGTGTGGCCGACGTAGTGTATAGGAATAGAAGAACCATCACCAAGGGTTATGGAAGAATAGGGAGAGGAGGTGTGCGAAGACAGCATATTAGATGAAGCAGACATATGACTAGAAGCACCTGAGTCAAAGATCCAGTCCATACCTGCGTTTCCCGAGGCAGCAAAGTTGTTCATGGCCTGCAAAAATGCAGACTGGTCCCAGCTTGGTGAAGGTGAAGCAGTTGATGTCGAGGGATGAAGTGGTGCAGTCGGAGGAGGCGCCATGAGCACAGGGGAAGGCTGGTACATCGGTGGGTGCTGGTAGTGCATGTAGGATGTCCCCGCATCGTGGTAGATTGGGGCGGCATAGTAGGCGTTCGGCGGAGGACGCGGCGCGAGGAGGCCAGGAGCGCCAGTGTGGGGACGAAGTCCGGGCGCCCAGCTGCCTGTGTATGCTGGAGGAGCACCGATCGGAAAGGGGGCTGCCCAGGGCATGGGCTAGGCCTGAACCATGCCGGTCCATAGATCATGAGGCGGGCGCCAAGTGGGAGCCACGGGAGGCGCGGCAGGGGCTGGCGCAGGCGACGGGGCCGGTGGTGGAGCAGGACGAGCCGGCGAGGACGGAGGAGCTGAACGGGGCGGCCAGTACATCGGGTTTTTCCCTTTGTAGTTAGGGCTGGGACGCCAGCCGGGAGGGGGCTGCCCGGCCGAAGCGGGAAACGGCACCGGAGGGCCTGCCGCGGCAGGAGTTTGGCCCGCATGGCCTGCCGTGGCAGGAGTACGCAGCAGCGGCGGCCGGGTGGAAGCGGCGAAGACATGAGGGCGCGCCTCCCGGCGGGTCAGATCATCGTCGGCGTTCTGGAGCAGGGTCCGGATCTCCGCGAAGGTGGGTTGTGGTCGCATGAACGGGATCATGGCCGCCTGCGTCTTGAACCGATCGCTGAGCCCTGAAGGAGTATGTTGATGAGCTGACGATCGGGCATGGGGTCACCGAGTTCACGGAGCTCGTCCGCCATTGTCTGAATGCGCTGACAGTAGACACTCAGCGAGGAGTCCCCCTGAGGGGTATTGCGAATCGCAGAGTGGAGATTGTTGATCCGGGCGTCGGCGTTGTCCTGAAAGAGCTGGCGCAGGGACGTCCAGAGGGCGGCAGCGGTGGCAGCCTCGTGATAGACGAGGTTGAAAATCTCCGTGGACACGCGAGTGTAGATCCACTGGATGATGGCGAGGTCGTCCGTGACCCAGCGAGGATCGTTGGGGCGAGGGGCGGCGTTGGCAGCGACGTGATCACGAAGATTGCAGCGCCCGAGGTGAACCTCGAACAGATGGCGCCAATGGTAGTAGTTGTGCTGGGCTAGGTCTAGAGTGATCGGGATAAAGGGGGTGACATCGGATATGGTGTCTGTATAGGAGAGGGGAGCAGCCATGATGGCCGGGGAAGAGAGGCTGGTGAGGGAGGTGAGAGGCTGGCGGCGGGGGCGGCCTTGATCGTCTGGTCGAAGTAGCCAGGCGGCGGCAATAGGGGTGGTTTGGGTGGCGGCGCCATAGGCCCTAGATCGAATCTGATACCATGTAGAATCGTATAATTGTATTGCTTGATAATTACACAGCCGGCCTTACATTGTTTATATAGGAGAGTAGACAACCGACCTAGGTAAACCTAACTTGGAGAACAAGTCTTAACAAGAGCTCGCGTAGAATACAACTTGTATAATCTAACAGCGGCGACCAGGTCACGAGTACAGGAGGTGAAGAGACGAGGCGTTGCCGCTTTGGTCGCTTTATACGTGAGGATTAGGGTATTTTCGTATCTGAAACGTATCTTGATGTATCTGAAACGTATCCGATTTATTTAATTGATTTTTTTAAACGGAAAATCGCCTGATACGGCCAGGATACGTATCCAGCGACCTATCCGCGTATCCGCGCGTATCCAAACCAGGATACGCTGGTTTTCTGCCGTATCCGTGCAACGTAGCTCTGCAGCCGGTCGCCTCAGCTGGCCAGCACTCCGAGAGCAGCACCGCCTACTTCTCCTGGCCTACGTCTACCCTCATGCACGGCTCCGCCGAATGCCGCGCCAACTACTTTGGGAACCTGCACAAGGGCGTGCTGCCGACCCACCTCGGCCGGTTGCCCAAGGGGCAGCAGGCCACCACCTTGCTTGATCTCATGCTCATCAGGGCGTTCCACAGCAAGATCCTGCGCCGATGTGCTCTTTGTACGGCGGTAGGCTTTCGGATCACCAAGGGGACATTGACCGACACGCCGGCGATCCTCGTGTTTGTTGCCAGGAAGGTGAACAAGAAGTGGCTTAGGCCTACGCAGTGTCTTCCGGCTGCCCTTGAGGTACACATATTACATGCTGCTGTGTTTATTAGTTCGGTCATATATGGAATTTCATGATATGTTTCCTACTGTTATATAAACAGGGACCTGGAGGTGTTTGGTGCGACGTTGATGTCCTCGAATTCTCTTATTACGGTGCTCCCGCACAGACTCCAAAAGAGGAATTGTATGATGAGCTTGTTGATGGACTGCGTGGCAGTGATCCATCTATAGGTTCTGGCTCACAGGTCCATATTCTTTTCCACGGTTACTATTGCTTTGTTTCTTCTTCGCACTTGAAAAGCATTTGCTCTGCATAAGTAACCTTTGACCTGTTCTGCCAGTGTGTAGACTTTACTTATCCATGCGTTTATCAAATCGTGCATCAAGCAGGCCCTTGTCAGCTCTCGACATATGCATCAATTTCATGACCTGACATTGTTGTCTCGTTTTCAATCCTCAGGTAGCTGGCCTTGAAACATTTGGGACTTTGGGTGCCATTGTGAAGAGCCGAAGTGGCAACAAGCAAGTAGGCTTCCTAACGAACAGGCATGTCGCAGTTGACCTGGAACATCCTAACCAGAAAATGTTCCATCCCTTGCCCCCTAATATGGGACCTGGAGTTTAACTAGTTGCTGTTGAGAGAGCAACATCTTTTATCACGGATGATGTTTGGTATGGTATCTATGCAGGAACAAACCCAGGTAACATGTTGTCTCATTACAATTGCATGATATATAATATCAGTTAAACATTTCCACCATCAACTCTAGTCAAACTAAAGAATGAATTATTGGGTATTCTTTCATTGTTCAGCAGGACCATCTTGCAGTCCATTCACCACTACTTATTTCGTGCTGTTACTGTCTACCTTTTTACTGTCATTTGCTCTTTTATACTGTTTTTGTTCCCTAAGTATCATTTACCGTTGTGATGCATCTGCAGAAACATTTGTCCGGGCTGATGGTGCATTTATACCATTTGCGGACGACTTTGACATTTCTAATGTCAACACTTCAGTTAAAGGAGTGGGACTCATTGGTGATGCCAAGGCAATCGATCTGCAGTCCCCAATTGACAGTCTCATCGGCAAGCAGGTTGTCAAAGTCGGAAGAAGCTCGGGTCTGACAACAGGGACCGTCATGGCATATGCTCTTGAGTACAATGATATGAAGGGCATGCTTTTCAGATTTTCTCGTTGTTGGGGAGAACCAACAAACATTCGATCTTGAAGTAGTAGCTCTCAATTATTGCTGTATGTTATGGTAAGTACTACTACTACACAAGACACTGAGAACAATAAGATTTATTGGTTCCAACAAAACCAGTGATAAACATCTCCACCGCTAGCCGGCCATTACTATATTGAATTCAAACATATAATGCTTATACGTCATCCTGAAATGACGAATGTGATGCATAGCATAGCATTACAGTCTCCAAATAAACAGAAGGAAAACGTAGACAAAAAAAAAGATCATCAAGATCCGATGGGCGTGATAGATCGGGTGGACGCGCGGCCATTAATAGTACTCATGTTCGCGGGCTTTAGGTTGTTTGGTGATGAAGAAGGATCTAGAAGCATTTCCGGTGGACGATGGAGGGTCCGGATTCGTCGTACTCTGCCTTGGCGATCCACATCTGCTGGAAGGTGCTGAGTGAGGCGAGGATGGAGCCACCGATCCAGACACTGTACTTCCTCTCGGGCGGCGCCACCACCTTGATCTTCATGCTGCTGGGCGCCAGCGAGGTGATCTCCTTGCTCATCCTGTCGGCGATGCCGGTGAACATGGTGGTTCCACCGGAGAGGACGATGTTGCCGTAGAGGTCCTTCCTGATGTCGACGTCGCACTTCATGATGGAGTTGTAGGTGGTCTCGTGGATGCCCGCTGCTTCCATGCCGATGAAGGAAGGCTGGAAGAGCACCTCGGGGCAGCGGAAACGCTCGGCGCCGATGGTGATGACCTGTCCGTCGGGGAGCTCGTAGCTCTTCTCGACGGAGGAGCTGGTCTTGGAGGTCTCCATCTCCTGGTCGTAGTCGAGGGCGATGTAGGAGAGCTTCTCCTTCATGTCGCGCACGATCTCGCGCTCCGCGGTGGTGGTGAAGGAGTAGCCGCGCTCCGTGAGGATCTTCATGAGGTAGTCGGTGAGGTCGCGGCCCGCGAGGTCGAGGCGGAGGATGGCGTGGGGCAGCGCGTAGCCCTCGTAGATGGGCACCGTGTGGCTCACACCGTCACCGGAGTCGAGCACGATACCTTACATGCATGCATGCATGTTATTTTTTCATATATCATGTCATGAATATTAATTATTACTTGGTTGTTGTTAAGATCATAATATCATATACACTGACATAACAAGGAAAGAAAGAACACCCTGCGTGCATACCAGTGGTGCGTCCGGAGGCGTAGAGGGAGAGGACGGCCTGGATGGCGACGTACATGGCTGGTGTGTTGAAGGTCTCGAACATGATCTGTGTCATCTTCTCACGGTTGGCCTTGGGGTTGAGCGGCGCCTCCGTGAGCAGCACGGGGTGCTCCTCGGGGGCGACGCGGAGCTCGTTGTAGAAGGTGTGGTGCCAGATCTTCTCCATGTCGTCCCAGTTGGAGACGATGCCGTGCTCGATGGGGTACTTGAGGGTGAGGATGCCACGCTTGGACTGCGCCTCGTCGCCCACGTACGCGTCCTTCTGCCCCATCCCCACCATCACACCCGTGTGACGCGGCCGACCCACGATGCTCGGGAACACCGCACGCGGGGCGTCGTCGCCGGCGAACCCAGCCTTCACCATGCCCGTGCCGTTGTCGCACACCAGCGGCTGGATGTCCTCGCCGTCCGCCATCTTCGACGATTCCTCCGGCGATCGGCCGGCGACTGGCTGTTCTTGTTACAACAAGAAGAAGACACGAAGAGGGTGGACGTGCCTGGGTAGCAGCTACGATCGATGGAGAGATGGGTGGAGTACTATTTAACGTGGAGGTAAACGGAAGCCCGCACTCTTCTCGCCTCATTCCCATGCATGGAGAGTCCTCAGCCTCACAATTAATCATCACTTTTATTTTTCCAAGCAATTAAGTCTACTGCACTAATTAAAAATTTAAAACACGGGTGAAGGTTGCTTTTTCTCCCGAATTTTGTAGGGAATGGGGAAAGGCATAGATTATTCTAGGAAGATTTTTGGGTAAGGTTGAAGGGCACATCTTTTCGGAAGGAGCATCAAAGTCATTTTTCATAGTTTGAAGTTTACAATACAGCTCACAGATCACATGAAGTCGCTACATGAATCATCAAACAAAATTAAAAAAAATCAGTCATCCTCCATGCATCTTGAAGTCTGTTAAAATGCCGCCAAACGTTCTCATTGCTTCACAGCAAGAAGGTAAAACCACATGTGGATTCGGTAGGTTAGCCCTATGAATGACCTGCAAGTAGTCTATAAAACCAGTCTTATTAAAAAATTAAAAAACAATATTGTTTGGCAATTCCAAATTGCCCAAACAATTGCACAAACTTCCACACGTATATGAGATTTTGCTTTTTTTTAATCAATTCCGTTAAGGCATCTTCAAAACAAATTTTAATATTTGCATGTGGGGCAATGAACAACTCTCAAGCTGAGCGTGCTAAAGGACACAATATAAAAAGATGCTCAATAGACTACTCCGAGTCATAGAAAATACTAAGTTATCCTTAGTAAGCAAAACTTTCTTATTCAAGAACCACATAAAGATCTTTATCTTTAACGGTACTTTGAGTTTCCAATTGTGTTACTAAAAAAACCTAGTATGCCCATTCATAGAATCTAAATACATGGACTTAACAGAAAAGGACCTAGAAGCAGTCAGTAACCAAGTGAACTACTCGACCTCATCCCAGAGGTTACCCTTTATTTATCTCGAAACAAGGTCGGTCCAAGCTAACCCTTTACTACCCGTTATAGCTCACCCAAAAAAAATTGTAAACAGCATATATAAATCACCATTTTTTATTTTTTTATTTTTAAGAGACCACACCCTTCCCCTAGGGTTCCCACCCCGCGCCGCCGCCGCCGCCCACCTTCCCTCCCCTCCTCCTCCCCTCCCCACCTGCCTCCCGGGTCGCTCCGCTCGAGCGGCTCCGGAGGCCTCCCAATCCCTAACAAAAAGCACCCAAATTGGAGTTCTCCGGCCGCTGCTGCCGCCGACCTTGGCGGCGGTGGTGGCGCCCTGCCCGTCAAAGACGGAGGGCTGTGAGCGGACCGGCGGGCAGGGGCGCTCATCTCAGGCGCCGGTCGCGCAGATTGGAGATGTGCCTGCCAGCGGGGCCCTACGAGCGGCGGGGCAACGTCGGCAAGGAGGAGCAGGGAAAAGCGGAGGGGCGAGCGGCAACACGTTCACCGGCGGCGGCGCCCTGGACGCAGATCGAGCCCTGCCGCGGCAAGGCAGGGCAAAGTCGGCACAGGCTCGACGCAGGTGGTGCTGTTGCCTCGAGGGAGCAGAGGTCCGAGGTGGGTGGTGGTGTTGGAGAGAGGAGGAGGTCTGGAGGACCCGTCGTGGCATGCTCGGAGGGCTTGGGGCTGCAGACGGTGACGTCATGTGGTGGAGTGTTGCGGATGGTGGCGTTGCAGGGGTTTCCGTCCCTTGAGGGGACGGTCGTGGATGTCGGGGGGGGCGGCCCCGGGATGGCGGATGTAAGCCGAGGCGGCGGCCTCGGGCAGCGGTGCGGTTGTAGCTCCATGGGGCAAGGCTTCGACTTGGCGCAGCTTTGGGTGGTGACCATGAGCGGCAGGGGCGGTAGGGTCATCGGCCCGGTCGGTTCATCCCAGAGGGGATGGCTGGACGGAACGTCGGGGCGGCGGCCCCGGGCATGGTGTGACGGCCGTGGTCTGCGGGCAGTGATCCTGTGTAGCTTGGGCTACAGGCAGCTGCGTCGTGCGGCATTGCAGCTCGAGCTCGAGCGGTGGTATGTCGGGGTGGCGGCCCCGGAAGGTGGTGTCGGTGGAGTATGCAGGGCATGCTAGAGAGCTGGATGTCGGGGCGGCGGCGCCGAGGGCTTCTTTGCTTCGAGGGTTCGATCTTGTGTCATGTGAGCGACAAGGTTACTCTTGACGTTGGTCGCCGGCGCATTTTTTAGGCGTTGGAGTTGCAGCGACCGTGGTGCTTAGTGTTTGCGTTGCGCGGTGGTGTTCCAATCCTAGCTAGCTAGGTTGTGGGCCGTGGAGTGTGGTTTTCGCTCGGTTCCCCTTAATTAACCGAGTGTTGTATGGTTTTTGGGTCCGATTTCCCATATTAGCTGGACCAATTCTTTCTACTATAATGCAATGGCAGAGCTCCTGCCGGTTACAGTAAAAAAAATCACCAATTTTTGTTTTATATAAACCAAAAATTGTTGTTTGTTGGCATACAGTACATTATCTTCAGATCGTGTTGCTTCATTCACCAGGCAATCTGCTACTGGTGCAGAGTGCCAGGAAAAGTTATGCCATCATATTTCATATGGTGGGCAATAGATAAGTAAAATTGGCTCTGGACAAATATACATACACAAGGTCCTCTTGTTCAATTCTTGCTCTTCTTTACGCATATTGATGCATAAAGGAGAAAATGCTAGCGATATCTCTTTCCACTTGTGAATGGACATCTGCTGTCATAGCAATAATATTTGTGCAATTATCCATATTTTCCCATGCCAATAACTGCACAGGCCATTTGGTTCACAGCCAATAAGAGGAGAATATTCAAGACATTTACTAGTAATAACTATATAGTCTCTCCACAAGGAGACGGTACATGCTTCAGTTCAAATAAAAATTAAAATGAACAGAGAGTACAGCAAGTACTGGATTATGGAGAAGACGTAGAGTACTAGGATTGATAGAATGCCATAAATATGCATATTATTTTTTTAACAACATTAGGATAGACTCTACTTGACAATCAGGACCTGAAGTGGATCACAGCAGGTGATGCCGCCGCGGTCCCCAGCTCCTTGGTCATCTCCACCCTCAGCATATCCTTCTCCTCGTTGGTCGTCGGATACATTGAAGGGCTAACCTTGATGATGTTGGGATCCAAGTCCCCGCAGCGCTCACACGCCTTCCTGTCGTGCAGCGATATCTCTCCGATGTTCACGGCGACTTCCATGATGCGTCTAACGAATCGCATAATGTTCTCATCAGGTTGGAAGCCGTGGATGGTAAGCTTGACCAGATTCTTGTGCTTGAGACGAGGTGCAGATGGTTGCTACTCCACGTTTGCTTTGTCGCAGTATCCACGCTCCCTTCGAGCGTCCTGGCCTGTCACCATTTGACATCAGTGATCCCACACCGTGATGTGCAGCTCCCTTAGGCAGGGTGCGGCTTCTAGAATGAAGTTGGTCCAAGCTATGTCACATCCTTCACGGAGATTGTCCAGATTCACATACTCTGGTTTTCCAAGCACGGGGGCAATCAATTTAGGGCACTCTGGTACAACTCAAATCTGGCACACAATAAGAAGCAAACTAATTAACAATCAAGTGCCAAAAAGTCATCCCCAAGATCTAGTTAGAAATACCACTATAAGTATCAGCTGAGAGTAGGGTAGAATGAGTGAGCACCTTTTCACTTGTAAAATCCAGGCGCAGCTCGCTTATCGAGGGGACATTAGCAAGGAGCTGACTTAACCGGAGATCCGTAGTCAAGCTAGTACCCCTTAATGTGAGGCTTAGCGTTGAAATCTGCGGGACATAACCAAATTCTAGGGGGACTGGGTAATGCCAACCACCACAAGTCAGACGCTGGAGCTTTGGTAGATGGCGAAGATGGACAACCTCGAACTGTCCACCCCCGACGCCGAGCTCAACAAGTTGATCATGTTCTAGTAGCAGCACCGAACGAACACCCGCATCGCAGTGCGTGAGGCGCAGGTACTCCAACCGTTTGCAGGTGCTGAGGATGTTGGGGATGTCGAAACCGTCAAACCTCATGTTCCAAAGCGACATGCGCGTGAGGCCGGCGAATGCAGCTGGGCAGTCACCAAGACAGACCTTGAACCGCTTCGCGTAGCACACAAGATCGCGGGGAGTGCATCTTCTGATTGCCTTCTCTACGAAGAGCACAAACTCTGCGTCGTCGACTTCCTGGTCCTGGGTCGCCATGGTACTGGCAAAAGCTCTGATGACGGGGAGATACTCAGCAGGCCTCAAGAAGCATCTCACCCTAAGTTTGTGGATGGTGGGTGTCTCTGGACTCCTCCTCGCACGCAGACGCAAGATCTTCTCCGTGACATCAGCCAGAGTGTTGTGGTACCGAGAAACGTGGGTTGTGTTCAAATCGCCATGGGATGCCTTGTCATGGTGTCGCGTCAGGGAGTAAATGTCGATGTCGAACCGCGAGAGCATGGTGGGCAGCTGCAGCATTCGCTTCGAGAGGACGCATGTTCTCAACGCATCCAGCGTGTCCAACCGCTCCAGGATGTCGAGTAGGATGTGATCGGGCAGCTCGGCAAGCCTGTCTCGAGCTGCTTCGCGGCGAGCTGCTGCTCCTATCTGCGTCGCATTTGAAAGAAAGAAGATGAGCATGGATGTTAACAAGTGTAGAGACACGTACTAGGGCAAAACTGCCGACGACCCGCAACCCGGCCGGCAAAGAATGCTTTACCGCCCGGTTGGATCCCGTCGGTCGGCTTTCACACGGTAAAATCTCCGCCGTCAGTTCTGGACACTCGGCACACCCTGTTTTCCAGTGAATAATGAAAGAAAAGAAAAACTTACATTGCGGCTGCTCTGCCCCTGGTTATTCATCTCCGATCTCCAGCTTGTCTGACCTCAAATCCTCTCTCCTCCTTGTTGTCTACTAGTAATATTGCACGTGCAATGCACGTGTCGATAAATTCAAAATTTTAGTAATAATTACTTTATCAAAATTTCAACTGAATATTACAATTATAGTAATCATGTGCACGGTACAAATTTTCAGCAAAAACCCACAAAAAATTAGCTTTCAATGATCGATAGGTTGCCCGTTCCCTTAGCTCTACGTGGCAAATTCCCTGGCATTACATGAAAAATCTACAATATATCACAATAGGCCAAAAACTCAGGATGATCACGACTACGTAAAAATGCATAACCCCCTAGGTACATATGCCTTGGTCAGTTTTTCACATACAATTACACAAATGGTTTTCCAACCAGCTAGAGTAATTATTCGTCAATCAGTTTATGGAACCAAATACATTACTTGAAAGCGGTTCTAGCATTGCTTGAAACCTCAATCAGTTTAATACCAGTATAGACTACATCACAGTAGTCTTACTTTGATTGCCATATGCAAGCATGGACCTAATCTGAATCATTGCTTAGTAGACCGTTGTAAGCAAAAGAAAATTGTATTAGGAACTATACAGCGAATCTCTAACAAAAATAGCCTACAGTATAAAACATTTGAGGCAAGCCCATGGCTGAGAGCAGGAAGAAAATTGTATTATCTGGAGGGCATCATTTTGGAACACGAACTACCTGGAGGGGGTCAGCTGGCGGAGCGGTGTTTCATCTACCACGTCGATGTCGGTGAGGTTCGGCGGCGTGGCGCTGCGGGGTCTCGATTTCGGGTTGATGGACTCGCACATGGTGGCGCTGTCTGGCATCGTGGCGATGCCGACGGCAGACCTGATTTTGCAAGGTCATGGTGTTGATCCTTTCTGAAGATGGGTTCGTGGAAGACGGCGGCAGCGACTAAAGCGTGCATAGGTGTGCGTTGAGTGTTTAGCTGAAGGTTTTAGATGATGTGCGTTGGTGATTAGTCACCCCCATCATAGTGGTAGTGACCCTGTTGTGGAGAGGTTGACTTCAGTTTGTTTTCAATATTGTACTCTGTAAATCTGGTTGGAATTAATAAGTGTGAATGGCTGTGTGCATCTCTCGATGCAGAGGCCGGGGACTCGCACCCTCCTTTTCTAAAAAAAAGGAAGCAAAACCAGAGATGGAGCAGGAAGATATTTAAATACCGCAAAAGATATGAATCATATGTTTCGGAAATTGAATATGTCATAAGTAGGCAACGGTGCTAGCAAAAGGAGATTGAGATATACCACTTTGTAGAGTTCATCATTTTTGGAGTAGAAAAAATGAGAAGGAAATTTCTATCATATGCATCAGTTTGTACAATTCTCAATAGATACAAAGGTGCTTCAAAGTAAGTGGCATTGCAGACTTCTTCAGGCTCTGAATTCAGCAAGTGTTAAGGTGAGAAGAAATCAACTTAATGTCTGTTGTGGATATATACCTGAAGGAAAAGGTTTCAATAGACATATATAGTATGATGGATTTATGACATTGTTAAGAGGGTATTTGGTATGCTTTCAAATTCACCACGTCAGACTTAAATCAAAATTCGAAATCTGAATATGTATGGTTTCAGAACATTAGGCTTGCTAGATTTGACAAGCAGGTTACAAATCCTAACTGTTGTAAAGTGTAACATTAGCAAGACACACATACCAAATAGTCTTTGCTAGACTTGATCTTAATAATCCTAATAACATTTTTTTGAGAATACAACATTGAATCAGAGCTAGCCTTAGTTTCCTTCTTCCTCGCTTAGATAGTTATATGGGAGTTTGTAATCTGAAAACTGTAGGACTGGGAGTTCTGCTTTGTGTCGGGAGTTTCTCCTTGCTTCTACTGCTTTTTAGGAAATAAAACATTTGCTTCCTAGCACAGAGAACAAGATCAGAAACGGCAAAAGCTCCCTTTACACATATTGCCGAATGCAACCAGAAACAAAAATCAACAACTCTGTCACTCCGCATACATGTGCATGCACATTGTCTTTGAGACTTTGACAATAGCAGGGAGTTTTTGATGTATTACTTACAGGATCGTCGAGGGGAGGTGCAGCGGCAGTCAGAGTAGAGCGGCTAGGAGTGACACCGCGGCGGCGGCTTCCCGTTCCGGCGTGCAAGTCGACCGACCGCCACGGCCAGCCGGTGCAGGGGATGTGCAGGGCGGCGGCTCGCGTGCCGGCGTTTAGGGCGCAAGAGGGACGGATCTCTTCTTGCTGACCTGCGTTCCGCTCGCAAATCACGGTTACGCTGTGAATCGTTGGATTAAGTGTTTAACGTCCACGATTTGTTGGATCTGCCATCTCTCTCCCTTTTTATAGTAGTGTTCATTCATCTTTACTATTAAATGGGAGTTCGTATGTACGTAACGATGGCATAATCCTTCGTCCAACATCCTTCGTCGCTACGCATGGCGCTAACATGGGCCGGCCCATTAGCCTCGCTGCTCTCTCCCTCGTCGTGCAGCCAAAAAGTCAATCTACAAATCCCAAATCACGAGCCCCTCTCACTGCCGCCGTGAGATCGTCCGCTAGCCACGTGGCTCCTCCTCCCAGCTGTCCGCAAATCAATATGCCGCCGCCCCTCGCGCCGCGCACGACGCGGCCGCTGCATCCTTGAAGTGCGCCCACCGCGAGACCCTCGAGGAAGCACCGTTGGGCTCGACCTCAGCCGCCTCAACTCCTCCCGCTCCGGCGGCTCGCTCCGCAAGGTTGCCGTCGAGGCCACTGACGCCGGGGTCGCCTGGCGTCTCCGCTCGACGCGTCGAACGGGGAGGAGGAGGGGAACAGATGTCCACACTCAATCTCCGGCAGGAATAGGATCGCCCTTCTCATTCTCCATTCTCCGGCATGGTCGCCCCACGCGGAAGCATCCGGCGAGTCCGCGGCCACCCAGTAACCCATCGATCCCGTCCGTCGCGGTGCCCTGGTCAGAAAGGTTGACTGGACTACCTGAGCACTGGATTCGATTTCTCCTGTGCACTGCACTGGCTTCCCCTCCTGCATCGAAGCCTCCACTGACGACGGTATCAAGTGCCGGAGCTCATGCCCTCCCTCTCCACCTCCTGGTCCACCTGGTAGACTGCTTCACAAAACCTGTAGGTTGCTGCTGCCCAACGTGAAATTTGTCTGGTTAGAGCAGGGAGACAACCGGAGCTCCCCTGGTGACCCATGTGTGGTGCACTTGGCCGCCTGATTCTCTCAACATGGGTCAGTCGTCCGCCAAAGAAGAGGTCAGTTCCACCTAAGACCTCTTAATTACTGCCCGTACTCTCATTTGTTTTGCCCAAGCTATCACTGTTGTGTGCTGTATTTGGAAGACTTCCACGTATTTGTTGCTTTTGGTACCCTGGGAGGCCTCGATCTGCAAGGAATCAACACGGATAGTAGCTGAATTGATGGATTATTTAGCAAGGATTTGCTCCCACTCTCTCATACCTACAATATGTTGTTTGATGCTGATTGATTAAATCGTCCTTGCTGACGTATGAATTTGTGTTTTTCCTGAGGACATCATACCCATTAAACACTGATGATCTCAGCAGACGGTAGCAAGCTCCAACCACACATCCACACCGTATGATTTTGCCACTAATAAATTAGGACATAACTATATTATTCAAGCGGTACAACATGAGTGAGTTAATCATCATGTAATTTTGACACACCGATACACACAATCAAACTACCTAGATTTACCCAAATCGTAGATGTATGACACGATAAGATAACAATAGGAATGATAGCAGCATGATGAAAAAAAAACACTAATTTTCTGTAATAACTTCCAACTAGCCATTGACAGATTATGTACAACATCTGCAGATCAATCTCACATTGTTCTGTATTATTAGCCCTCTGATTGGACAGGATCACGGTTGATCATGTGGTGCTCAGTAGTTGCAGTCTGATAGACATCTGAACCGCAATTGTGCAACTCTGATTATTTTTCAGTCAACTAACTCAGTCTCCAAGCTCCTGAAAATCAATTTATTGCTACAAATCAACTTTCCTTGTTGGACCTTAAGTCACTTAAGATCAGCGACGTCCTAAAATATTGTTTGATACTTTCATTATTAATTTTCTATGTCAACTGAAGCTAGCAGATCATTCATAGCAGCAATGGATGGAGTGCAGCTTTGGTCCAGCTTATTTAGATTATTGAGTCACCGTTCTTTTTTGCATTATTAAATGATTTTGCATTGTAAAATATTCCAAGTTTCACGTGTTCCAATACTAGAACCATGATTTTATAAAGATTTTTTTTGTTACAATTATAACGCAGAAAGTTATGTCCAAAGCTAATAGGTACAATTATACTTGCACCTGAAAATATTTGGAAAATAAGAAATACAGTTAATTCAGCTACAATATTTCTGTCATAGGCTCGTATTTTCAGTTTCAGTTGTACGTGTATGTGTGTTGCAGGAACCTTCACTACAACTGATTCAATCATCTCTATGGGTTGATGTCCAACACATTCTCTACTTTCCCTGCAAATCTATTTTAGCTATTCACTTTTTTGTCAACTTGCATGACCATTCATGTACTTTTCTCTCAACCATCTTGCTTTCCATAGACTCCCATTTCACCATTTGTTGCAGGTATGTGAGCAAACAATATTACTCAATCTTTGTTCGTTGTGGGTACTTGCTATGCATGAACCTTTCCTTATATTAAACTATAACAGCCAGTTTATAGTAGAGATTGGAACCTACTGGTATTGGTGACCTTGCCATGCAATATGGAACTTAGAAAGCCCAGGAGGAAGGCCTTCCTCAAATCCGAGGAACATCAACACCATGCCTTCAATGCCTTTTCAACTTGAGGTTGTGGACATGCGGTTATTGTATTCATTTGTCTTTCCGAAAAAAAGGGAGTATTCATCTATATTTGAAGTCTGTGGATGGTCTTAATATGAAGACATGGTCTATCAATAGGTTTTCTGTTGAGGTTTAGTGTTTTTTTGTTGACCAAGATTTGATGTTAAGTCACCTAAGACATGCCTTCAATTGCATGTTTACCAAAGTTTAGTAGTATGAATTTTGAAATAGCAATAGTTCTGTAAATTAAAATCAATTAAATATTGTCAACTGCTTATTTTTGTTCATATCTACATTGTAATTTGTACACTCAACCATGTTAAACATGACCATTGTAATTTCTTTCTAATTAACTGAGCCATGGCTTGATGGGACCACCCTTAACAGATCTTATTGCGCTTACAGGCCGATAAAACACGACAATGGTGGATGCAACTAGCCACTTACTAAGGAGGTTCCACCGAGGATTGCAGGAGACTGTCTACACACTTCGTAGACGAAACCTAGAGATGTCAGCTTATTGTGATTCTATGTGAAAACAGCTCTTGTGAAAAGGGTTATTATTTCTTTGAGAAATTCGGTTCTTTATTCCTTGTGAAAAATTCTTTGTTACAACTCTCTTTGAATTAGTCTGTTATGGTTCAACTAAGCAAAAAAAAAATGTTGTCTTGTTTTTGTTCAAACTTAGTCCAGAGAATCACCCACAAATGGAGCGGATGAATTTAGTTAAGCAGGTTTTTTTCCTTTGTGTTTCCATAGTATGAACACATATTATGATTGGAAATAGATATACATATACTCATAGCAGAGAGAGAGAGAGAGAGATGAACACATATGGCTGATAGGAAATTAATACATATCACGATGACAGCGTGAGAGCGATGTTTGTTGCGAGAGACTTTTGTCGTGATGATATATGAACTTGCACATTGTCATGTTTGATTCCTGAGAATTGAACGAAGCTTTTGACTGAACCATCTATTATTTTTAGTTTAAAATAAGCTTTTGGTTGAAACATCTATTTTTTAACGTCCGTAGCAACGCACGGGCATTCAACTAGTGTTGATATATCTCCAGGAAGGATTACTCCGAAGAAGGGGCGGCGAAACTATGCACAATGCCTGCCTGGTAATAAAAACTCTGATCTGATCACAACATGGATGGATCGATCTCAGAACGAGTAGGAGGGAGCACGGTTGGGATATGAATCAAACTGCTCCTTCCCTTTGCTTGCTGCATTACAACAGCGGCAGAATTCAATACCATTGTGGTAGGTCCAAGCAACCATTGTGAGTCCGTATCGGTTCAGTGTACAATAAGTTGTGGTGTACGTCTTGGATTCCAATCCAATCTCCGGCCGGAGACGTACGAGAACAAATAAAACTGGGTGGATGTACACAACAAACAAAATTAGTCGACGAAGCCAGCCATGGAAGACCCAGGCGAGCTGATTTTGATTTCCGATTTTGCTTGCTGCATTACAACAGCGGCAGAATTCAATACCACTAGCAAAATGCCCGTGCGTTGCAACGGGTCAAGATAAATAGATAGTATGTGTTTACAGTTTAAGAAATAATTTAATTTGTATTCAAACATTTTAGCTTAAGACACCGCATATTATTTCATATGTGCACATGACTTGTGCTTCCCATACCAATTATCTTATTTGATCCGCAGCTGAGTTACTCTTTAGAAACTAACGATCAAAGAATGGGAAAACATCATTTGCGAAAAAAGAGAGTGGGAAAATGATATGAAATTTGCAACCAAATTTCACAAAGCCAAACTTCTAAAAATATAGGAATAGTACTCAAAAAGAGAACACGATGTCATTAGATATTTATATGTACTCCAAGTTTCGGTTAGAAGTGCATTTTAGTTTGAGTGAAGCTATATTTGACAAGACTGCCTCGGCGTTGATCACCCACGCAGGCTCACATGCGACCATGTATGTCGTGTAAATGCAAAAGTCCTGGAAGATTCAGATAGACCACACGCGGAAATATCTATCTATTATATACTACAAGCAAAATGAGTTAGTTTTTCGAGCCACCACGTTAAGCCACATCATCCAAGTTAATTTTAATAGTTAGATCTAAAATATACGGCTAAGATTTACCGATGAGTACGTTAATAGTTATGTTACTGCGCGTAATCCCGTTTGACCATATATCTGTTGACACGATGGTGTTGAGCGTGCGTGCGTGCTGCACGCATTAAATCCGATCGGTGCGCACACAAAAAAGAAGATCGATCGGTTGACGCAGGCTGCATCGGTGCTCACGTACTACAGAGAGAATACGGGAGGTGATGGAGACGTTACCCAGCAGCCACACTTAGGGCTAGGGACCGATCGATAGCTAAGCGGCAGCACCATACATATAGACGACGATGGCCAGCCGGCCGGCGCTTACCGCAAGCAATGAAATCCATAGAGCCACACTTTGGGCTACAGATCTGAATAATTGGGAGCGTCTCAACTCATTCAATCCAAAATTTGTGTGAACACACGCGTCTCCTAATGCAAACACAAATATGATTTAATTTAATCTAATTAAAAAAACCTAGCTACACGCGGACGTGTCAAGGAAACATGCTAGCATATAAGTTATCATCGACCAATACAAATACTATCAGAATCCAAACTAGATTAAAAAACTATGTAACCAAATCTGGCACAAGCTTCATGACTATCCATCCTCAATCTCACAAAAACAATCGAGAAAAATTTCGCTGTAATGCAAGAATGACAAGATATGTACAACTTAATATATTAATTGCAAAGGACATTTTCATGGTATTTGTGGTGCCATCATATTTACTTTATGCTAAAAGAACATACGCTCGACTAGAAAAAAAATTTGGTTGGAAACCTCACTACTTAGGGCATATTAACATCACATTTTTAGTGACCATGCAACTATGTTATTTCCTAATAATATAATATAACTATTATTTAAAACATCAGTTATGACACACTAAAGAAGACGCCCTCGCAATCGAGTTCTATATTGATTCAAAATATTTCCCACACATGGGCTTATTTACATAACATAATACTTTCTAAGCTATAAAACCCTGTGATTTCTAATTCCATGTTTTCGGTGTCGAATAAATTATTGCACAAATATATTCGACAAGGAAACAGACTATGCCCTCGCCTAGAAATTTAAGGTGGTTATAAGTTTTTTCCCTGTGATTTCTAATTCCATGTTTTCGGTGTCGAATAAATTATTGCACAAATATATTCGACAAGGAAACAGACCATGCCCTCGCCTAGAAATTTAAGGTGGTTATAAGTTTTTTCGTTCATATGTGATACTTTATTTACCATTACTTTTTATAGTCCTGAAACTACATTATTTCTCATCATAAAATGTGATATCCATGAAGTCGTAACTTTATTTCTAAAAAATCCCTTTCAACTGCTTATACTTTTCTCGATGAATATTAGTTTAGTTTTCATTAAATTCACTAAAATACAATCAATCGAGTATAATCACATGTTAGCGTCTGTATCTTTGGCGTTTGAGTGTGTTTTACATTAATCTAAGAAAGAAGTACCTGAACTACACAACAAAAGTTGATTTATGGTTCCCCACCTCTCGATGACTGGTAGTAGTTGAAAGTGAGGGGCATCGAAAGAAATTGTACGATTGTAGACACACCATACCCTGTTTCCATTTCTTCACGAGGGAAAAACTTGAAATTTCCATGATGGCTAAAAGATCCTTATAAATTTGCGTATGGTATATTGTCTTAAAATATGACTATTCTCAACGAAAATAGCTAGAACATGTACCACCTTATTCTATCATGATACAGACTCTCACATTTGAAATTATATATTAAAAGATTGATATATATATGGTAGGAATAAAGGGAACTTTTGAGATTTTTAAATGAAAACGAACATTATATATCCAATTAAGTCTATTTTCTGGTGACGTGAGAGGTTTCGACTCTTGATTCAATGTGTGCAATGCCATTTTTTACAGGGAATATACAGTTAAGTTTTAAAAAGATCATTTTCAGTCATGTAAACAGTTTGACACAGCTTATGTCGAGAAGAAACAATCAATATCCGACGCACTACTTTTAGAGTAGCACGGATAGCTACAACATTAAAGACGATGTAGTTATCAACAAAAAAAATCCATCTTATCTAGAGCGTGGTAACTTTCAGAAACATCCGACGAACATGATCGCAACGCAACAAGCTGCTATGATATGGGAGTGTTGAGCAAAAGAAAATATAAGTGTAACGCGATATGTATCATAATTCTATCTCTGTTTTAAGTACTCTATTAGTTCATTAAAGGATGTCTCAGCTTTATTTAAATTTGTATTTATCCAGACATGGTTTAGCGTGTAGGTATATACAAATTTAGACAAAATTAATACATCCTTTCATGTATGGAGGGAGTACACAAAATGACAATTTTATTTGACTACGATGAGAACAACCAAATCTCAAAAGATAATGAAACGATAAGAACATCCCTGCCGTGGAGAAATATTTGTTCTTAACAATCCATGATGGAATTAATCATCACAGAGTCTCAGGAGTGATAAGAATGTCTAAGTACCGGAAGAATATTCCAGATTAACAAAACACGTGACATCAAACTAAGGTCTTCATCAACACGAGCAAAAGTATACAACACCAATTGGTATCTTCGCGATATTAATATATGATTTTTATATTAAAAAGGTATAAAACGCTAGCTGGATTTTCAAAAGGATAGAAGGATGCATGTTTAATTGTTCTCGGTGTCCTTAAATGTTAGTGTTGTGTCAATTAGTTGTTGATTTGTAGACTAACTGAATGAAAAATATAGGCAAAAAACTCGAAAAGATATAAATATAAATAAGGTAATGGTCAAACTATCCGTGATGCGGCAAAATATTTAGCCCGGACGATGCGACACCAAATATTTATTCATAGATGTATAACATCGGTTCTTCCATTAATATGATGGATATTTATATAGTAGACCACAATTGATAGATCTCAATAAGCATTCATAAATATAATATCCTACCATATTCTTTTACATTACTTAAGCATATTTTAACAACTCTAAAACAATATAATAGCAACAAACCATATCTTACTTTAAACATCACACAAATGTATCGCCAAATAGAATCTACATTGTAAAACACATTATTAATTGGATTCTATAAATTGATCTAATATCACCATGTATAAAATGTAAAGTGTACTTAATGATGTGTGATTTCCCCCCAAATATTAGAGACACTTTTCCATGTATTCATTAGCAAATAAGTTTTCTCGGACATGTGAAATTTTATCCAGCACACTATGGTGACTATAGAATTATAATGTTTATTATTCTCAAATATAAATATATGTAACCACAAATATATTCTCTGGAAACTTTCAGATGTTGCCCTCGCATTTGCGAGGGCCACTGTGCTAGTATAGACTAAAAGCAAAATGAGTTAGTTTTCGAGACACCACGTTAAGCCACATCTTCTAAATTAATTGTAACAGTTAGATCTAAAATGTGTGGCTAAGATCTTTATGAAAAGTTAGTAGTTACGTAACAAGGTTGACACGTTTTATTTTGTATTGATACGTATGCCACAAGACTTAGTTGTGTGTTTTATAAAACCAATCGTGTACAATACTAACACGGAACGTGATAGCTGAAAGAAAAAAAAATCATGCGACAAAAACATCTTGGCTGGGACCTGATCGTTGAAAGAAAAAAAGGGTACGTGGTGGAAAGTGTACGTACCAGATGAAACGTGATACAAGCAACCAAAAAATTTAAGAAACGTGATGGCCAACGATTAGAGCTGCTAGGATATTGTCCGATTACAAAAAAGAACTGATCAGTGCGTATTAACTTTCGTCTGGTCTATTTAGGCTGCGTTATGAATTTTGTCAAAATTATTTTTCGTAAATTTTGAAAACAATTGTAGCAATACGGATAGGATCTGCTAGGATATATATTAAATAAAGCTTGACCAAACATGTAAAAAAATCAAAGACTAAATATGAAACTTTATAACCAAACATGTACGGTTGACATATTTGGACTATTGTATGTGCCTTTTTCTGAGGCAACAAAATCAATATATGGGAACATGCCATTCTATTTGCACAGTAAAATTGATGACTAATTAAGAATCTTGAACTATGATATCAAAAGCCAGGTAGTCATTTTGCATAACACATAAACTACATGTGACCGGATGTGTAGAACCATTGAACGAAGATCAGGATAAGTTAAGAGTATGGAAGACTTAGAATTGTACTTATGTAAATTTTACTATGTGTATGGATAAACATGTTAACGAATATGCCTAGAATAAAATGATGTATCTTTAACATTATATTGACCAAAGTTTTGCCATGTTTATGTTTCTAAAACGTTGCACATTTCACATGAAGTGTGTAAATGAGAGGGGGAAATCAGAACAAAATGACTCACACTATTCAATTTGACATACCTATTAAGGAGTACAAACCGTTTATCTTAATTTAATGATCATTTGTTTTTTACCATAAATTGTAGGGAAAATCCCTACAGTGTCAAAAACGTTTTATAAATTTTATAATGGAGTAAAATTTTATAAACTTTATAATTTGACGATCATTATTATCAAATAACTAACCTCACGTATTGTTCTAACTTCATTTAAAACCTTTCATTAATTTTACAAATAAATATCACTAAAATTGGTGTTTCTACATATGGCATGATAATCATTTTCCCACAATTTTTAGATTGCAAAAGATGCTATTCGCATATGTGATATTTCCTTACCTAAACATTTGTGATAGTTTTACAAAAATTAATCTGCTGTCATATAGAGGGAAATAATGTGATATCAATGAGCTAAATTTCTCTTTCCTTAACACTTTCAACCAACTACAGATGATGCCCACTGTGCTAGTTGGGAGAAAATGCAAAAAGTTGAGAAATAAATTTTGCACTGTAGATCAAATCTTGACGCATGTTGTTTTTGCCAGCTCTCCTTACCTGGCCATCGGGAAGCTGACCCGTTCGTTTTGCTCGGTGCGCGGCTGCAAACTAACCTTACCTGGCCGGGGATAAGGACGGAAGGGCGGCTGTTGCCTCGCCGGAGGAGCTCGTCCAGGTCGATGGAGCCGCTCGGGAAGACGCCCGTCGAGCTCGCGGCGGAGAGCGCGTCCGGCGACCGCGTCCGTCGATCTCCGCACCCGCGCGCCCGGCGACCTCCGTCCCTGCGCGCCTACCAGTGAGGACGCCGCTCGGCCCCCGTGCGCCCTGACGACCTCCGTCGCCGCGCGCCTCCCGACGAGGACACCGCGCCCGTGCTCATCCCGGCGAGGGAGCCGCCCCCGCGCGCGTCCGTTGAGCTTGCCCCCGGCGACCTCAGTCGCCGCGCGCCTCCCGGCGAGGACGCCGCCCACGTGCTCATCCTGGCGAGGCCGAGGCGGGCCTCCATCGAGCTCCACCCTCCGCGCGCCCCCGCGAGGACCTCCTCCTCCGCGGCTCCGCGTGCCTGGAATCCGGCCAGATTCGTTCTTCTCGACAAGCACCGCCACGAGCGACAGAAAGGCCAAACCGGTACAAACTTAGAGAAAGGACTGCGGGTTGATTTCTGGATTTGTTAAGGTGGTTTGTGTAAAATGACCACGACGTACCACCACGGTTACTTATATTATATAGTAGAGATTGTGGTAGGTCCAAGTAACCATTGTGAGTCCGTATCGGTTCAGTGTACAATAAGTTGTGGTGTACGTCTTGGATTCCAATCCAATCTCCGGCCGGAGACGTACGAGAACAAATAAAACTGGGTGGATGTACACAACAAACAAAATTAGTCGACGAAGCCAGCCATGGAAGACCCAGGCGAGCTGATTTTGATTTCCGATGAGATGGGACTGGGAGAGGAAGCCATCATCGCCAGTTGCATCGAGGAGACCGCACGAGAACCGGAGATGCGGGACTTGGACATGGGCTGCCGCTCGTTTCTGTCCAGACTCTCCAAATTGTTCAGCAGCCCCTGCAAAGATAAGAGTGAGTAGTACTCTAATCTCGTATACCCACCCATAAATTTCCATCTGCTGAAATTTCGATTTATTTTATGGACGCAGCGTTGTTGAGCCCTATGCACTTCACGCACGCTGCACCGCCGGGCGACGCCGCCTCCGTCGCCACCACCCTCCAGATCATCTCCGTTGATGTCCAAGAATTAAAGGAGCCCCTCCAGTGGCCGCTGCATGTGTATGGAATGGTCGCCGCCCACGACGCCGTCGATCGCAGCCGCAACATTCTCTTCCACCGTAAGAGGTATCACTGCCAAATACTCACTCAAAAGGTTTGTTATTGTTTTTCTCCTCCGCGCATGCATCTACTTCTTTTTGCTTGCATCGATCTTTGTTGGTTCTTATTTTTGGGAAAAACAATCAATTCATGCAGGATCCTTGCCTTGCGGCTGATCGGCCCGTCTCGCGCCATCGTCGCTACGGACACTGTTGACTTCGAAATCAGACTGAAAGTAATAAATGGAAAGGGCTCACAAGACAGGGTGCTGATGCGTCAGACCCTCGTCTACAGCGGCAGTAACGAGACCGCCGCTCTCTCATTGAACGATGACTGCTGCAAAATTACGTTACGATGTGCCAAGCCAGAGAAGACGGTCCAGGCGACCGTGGTGTCCGTCCGTGTTCTTAACTGGAGGAAGAGGGCGTGGCCGTTTAAACACGGCGGTAGTGTCAGCTGCGTTGCAAAGGGATCATCTGAAGAAGAGGTTGTGCTTCAAGATCAACTGAACGCTTCATGTGATGGTTATCTTCATCTGTCGAGGCATGTTGTTTCCGTAGAGTTGAACGGAGAGCTGAGAGTTATCGTCCGTTCACCCAAATTCCGTGGCCACGTCTTCTTCCCGGCCCAGGAGTGCAAATCAAGTCGGCGCATATGCCATCTTGGGCCCTATGAGGTGGAGGTTACCGTTGCATGGTCAATGCTGCTTATTCCAGACAAGGGGTGTATGTCGAGGGAGCGATGTGCGGATGAAGGACATGCTGCTTATCCATATCGGCCAGGGAGATCTACTCTTTACTCGATCCCATCTCCAACAATGCCATGAAGCTAGAAGCCCAGCATCCGATTAGTGACTTTAGCACTAGCGAGGTCCAGATCCACATGGATGACATGTACGAAGAGGTGACAAGAAAGGATTGAATGCACTCTTCAATTGGTTGGATCAGCTCTGCACCCGGTTGGATCAGATGGGGAATCTTAGTTACAATCGTACAACCTTGAGATCCCAATCATTGTCCGAGCTGCCTAGGGACGACAACATCACAAAAGGCAAGGAGATGGGAGGGGAAGCCGAAGATAGTAATGACGACAAGCCGCAGACTGAGGAGGAGTACTTTGACGGGTACCGCCAGGGCTGGGTAAACAGTTGGTCCATATCTTGTGGTACCTTCACAGAGACGAGTGAGTAAACCATTCATTCGCGCTACTTATCTGCTCCTTGTTTTCTTCTTTCCTACTGCATTTGGTATTATTCATTCATTCTCTAAACATTCATCTCTTTTGATGGCTGCAGCATCATTGAGTCCTATGCACTTTACACCCAGGACACCGGGACAAGACACGCTTGCTGCTTTTGTCGATAGCACTCTGCAGATATACTCCATCAAAATTGCAACATTACAAGAGGGTTCTGGCTTGAGCTGGCCGCTGCAAGTGTACGGCGTGGTTGCTGCAAGAGACGAGGTGGATCGCAATCGCAACATTCTCTTCTTCCGTGAAAGGAATAACTGCCAAGTACTCACTCAAGAGGTCCGTACAGTATTTTTTTCTCTTTTTCTATTTTCTGTTTCCTGGTTCTTTGATTTGTTATGAAGAGATGCATTTAGAAATATGCATACAGTTAACAACACACATCAAGCACGAAACAATAGACAGTCCTTTTTTTGCACTAACTTAGCCAAACTGAATGCAAATACAGGCTCCTTTTTTGCGCTTGACTGGTCCGTCTCGTGCGATCGTGATTCGGGAACCTGCTCGTGTGGAAATCCAGCTGAGAGTGAAGGGTGGAACAAAGTCTGAAGACAGGCCGTTGATGTCCCATCCTTGGTATTTCAACAGCAGTAGTTATTTTGGGCTACGTAGTCTACATACCCCTGTTGAGGGTGACCGTTGCACAATGGTGTTGAGCGTGGAGAAACTCGGAAACACGGTCCAGGCGACGATTGTGGGCATCCGTGTTGTCGGTGTTCCTGAAGGGAGATCGAGTCCTTTCGAATATGGCGGCCGAGTCGCTTGCTCGTCTCTGCCTGACTCTCAACACATCGCTGCTGACCCCTCGTTTCGGCAGGATGCTCGCCGACGCCTACCTCGCCACGCTCCACTGATCTCATTACCAGTGCAAGCGTGCGACGCTCTAATGAGTTAGCACTCGAACACTACCACTGCTAAGCACATCTGCATTTTTTAGTCTGTTACACATAATTGATTCATTTCTATGGTGATTGATTAGCCACAACGAGTGGCTAATGACGGATCTGATTAGTCTGCACTAGTTCCTCCACAGTAGTAGTATACTCAATTGTAAACCGGAAATCTCTGGTAATCTTGTATTCTCTATGCTGGCTTTCAAATGTGAAGCCGGGCTACATTCAGGATCTCAAATGAGAAGCTATGAAATTCACTGTTCCCTCAGCTGATGATGAATGTGCAAAGCACACAGGCTGCTTTGTGCATTCAGCAATTCAGTGTCGCCTCAACTGCGGTGCAGTGCAGGCAAGCAGAACAAGATGCATCGCACATCCGCCGCAACTGTTGAAGACTGTGTGCGCATGTGCCGACTTGATGATTTCCGCAGCACCTCTGCTCCTCATGTGGTCTGTTTTCATTCATTGTTCGCCTGCCCGCCTGCCAGCACCAGCATACTCCAACGGACCACCTTTCATCATCGCTCAACGTAGTACTGATGCTAGCAGATTCCGGCCCAGATTCCTCGTTGTTCCTGGAAATTCAGATTTCGTCCATCCATAAAGTGAGTGGTCGTGATGGCGCGTGGGATGGAAAGTACATCATACGATACACTGCTTGATTGATTTGTGCTCGTAAATAACTGGAGACTACCTATGAGAATACTACTATACCAATGCAAAAAAATCCAGTGTCCCTCGAGTTGCAGATGTGTCATCCGATTTTATTCTTGTTTCGGATTCGAATGTGTCACTGACGAGGTCCAAGGCTACCTCCATTTTACAAAAATTAAAGGTTTCAAAAAGTTATAAAAATAATTCTTGACAAAGCCAATGATATATCCTACAACCATGGAAAATCGTCACAAATACAAAATTATTTGTATTATGGGATACAAAAAACACAAAATCTGATAAAAATTTAGAAATTTGAAAATGCATACTCATATCTACACTTTTCTCATTTTTATGTAACTCAATACAAAGTATTTGTAATTGATATTTTGCAGTTTTGTAGGATGCACCACTGGCTGCATCTAGATTTTTGTTTTGATTTTCTTTTGAACTATGTACACATGATTTTCAATTTTAATATAATAGAGTCACTCAAACTCGAGAGCCAACAATATGGACTCTTTCTGAGTGTACCATAATCTTTCACTTGCTACACTATATCGGGCACAATGTTTGTTTCTTTTTTTCCTATTATTTTTTGACGCGGAGGCCCACATTATGTGAAACCATAGCCACCGCCCCCCACCCTTCCTCCCCTCCAACTCCCCGCCGTAGCAGAAGGCACTAACCGATGCTTGGCCTTTTTCTAAAATCGTCTCATCCGGCCCGACACGAATAGGGTCTGAACACAATTCGTGCAGTGCCAGCATGACTCAGTACAATAAAGACACGGCTTGGCCTACTTTCAGGCAGGCACGGCATGTCATTGGCCCATGGGGCTTGCTAGTCGTTTTCTTGTTGAAAACTTTGTCTGGATATTGCACATTCTTCAGGGTGAAAACTTAAGATCTGACCAGGCCGGTTAAACCAGACGAAGACGACGGTTATGCATTGTTACATTCTTGGAGGCGTCGTTTTAGAGAAGCATTTTCGGAGTCCCATGTCACCGCCACTGGTGGTTCTTTTCTGTGAAGCTCTGATTAATTCAGTGGGGTTTTATTTTTATTATTTCTTTTTTATTGTGTGCATCCTTAATGATTGCACTTGGTCTAAAAATTATGTTGTTGTAGAAGGTAGGTGTATTTGGTATCATCTTGATATCAATATATTCCCTTTATCATAAAAGTGTTTTTGGAAATGTGTTTTTGATCCCAAGTAGTAGTGATCCTGGTGTTTTTATAAAATTAAAATAAATATTTACGAGTTTCAAAAAATCTGAAAAAAACATCATGGACGAAGCCTATGGTGTATTCTACAAGCGCGCAAAAAATAAACTTCAACTATATTATATTCTAGGCTACACAAAAATAACAAAAATCTAATAAATTTAGAGATTTTAAAATAAGCATACTTACAACCACACTTTTGTTATTTTTATGTAGCTCAGAATACAAATTATTTGAAGTTGATTTTTGTTACGTCTATAGAATACACCCATGGTTACATTCAGATTTTTTGTTTTCTGATTTTATTGAAACTAGTAAGTGTTTTTTCTGATTTTTTAAAACGTCCGGATAAATGGTGCCGGGAGCACGAAATCTCCACGGGATCGTAATCCTCTCTTTAATCGATTGCAAATCCGGGCGCGGCGTGCTGCATCAGCTCCCGTGCTGTCAAAATCGCTGATGGCCGTCAAATACTCAGCTTTGGTATTTCTTTCCATTTGTTCCTGTCAAAGTTTCCCTGCAGAGGAATTGGAAACAGAGTCGGACTGGAAAAAAAAAACATAGCAATACTTACCAAAAAAAATACGGGATACTTACCATTTTTGGGTACACGCAATTCGTGAAACAAATAGCAGCTGCTTGTTTGCCTCGGAGTCGTGGTGCTACAATGGAGACCCACGAGATCGGGACCAAGGATGCCGACGCCCCGGAGCAGAGCAAGAACGCCGCCGTGTCGCCCTTCTTCATCTTCTTCTTCCAATCGCTCGTCGCCGCGGCGCTGCTCCCGGTCGTTTTGGGGAGCTCCGGCGGCCACATGGTCATCGCCGTATGGAGGCTCTCGCTGCTGCTCTGCGCCTACTTCTACTCGGCAGTCTGTGTCCTTACTTGCGCCACCGGCAAGGGCAAGGCGTGCCTCTTCGTGTCCTTCACCTACGCCGCCGCCATGGCGTTCGTCGTGGACGCTGTTCTGAGCCACGCGGTCGGGACGGCCATCATATACCTCGACTCCGTTTGGATGGCCGCCGTGCTCGGACACGCCCTCGCCGATCACAACACCGCTTCTTCTTCTTCTTCTTCTTCTTCTTCTTCTTCTTCTTCTTCTTCTTCTTCTTCTTCTTATTCTGACAAGCATGGCCCCTCTTCCGAGGAGGAGGCGAGGGAGAAGCTCTCAAGTGAATTGCGTTATATATCCTTCCTCGCGATTGTGTTTGCAGCGCTTGCACTCTCTCCGGCGTGCATCACGTACCCCGACGTCGCCCCACAGGTGGTCGTGGCCGTCCTGCCAATGCTGCTATGTTTTTTCCTCACCATGGCCATCATATGTGCGCTGGAACCCTGGCCCTCGCAGGGTGCACCGTCCATCGTCGCCATCCTTGGGGTGGAATGTGATACTGATTACGTCTTGCTCTGCTCCTTCATCTTGCCATTCATTATCTTCTTCGTCGCCTTGCCCATTGTGGGCGAGGTTGGAGCGACGGTCCTGTCGTGGATCTGCTTGATTGGCTTGGCTGTGCTCCTGGGCTACTGCCTCAGCCTGCACGCTTCCTCCGCCTGTAACACCATCCATGGATGGCTCTCAGTGAGGTGCCCGGTTGTCTGTTCCAAACTTAATTAATTAATTGTCATTGTATAGTTTGATTAATTTGAAAAACGTTCTGACTAATTTGAGTCTTCGTTCCTTTCTACAGGAGCAAGCCCAAGCCGGAGTTGCTCAACAAGAAACAAGCAGCTGCTGCTGCTGGGGGAAACAAAGACCAAACAGTTATCACAGTACTTGACTAAGTCCTAGAGATCGAATAAACCATAATTACATATGTTGCTCGAATTAGAAAATATATAATAAGCAAGAGCTCATATCTTTTCTGCCTATTAATCAGCTTAGTGCTCCAGATGGAGCGTCATATCATTTAGCTTGAAAAAAACAGTATGGAGATTAATTGATTTGGAGTGCTACTAGCTAGACATCTTCCATGATGTTTCACAAATCTATGTTTTTGATTTGATATGGATCTCAGAGAGAGCTTTGTTCTTGGCCTATTGTTTTGGCAACTGAGTTCGTATATACTGTATGAACCTAGCTTCTAAGGCTAGGCATCTGCAACTTTTAATATACAACATGGCCCCGCAATGCTCTGCATCCAAATTTACACAATCATGCTTATTTGGCCGTTCTGGAATCCTTGTAGCAGCCTATTACTTATGCAGAATTCTTGAAACTCGATGAGTATCTTGATCTCAGCCAGGCCCTCCAGGTGGACTTGCTGAACTCAGTCAAGCCCCTAAGCAGCTTAATGATGAATAATTTCTGGAACTCAGCGGAGACGTTGAGCCAACTAGCATCAAATCTTAAGGCTGCATGGAACTAATAGTCTCACAAATAAACTATTTAGCATGTTTCCATGCAGAATGCATGTATCAAATATTTGTCTCACAAAGAAAACATATAAGCAAGCTTTATGTATACAATACGTGTATCAAATAGAGTAGTTGTAAGCACATTACAAGCTGCATAGTGTCACACAGATTGTGTTGTGTGCTCATAAGTCCCCGATCCAACATGGTGTAAACGTAAAAGACGAGACTATGCTATACATCACATCTAAGTGGCCCAAATCTACTATCTTGGAGCTATTCAGATGATAAGCCAATAACTTGTAATTGATTTTCGTAAGCAAGAAGACGATCTCTTTGCTAGGATGAAATCCCACTATAAAAACACCAAGATATGTTTCCCACTGGGAGTTGAGTGATGACTACTTGTGCAAAGGGGTACATTAATCTCTCAAGGCATGTTGTCTCTGTGAAATTACAGGGAAAGCTTGAAATGGTCATAGGTGCGAGATCGCAATCTGGGGCTATGGCTTGTCAGGTGGTAGTACCCATCAAGGCCCAAAAGTACTCTATAGCCGAGGATGTATGTCAGCTTGGAGACTCCCAGCTAGAGATCACCGTTGCTTGGTCCCGTCTTATTCAAGAAAAGGGGTACTTATAATCTTGGATTCTTGGTTAGCCAGATAACTGGTGTAGAGTTGGTTGCCGTGCTAAAAAACAACAGGGCAAAGTAGGCGGACATGGACAAAGAGGGCTCATACTTTCATCTTTCCAGCTTTATTTTGTTAATGTTGAGGTAGATTATTATGTTTATTTTCTTCCTCATGCCTGGATACAGATAAGGTTTTTTACAACCATTCCATTCGTTTGGTGGCCATTTACTACTAGTGGTTCTGCCTCGGTTCTCAAACAAAAATGAACAAATCTGCTGGTAATTCTTTGTCGAGAGCCAGCCGTATGCTGCTGTCTCAGTATACACATGCTCAATGCATTACTGAAGCATATGGCGTGGCTTCCCTGCATGATCTGTTGCCTAACTTGATTGAAGATAACATATCAGATATTGGATAGTTCCTGCCGGAATGCGTTTGTGTTAAGGTTTTAGCTTTCCGCATTACACAATACAAAGTAATTAATTGGGCAGAACTCAACTCCCAGACAGAAGACAACCATTTAATTGCACTATCATCATCATGTTATGTTATTCACAGCAACTTGGCTAGCATAAAACACCAGGCATATGAACTCTTCTTGAATAGATTACACACGAAAAAGAGGGAAGCGCACACCAAACCCCTATACATACAACAATAACAAATAAAGAAAACACCACCAAATCACCGACATATTTCCACGACCACGAGACATGGTAGGCGCGCACAGGATCGCCGCTCCCGGTAGGTAGCAAAATATTCCGAAGAGGATCCTTGGATCATAATTAGAAGAGGTCTTTTTGGATGCTTCATGTCAGCTTACAGTCTCCTTTTCCGCGTCACATATTCCGCGCCGAACCGCTCCGAGGAAGAGTCCTGAGACACACACACTCTCTCTTTAAGCAATATATAATCTATGCGTGTGTGTGTGCGCGCGCGTAAGTGGGAAATGCATGCAAGAAATTTATTTCAACTTACCGTCCAGGTGGCAGCTGTGAACTATTCGCAGAGACAGCTGAACTACCGAACCTTCTAGCCTTCGCATCCTGCTCTTTCTCTAACCGCATAGCCGCCACCTCCTTTTCCATGGCGGCTACCTCCCGCCTCATCTTCTTAGCATCCGATTCCATTGCCTTTGTCAAGGTGTCGACTTTCTTAGCCAGCATCTGCACACGTCAAACACACTCATTTAACAGGACATGCAAGCGAATGGAGCCCTATAATCCAGCTAGAGTTAGTTACCTCGACCACATCGTCCTTGTCTTTCAGGCTCTGATCCTTTTCATGGCACGCCTTCCTCAGAGCAACGACCTCCTTTTGCAGCATATCATACAGCATACCCGACACTGTATCCTCTGCTTCAACTTCATTAGGCTTCTCGTCCGAGTTGTTCGAGTCCTTATCCTCGCTGGAGTCCATAGACACGTTCATGCTGACCCCATTTACATGGTGGCCCTTATAACGGTCGAGCGATCTACATCCTCCGTCAAAAGACTTTGATGCACCCTTTGCATGGTTCACTAGAGTAGTCGTGGTGGTAGAAGATGCTGGCGATCTCATCTGGAATGATGGCCGCTTTGACAGAAAGCCGTTGGTCTTGCATACACTATCAGCACCGCCAATTGACTGGCGCCGCGCAGCGCTTGCATTGGTTCGAGATGTAGTAGACATTCTCAGTCCTTCCTCAAGTACTTTAAGCCGTAGCTGGAACTTGTCCTGCGACATTCAGTGCAGATCCCAATTAAGAGAGAATGGAAAGACCTAACTCATAGGAAGGCAGAAGTAAAAGGACTTTGTGAGAAATATGAAGAACAACTGCATACTTTCAGCTGAGCTTCTGATCTTGCAGCCCTTTCTGCTATGGCAAGTTTATCACGCAGTTGCTGCATTTCTCCCTGTAAAAGGATAATCCTCCAAAGATTAACAAAAGGCGCCATAGTTTAGTCCAGTCAAAAAAGAAAGATACACAAATTCTAGATATGAACTTATGAATATCCATCCAGAACAAATCAGCAATTAAGAGTGTGAAACTAGAATATGTGTGGCCTTCATTACTTACTTGCACGATCCTCCGTTCCTCAAGCCATTGCTTAACAGGCATGACTTTATCGTTGCCATCTTTCCACTCGTTTGCCACCACTACTGCAACCCTGTTTGCTGAAACCTTCGCACGAGATAGCTCACGTTCCAGAGTTTTCATTTCCTCCTGACACCACGCACGTACAATATATTGACATGTGATTTCAGATGCACTAAACAGCGTGAAAAAAACACAAAAAGGGTTCAAGCCATTATTTATTACATTCATCTCCAGGATTTTCCTCTGATACTCTCTCACGGCATTTGCGGCCGCACCACCGGCAAGGACCGCTTCTTCTAGCTCTCTGACAGTCTGAGTAAGCTTTTCAACCTCAGCAACTTTTTGGCGATGCATTCTGTCCAAGATTTTGTTCTCTTCCTGCAAGGTCAAAGACAGCATGCCATACACCGTAGTTAACTGCATTCAAATTGTTGTGAACACAACATGCTTCCATCATCATGTACCTGACATATCTCGATCTGTTTCATCAACTCTTGGTTCTTGTTTTGCAGATCATCCACCAAGGACGCTTTTGCTAATGCTATCTGAACCGTCCTTTCCGCTTCCAGCAGAGCGGCTTCCTTGGATTTTGTAAGGCGGTCTAATGCTCTGTTGTCATCTTGCAAGTTTGCGATCTGCACGAGAAAATCAACAGCTTAGTGTTTCAGCAGGAGAACAATGAATCGACAGGGATCACAACCAGTGGTAAAATCAGCATCTGCAGGTAAAATCAGAATGAACTGCAACTATGTGAATTAGCAACATGTTGACTGGCGTCCAGAAATCAGAAGACTACAGGGCATTACCAACTACCAAGAAGTAGATAGAAAATAAGTAGGTCTACAGGAGGTGTGCCACACAAAGGCTAACGATGTCCGGGAAAGATTTGGTTTGTAGAGTCAGAATAGCTCAAGAGAACAAGAACTTGATATGAATTGCACATAGCTCGACACAGCAACAGGTATAGATGCACGCAGCACTGTGATCATCATAACAAAAGGGAAACAGGGCCAATATAGAACCACAAGTGTGGATCATGTTACCTCTTGACGAGCCAGCTTGAGCTCTGCCTCGAGCGGCGCGAGGATGGCCTCAATAGGGGGCATGTCATCGTCCTTCTGCGCCGCATGGACCCTCCGCAGCGTCGCCTCCGCCGCAAACTGTGCGGCCAGCGCCGCTTTCTTCTCGTCGTTGATCTTCTTCGCCTCGAGGTTCTGCAGCGCGCGGCCGCGTATCAATATCAAGATAGAACTTTGAGGTTTGTAAATAGAACAGGAAGGGCTAGCAGTCCATTTCATTACTTACTTTGCTTTCAAGGAGAGACTCTGTGAGCTTGAGCTTCCCGTCCACCTTTGCGAGTTCTTCGGTAAGCTTACATTGACGAAGAAGGCAAAGTCAGGATCATCCCGAGAGCAGAAAAGAAAATAGTTATAACGCTGAAACTTGGACAGGCATTTGAAGTGTAGTGACAACTATAACAGAGGTGACGTGGTAGTGGCTGTATTTATTCCTTGTGGTATCTAGTTGTAAGCAGCAATTATCTTCTATCACGAGTTCACGACAACAGAACCGACGCAGCATGTAGAGTCAGGATAGAGTCGGAAAGAAATGTCTTGTAATTTCGAAGGAAGTTGCATGACAGGCATTGGAAGTGTAATGACAGCAGCAACAACAGAGGTGATGTAGCTGTGTTTGTTCCTTTAGCTATGTTGCTATCTAGTTGTAAGCAGAAATTAGTACGTATCTATCATCACAGCATGAGAATTGACAGAGTGCGGTTTCTATCTATCTATCTAGTTGCAGATGGAGCTTTCGTATGAGTGAAAATGAAGATGTCGTTTTCCATGAAAAAAGACACGAAATTGCTAGGAAAAAAATATGAAACTGCGAGCAGATGGTGGTACTGACATCCTCGACGGCCTTCTCGCGCGCTCGCTCGGAGAGGCGGAGCGCCCTGATCTCCGCCTGCGCGTCGCCCAGCTCCTTCTCCTTGTCTGCACGTGAAGCAGGGAGACGTGAACAAGATGGAATCTTGGCGAGCGAGGGGGAGGAGATCTGGGTGGGTGGGTGCGCTTGGTAGATCAGATCGGTGAGCAGCTGGGTGCTTACAGTGTAGGTCGTTCTCGAGTCGTGTGAGCTCGACGCGGACGGGATCGGAGCCGTGGAGGAGGCTGATGAGGTCCTCCATCTCCAGCGCCGGCTTCAGCCTCGCCTGCCGCTGCTGCTGCGCCTTCGCCGCCCTGCCGTCGCCGCCGCCGCCGTACGGATCCGCCATGGCAATGCCCGGAGCAGTAGCAAATCCCTCTCCACGGCAGCAGAGCAATCCCTCCTCCGCCTCGGCTCCAGCTCCAGCTCCAGCTCGGTGGGGGTAGAGAGAGAAGGGAGAGTGTGTTGTTAATGGCGGTGAGGCCAGATGACGAGAGAGAGCGAGGAGAGGATCGTCATTCTTGGCTCCATCGCATCACTCGACTCCCCATGGCATTGGCATGTTCGCACCATGTGACCATTCATTCCTCGACTCATTCACCTTCCGGACCTACTGCCCAAACCATTCATCTCATTTTGCATTTTTCTCGGCTATACATCCTGAATTATTTTCAATTTATTTTATAACTTCTAATGTATTTTTTTTTGACTTTTTTAAAAACGAAGGAGCACTAGGACACGGTAGAAGCGCGGCGGCGTATATCAACATGGAGTTGTATAAACGTAGCATATCATGGATATTCCAGAGGTGAACTTCTTCAGGTCGATCATCTATCGCTTTGGAGTCCCTCATAGCATCAACACCGACAATGAAACAAACTTAACCGCGGAGGTGTTCTGTGACTTTTACAAAGACCAAGGCATCAAACTCAACTATGTTATGTGCACACCCACAATCCAGAGGAAGTGCCAATGGATTTGTATGCAGCGGAGTCAAAAAGCGACCGCTAGTGACACTCAAGCGAGTTGTGGGAGCCTGGGTGGAGGAACTACCATATGTCCTATGGAGCTTGCGCACCACACCAAAACGGTCAACACAAAACACTATTCTTTATGGTCAACGGTGTAGAAGAAGTCATGCCATAGGACCTGCAATTCGACGCACCCCGAGTCGTCGCATATGACGAAGATGAAGCAGAGGAAGCACTCGTAGACGATGTCGACACATTGGAAGCACTCGTAGTTGATTGTGCACAAAGCTCTGGATAGCATATCCATTCCTAAACTTCTTCATCAGCGCAGCCAAACCCTCTGGCTACTCGTTCAACGGAAATGGTGCCTTATGCACCAAAGCCAAGGCCGATTTCAAGACTCACGAACGTACCCACCTACCTACTGCACCCGATCCTGCAAAGTGGCCAAAACTCGACCTCGAGCTTGGTCCGCCCAGAATGAGGTTATGTCTCGACCTTGGCGATGATGAACATCCGATTGCTCACTCCGCTGCTTTCCACGCTAGCATCCAATTGTACACCTATCAAGCAAAAAATGACAAACAATTCAGTCGTGGTCATACTCGACCAAAACAAAACACTCGGGGGCTGCGCAGAAGCTTACACATCAAATCTTCATTGGCCTTCTCCAGCTCTTCAATCAGAAATTCCTTCTCGCTCAACAGGACGTGGTTGCTACACTTCATAACGGGCAATACGCCATGCGCTTTCTTCAAGTCTTGCTCCAGCCTTGGCTAGAAAATTAAGGGATAATTAATGTCGAATCCCCTATCATCATGACAGCAGATATGTCTTGCTCGTTATGGTATTTATCACAATCAAATATTTGATTCCTTTTTTGTCTCATCTTGCGGGGCTATATATATGGCGTAGCCTATTTCTAATTGCATATATTGTACGCTCGCTCACTGGCCTTTGTGACCGATTATTCTCGAAGACATGGGAGTCGTCAAGGTCCCAATCTTGCTATGCATGCTACTGATCGCTGCACTTCTCTTTGTGCCTGGTAAGTGACTTGTGCAAATTTCATATGAAACACCTCCTCTATAGCTATGCATTATATATGGCACTCATATATGAACTTCGTACTCCATTGTACATGTATCTATAGAATGATAGGAAAATTCATAAATATACGAGAGTACAAAAATATGAAACTTCACATAACCCATCACATACATGTAACGAAAACATTAGAAATAAAAGAGTTCTTTTTAATACTTCCCCAGACAAATGTGTCACAGGAAGTAAACTATCTACTTGAAGTTGTAGGTTGCATATATAGTACAAGATACTCCACTAGTTGTCCCTGAAATTTTTTTCTCAAAAAAAGTAAACAATCCTTTAAACATTTCTCTACAAATTTGACAATAGCAACCCCAGTTAAGATCCCAAATCCTTAATACATAAGTCAAATATTTGTATCAAATAAAATGAATGTAAACAACAAGAAAGTGATAATACCAAGCATGCATGCAAAAACATATATTCCTTGAGACAGGTTTTACCCAAGGAAGTCAATTACACCCTTGCACACCCTTTAGCACAAGAAAATCAATTACACCCAGTCTCTGCAACAACGCAATAACCTAAGTTATTACGGATGCACACAACCAAAAAACAATAAAAAGAAGAAACTAAAAAAGAAAAGTCCCGCTACAGAGTTACAGTGCCTACATCAGCAGCAACAGAACCACCATCAAGACAACACCCGAAGTTCAAGTTCTCCAAAAGCAATGCCTCCAAGAAGGAAATAATGCAGAAACGCCGTCGTCGCCCGATAAAATATCTTGGATTTTCACCCTGGAGATAGTCCCCGCTCTCAAAACAATGTCTTCAACAAGACCATTGTCAGGCACAACCATTTAAGGGCAGACCTTGAATTTTCACCCTGAGAAGTAAGACTTTGAGCTTCACCTGTGCTGACGCTCCCACTAACATACCGCTGCTACGAGTCCTGGAGCTCCAAGCAAAAGTTCCTCATCGCCACCAAAGACTCGGATCACCCTTAGTAGTCCTCCAGTCTCGCTTCCATGACATTCTCCGCGCTGACTTCATCATGGATTTGCCCATGACGGCAACAGCAGCAGAGCTTCACGCCGCCACCTCCGGCGCGACCGAATCCATCCGATCCGGCTATGTAGGCATAAAAATCCATACAAAATTGCCGGCGGATCCTTCGAGAACACGACACTCCGCTTGATCAAAGAGGACGGGCATCCGGTAGATCTTCATCTTGGTGCAATTCGGAACCCTAGGACCAGCAACCACCATTATTCTTGTCAGTCCCCACACCACCCGGCGATTAGAATGAGGAGAAAACAAGTCATGGTGAAAAGAACAATATGCAAAGAAAGCTATAGCAGGAAGAAGTTGCATGATTATGAACCTAAAGCTAGAGTCGAGAAAGAGGTAGAAACCTAGAAGAAAATATAGTTGGGAGTGAACAAGTCTCATCATGATTATGAACATAAAGCTAGAGTCGAGAATGAAGTAGAAACATAGTACATCTCGGACTATATGGGTGAGGTAAGACCAAAATTAAGTGTCCACAGATATGTTTTTTGTATACGTAGCAGTATGTTTGCAGAAAGAAAGAAGGACTGTGCTATCGAGCGGCGCCGTATATTAGTCCGTGCGAGCGGCGGCTGCTGACCCATGCTGGCTCAGTCACCATACTAATCACCCGGTACGGCGAGCTCCACGGCGCTGCCCCATGCTGGCCTTCCTCCTCTCGCACTTGGACATGGAGAAACATCTGTACTAGGTTGCAGTCTGCTACAGTCTAGGCACTATGTTGCTAGGGACACACCTCTCATGTACCAACAAATATTTTTCACTCAATTCTTTTGCGAAACATAGTACAGATGCACACGCTTATATACACTTACACACACATATTTTTGTCATAATTAGAATAATATGGAACCAATTACAATGACAAATTTTGGTAAGCAAGTAGTACAAGATTTTTTGTGTGTGGTAACCATGACTAATTAATTTGGTAACCACAACTAATTAATTGGAGTGCTATGTTTTGCATGTGTGTAACGTAGAAAATGACGTCGTGTGATTAGTATGGTGACTGAGACTAATTAATATGGTGACTAACTAGTTAATCTGATAACTGCAGTTGAGATAACCGGCGGCCCCTTTTTGTGTGTGTAATTAATCTGGTGACCATGACTAATTAATCTGGTAGCTACAACTAAGATATCGACGAAGCACTCTTTGTGTATCCGTGTAGAAAATGGAGTAGAGTAATTAATATCGTGATCGTGACTAACTTATCTAGTGACTGCAACTAATTAATCTGGTAGCTGCAACTAAAATACCAGGCGATGTGCTCCTTCTTCAGATGTGTAGAAAATGATGTTGAGTAATTAATCTAATAGCCGAGACTAATAAATCTGGTAGCCGAGACTAATTAATATGCGTGGTGTGGAAAGAAATATGGGGCCACTAGCTGTCCCTGTCACGTCACATGCCAGCACGATAAAGCCGAGCGAGCTGTTTTCGCGAATCTCCACGCGCCGGTACGTAGCTTTCCCAAGAATGAAACTGATAACTGATGATGGTTGGGCATTTCTCGGGCTGGGCCTAAAAAAGCCCGATGCAGAAAACCTAAACCCAAGCCCGTCCCGATATGCAAGCCCGGCCCGGCCCGGCCCGAGAATTCCGTGCCGGGTCGCGTCGGGCTGCCCATGGCCAGGTATCAGAGAGAGAGACAGGGAGTGGAAATCTGAATCTGAAACGGAGTCGAGTCGAGTGGGGCCGCCCTGTCAGTCCTAATATCACCGTCCCTTCGTCCGTCCAACAAAACAAACCGAATCTCGCCTCGGCTCGGCTCGCAAACCCTAACCCTACCTACCTCGCCATGGCCGGTGACACCTCGCCGTCGCCGCCCCCCGCCTCCAAGCACCGCCGCCGCCGTGAGCGCCACGACGACGAAGCCGACCCCGACGCCTCCCCGAAGCACCGCAGGCACCACCGCCGTCACCGCTCCCACCGCCACCGTCACCCCGAGGAGGACGTCGAGGAGGGCGAGATACTGGACATGGACGGAGATCCGCAACCCGCCCCGGTCTGTCCCTTCCTTCGCTCCTCTCTCCCCGATCCGTCTCGCGATTAATCGGCCTTTGTGCGGCCATCCGTTAGTGAGGCACCCATCCGATTGTTCTTGTTTAGATTTGAAATCCTAACCAAGGGCTGGTGTAAGCTAGACAAATCAACTTGGATGCAGCTCGATACCAAAATAGTATGTAGTTTTTCTTCTTTGATTTCCCCATGCTGCCTGCTACCCTACCTGGGAAGTATAACACTTACCTCCTTTTCATGTATATATGTTGACTGCAGGAGCCCTTCGGTGCAGATGATGTAGGAAACTCGACCACTGATATAGCCGAGCTGCATGCTCCGCGGCTGCTCACTTGTTCACCCTCAACAGAAGAGCACAAGCCTAATCACACTGCTCCGGCAGAGAAAGCTCAAGAGGGGAGTGAACACGGTCAAAGGGTGTCAAAATCTCCACAACCCTCAAAGGACAGGCCAAGGAAGCACAAAGATGAGAAAGATTCCAAGGCTCATGCTAGGAGGTCCGACGCCAGAGCTAGCAATGGTTTGCGGGCAAGTCCGAGGGATGAGTCTGACCGTGACAGGGATGCGGCTAGGGCGCGGCGGGATGAGAGGGAAAGGAGCAGCAGCCGTGCTCTTGTCCGTGATGGGCATGCTGACAGGCGTGATAGCCGGGAAAGGTACAGGGATGAAAGGAGGCACAGCAGCAGCGCTGTAGATAGAGGAGACAGTGTTGACCGTAGGCACAGAGAAAGGAGCAGCAGCCATAGCAGACCTGAACGCACCCGTGAAGAAAGCAGGGAGAGGGAAAGACGGAGTGGTAGCTCGAGGCGTAAAGACCATGAGAGAAGGGACACGGGTAGGGATGGCTATAAAGAATATGACACGGCTGCTACTGGACGTGAAAGGGATAAAGGGAGAGATGATAGAGACAGGGGGCGGCAGCATAGGGATATGGAGAGTGAAACTCGGAGAACAGGAGCTGGAGAACGGAATGACAGGGTTAGCAATAGTGATAGACACAGGGATTCTACACGCTCGAGATATAGCACTTCTGATGTTCACAAGGACAGGTCAAGGTCTGGGGATAAAGGTAGAGATGCAGACAGTAGAAGCCAGCGATCTAGAGAAATGAAGGAAAATTCTCTCAAGTAAGGCTTCTTTCACATTATCCTTCTCTGCCTGTTGTTTTTTTACTTTATTTATGCTCATTATACTTCCGTCCTCATGGTTTTAGGGAAGAAGATGAAGAAGAGTACCAAGAGAAAATTGAGCAGCAGTTAGCAATGCAGGAAGAAGATGATCCTGAAAAAATCAAGGAGGAAGCAAGGAGGAGGAAAGAAGCTATTATGGCGAAATACAGGCAGCAACAAATGCAGAAGCAGCAACTGGAATCTTCACCTAGAAGCAACGATGAAGGTAACTTGATCGAGTTTACTTATTCATGAGCTAACATAGGTGTACTAGATTATGTCCAATTTAACTTGCATTTTAGTGACAAAATGTACTGCTTCTTGCACAGAAGTAAAAGCAATGGATAGAAATGAGACTCTGGATGCGAAGGATGATAACGATAGCAATTCTATGGATGAGGAAGCTGAAAACAAGCTAGATTCTTCTGACACATTTGTTGGTGAAGCAGACTTCACTGTGGGCAAATCGCCTGCACACAGTGCTGTTTCTTCCCGTGGAGAATCATTAGTTAAAGAAGGGACAACTGGTGTCTCAGGCCTTGGAGAGGGTACTCCAAAGGTATTTACATTCTCTTATATCCAGCTACATAGTTTATTTTTGAATTTCCAGCTACATAGTTTATGTAATATCAGACCAAGCATAAAATTTATGTTGATGCTTCTAAATTTTCAGAGCGAGAGGTCAGCGGATATGTTCTGCGATGACATTTTTGGAGAATCACCTATAGGATTTCGAAAACTGGTATGTTTCTTATCAGACCCGTTTTAAAATGTGAACACAAAGGTTAAAAGAAATATAGTTCGCTGTTCTGATTAGAAGTCATGGGACAAGGTTGCTCCACATTTTAGTATTCCTGAATTTGTATTTTCTTGTACAAGTGTTACACTATGACATGGTTGAACTTTGAAGATGAAATATACTATCCCATTGTCAAATTAACATGGATTTCTTTTTTGGAGATGAGATATCCTATCCCAGTGTCAAATTAACTTGGCCTTCTTCTTTGTATTAATCTCAGGCCATTTTGTTGTGCAGGACAAGGGAGATGGCTTGTGCATTGAGAAAAATGCTCTTCATGACAATTGGGATGATCCTGAGGGTTACTATAGTAAGTTCTGCTAATGCTCACCTTTCCCTTTTAGTTTCTTTCTTTGTTAAATGTGGCCAGACAATGTCCCTGTACCGTCCATTCAATGCTTTTGAAAACAAAGCTCCCGCTTCTGACAATTAGCTTCACATCTAGAAACATGAGCTGACCATGCTATCACATTGTTGAACATGAACTCACCATGGTTGCTTCACATCTATTTTAATTGTTACCAACCTCTTAGATGCAGCCTTTTTTTATTGTTTTGGTCTTCTGTATATAGTCATTATATAATATAAAGCTGCAGTAGGCAATTTTCTTACTATTTTCCCTAAAAATGCTTTTCGTCTTACATTTGCAAATCTTTGCAGCTCACCGATTTGGGGAATTGTTGGATGGCCGTTATGAGATTACAGCTGCTCATGGGAAGGGGGTGTTCTCAACAGTGGTCCGTGCAAAAGATCTTAAAGCCGGGAAAGATGATCCTGAAGTAGTTGCTATTAAAATCATTCGCAAGAACGAGACAATGTGAGTTGAACTTATAAACGTGTTTTATGGTCCATACCATTATTTAGTTCTTCTGGGAGGATTTAATTCAGTATTTGTTTCCACAGGTACAAGGCTGGTAAGCAAGAGGTTTCAATATTAGAAAAATTGGCAAGTGCGGACCGTGAGGACAGACGCCACTGCGTGCGGTTTATTTCCAGTTTCATGTACCGGAACCATCTTTGCTTAGTTTTTGAATCTTTAAATATGAATCTCCGTGAGGTACTAAAGAAATTTGGTCGTAATATTGGGCTTAAACTGACTGCTGTGAGGGCATATTCAAAGCAGCTCTTCATCGCCTGAAGCACCTAAAAAACTGCAAAGTTCTGCACTGTGATATAAAGCCAGATAATATGCTGGTATGGCATCTTCCTTTGCATGTCTTTTCACTATATTGCACTATCTTTTATTCTTTGTCGAGTTGAGTCAAAGATGTTTTACAAAAAAACTTCCATAGGGTTAGGTGATGGTCTTCCTTGATTGTGGATCATTCATTCAGTATTACAGCCAGCAAGTTTACATACTTTTGACTTATATCTCTTTGATTGTATTTTAGGTGAATGATGCTAAGAATGTCCTAAAGCTATGTGATTTTGGCAATGCTATGCTTGCTGGAATGAACGAGGTCACACCTTATCTCGTGAGCCGTTTCTATCGGGCACCTGAGATCAGTAAGTTCTTTCTTGTTCTTTAGTTTGCTATATTTTTGTCTTACACTGTTTCCATTCACAGGTAGTCTTCATACATGTATTTGTTAAGAAATGTAGTTTGCCTAATGAGGTATTTCTCTTGCAGTTCTTGGGTTGACCTATGATCACCCGTTGGACATCTGGTCAGTTGGCTGTTGTCTATATGAACTTTCTACTGGAAAGGTCCTATTTCCAGGTGCAACAAATAACGACATGCTTAGGCTTCATATGGAACTGAAGGGCCCCTTCCCTAAGAAGATGCTCAAAAAGGTTAGACCACTATTATGAATTCGTCATGCTTGATTCTTTATTATGTTCACCTCTACAAGCCACCTACTCATGTAATCCTGTATAAAATATTTCTCCATAGTAATGTTCCCAATTTCACAGGGTGCCTTCACGATGCAACACTTCGACCAAGATCTTAATTTTAACGCTATTGAGGAGGATCCTGTGACAAAAACGGTACTATGCAACCACATTCTCTTTGATATATATTATAAACATTTCAGATTCCTAATTCGTTCTATTTTTGTTTGCAGCCCATGAGGAAGTTGATTCTCAACATTAAACCAAAGGATTTTGGTTCTTTGGTTTCGAACTTTCCTGGAGAGGACCCAAGAATGCTCTCCAATTTTAAAGATCTTCTTGAAAAAATATTTGTCTTAGATCCAGATAAGAGGATAACCGTATCGCAGGCACTTAGCCATCCATTTATCACTGGCAAGTGAAAATAAGATGTTGATTCCTCTTGACATTGTAAACTACAATTTGGGTTCTTCTTGTCTAATGATTGGCATTTCTATCTTGTGTCCTGGCCTCCTGGGAGCTATGAGATCCGAGTACGTGGACAAAGCTTGGGATTGCCGAAGAGATGACTGTCTTACAGACCTTGCTGCATGCACTTATCATTTGGATAGGTTCTGTTGCTTGTAAGACAACTGGCCGACTGGCATTTCATTCACTGTACACAATTTTTCCTGTGGATTTACAAGATATACATGAAATTGTGTTCACTTAATAGTTGTGCTGACTTGTATGTTGGAAAATCAAGGTTCTATGTATTTCTAATAGCTATAGTGTGCAAATCTTTGCAAGTGGTTGCCATGTCTATGTACCAGACACAGTTCTCTTTTGTGCTGCAAAGCACTGTGCTGATGTTTAAGGTTGCCTGTTGTGTATGCTTGGCCAAAGGCATTTACTTATCTGGAGGTGCAATGCACCAGATGTTCTCTCACCGCTTGACAAGTTATTTATTTAATATTAAAACATGGCTTGTTTGTTAATAGTTTACTTGTACATTGTATATTTCGATTTTAAGATTCTAATTCTTTTTTTCTGTTCAGGGTTTCTGCCAGGGCCGCTTCGTGCACATTTTATATCCTATAAAGAGCCAACATAAGAAGGTACCCTGGTTGCTATCTGGGTAACATGTGTGTTTAAACAACCCATATAACGTACTTTGTTTTTCTTTTCTTTCGAAAACTGTGTTTCTGTGGTTCATTTCGTTAGGTGGGTATGTGTAGACACGTAGCGACATTGAAACTTTGTTAGTGTTGAATATCATATTTTTCTGTTGTCCATCTAGTCTCTTAATGCCTACCTTTGGAATATAGCATTTCTTTTTTATTTGGAAGTGCTATGGTACAACTTTTAGCGACGAGAAGTTAAAACTTGTTCTTCTCATTTGCTATCTGTCACCTTTAACGACTTGTAGTATGATATGTGGATGGTGGAATAGGTAGTTATTAAAATACACTTACAAATGTATCATGTTGTCTTATTACATTGTGAAATTATAATTCTTCTGGGAATTTTAAGTAAAACTGTGAATGTCCACACAGTCATCCACTTGTGAATTTATCTTATGTTAGCTTCATTAAAATAGTTCTAGGAAAGCCTTTCTTGTTGTTTTGCACCCCTCTCTCTCTCTCCATATTGAATATCAATCAAAAGTTTCCATTTTGCTTTTATGTTATTGAGGCCCTGGGATGGAGATTCCTGGTCGTTCTGGTTGAACTAGCAGCTTTTCATGGTAACCTCTTTCAAACTTTGGATACGTCATTGTTTTAGTTTGTTGTTAGGAGTGGTCTCTTTGTACAGACACTTTTCCACGTTGGTCTAGGTCTAGTGTTATTTTGATCAATAGAGGATTCGGTAAGTATTCTAATGAACAATGAATTGATGGTAAAGCCCTGTTTCTGTATTCATACCCTTGTGATTACCCTCTCTGTACTCATAACTAATACCCACCAGTATAAACTGTCAGACCCCTTCCCCCTTCAGTTGTCACAAAAAAACGGATTTATCTCCCCATATCAGAAAACTTAACCTTTGGTTCGAGTAAATACACAGAAATTGGGGTAATTCGAGAAATTGGTGTAATTCGTTTGGATTTTGTGCGTGACTTACATAATCATAATTTACGTGTTTATATACTATGTAGTACTTTTTTTTCTTTGCTCATGTTTTAAATATCCACTTGCATTTGAAATATTTGCTAATATTAAAACATCATAGTTAAGCAATTGCATTAATCTGATTGCTAGTATTCTGCTAGGACGGTCTTAACTTCTGCCCGATGATTCTGGGCAAAAGGTTGATAGAAATGATTAGCTTTGACCTATTTTCCTGCATCGAATGGTTCTGCACTTACACTATACATCTAGTTGTTTCCCAATAGTAGAATATACTAGATTTGCAGCACCATCTAAAATAATCATTGTCCTAGATCGAAGGAGGCATGATCTATGACAGGCTTGATGCCAATATGTTTGCAGATAAACCCCATTGGAAGGAAATCAGTAACTTTTAGCTGCTCGGGTTTGGCTGGGGAGTAGTTAAGATGATCGGTCAACATTGATCACTTGTTAACTAGCAAACTTTTTGGGATTACTAGCAAATATGTAGCGAAAAGAGAAATAGGCTATATTTGCTCATCAGCCTACTCAAGCCCATACTGGCATACTTCTTAGGCCCCAAAGCCCACTAAACCATCGGCTCCCATCTCCTTGACTAGTTTTCGAGAATGCACAACCGCCACCACACTTCTCTTCTTCTCTTATCTTCTCCCATCTCCACTGCTTCCTATCATCTCCCACCATCCCGCTTGCACTTGCACCACCTCCCCTCCTATCACCAGATCATCCATCAGTTTTGGCGGAACCGGAAGGTACCTTGTTGCTTGGCGGTTGGCTGCCAGATCTGCCGGTGGCGGCCGCCTCCCTTACAGAGGAACTGGCCGGCGGCCAGAGGGAACACGCAGGTAAGGCATGGATATGCATGGAACTGGATCACAATCCAAGTCCAAAACGCGGAAGACCAACTAGCATCCAGTCCAAGGTGATGCAGTCCATCCCAAATCCATCAAGTCCAATTGGAGTTTACCCATCACGCGGAACCTCATGCGGGAGATGGCTGAGCGGTCGTCCTCAACTGCCGCTCCGGCCAGATGCAGTCCACCTCGAGAGCCTTGCCACCAGTCCACCGCGCAGGGCTTGTCCGAGGAAGCCTAAACCAGCCGAGCTTGGCCAAATCCGGTCGATGCCGCGCCGTCCTCGAGCATAACCTGCGACGAGCTCCTGGAAGACCACCATGGAGTCGCGGACGCGTGGCCTGAACGCGGACGGATATGTGGCAATTGATTGATTAATTAGCGTGGCCACGCTTGATTAGAGGCAGGGCTGGGGTCGCCAGCGAGATAGAGGACAGCGGGTGGCCATCGGCGAGTGGCGGGCTGGTTCGCTGACGAGCTGCAAGGACGGGCTTGCCACCGGCGGCGGGGCTGGGTCTTTGGCCAGCTGCGAGGATATGGTGTCCGCCAGCAAGCGGTGGGAGGCGGGGCTGTGTCGCTGGCTAGCGGCGGGGCTGGGTCGCGGCAAGCTGCGAGGATGCGGTGGCCGTCGGCGAGCGGCGAGAGGTGAGGTTGTATGGGGAGAGATTGAGCAGATCGAAGGGTGGAGCACAGGTCCAATGGATACTGGATCATCCAACTCTCACGTCCAGATTCGTCCAACTAAATTGGACCCAATATCCTGTTGAGGTCCATGTCCAATAGAGCCCAATCCAATTAGGTCCAGTTCATTTGAGGTCCAAAGACCATGGACATCAGAGGTCCAGTTCCACGTTTAGGCATGGAGCACACCCCAGATCCCCCAATCCTACAGTTATGGGTGTGGAGGGTTCACAGGACGATTTTTGTGGTCATTTACTGCCTTGATACTGCAGTTAAACGGGATTCTCGCTGATTAATTAGCTTGTCAGACTGGTTGACGTGCATGGCAAGTTAATGCGACGAATGAGCTGAATTCGACTCGGTGATCCTCTGAGCAATGATTAATCAGTCGTTAATCTGCCACTGGACTAAATTTTGAACAGTGGATAAACTACAAGACAATTCACATGCTGTTGTAGTCTGATATATCTATTTCATCTGGTCCTTGTTCTTAGAATCAAATACAATCCAAAGATGTTGTAAAACATATGCTTTTTTTTGGTGTAGAATAGAAATTGCATGATATAGACACTTTTTTTTTGCTTGATGAAGATAATTAGAAGGGTATCTGGCCTAATTCGAGTGTTGAGAATGCAGAAAAGCTCATGTGTGTGTTGTTGCTTTAGATTGAGAAAAACGAGCAACTTTTGTGCTCTGTCCAGTTCTACCTCCCACCCTCAGGATTTGGGAACACGAGGTTTGTTGTATCTTTCTTGAAATTTATTGTATGCGGCACTTTTGTAGCTTGGTCTGAAATCATGATCAGATTGTTCGCCGAGGCCTTAAGAAGCAATTTCGGCAGGCTTGTTTCCAGTGTATATATTTGTTGTCTGCTGCACGCTGAATCTCCTTGTGTAGAGCATGATTATGATTATCATCATCATAGTATGAAATGAAATCCAAGGAATCTGCAGGTTATTTCAATGATCGCAGGCCCTGCATGAGGCGAGTGATTGACTGAGGCCCAGTTTGTTTGTATGACGATTTATTGGTTACTGTATGTATATTACAGAGCAGATTGTGCATGTACAACGCTATTATGGCTTCGAATTGGCTGTTTTTGTAGTTTTGTTTTTGACTTTTGATGATACAGTGAGCTATAATCCTGGGATTGTTTCACCTTGGAAGGATGTGCACATTTTTCTTATCTCGTGTCATCTTTTCATGTTATCCTCCATCTCTGAAACCAAAATCGTATCTCATTTCTCGGCATTGAATAAACTTCATGCCTCAACAAAAAATGTGTGAACCTAAAAAGTAGGAAAATATCGTAGACCACCAAAGTCCCACGGCACATATAAAGCGTGTTAAAATCAGCCTACACGCACAGCAGCTTAACATACATATATTTATTGAATTTTTGCTTTCGGGTTCAACTGTTGCTCATCAACAGCTTTATCGTTGCTCATCAGCAGCTTAACATTTTTTTTTTGAATTTAACAGCTTAACATACATACCTACGTTGATTATAAAGAACTAACAATAGTTAATTGGCATGCATAAGGCAGCATGAAGCCCGGTCTACAGGAAACCCTAGGCGACCACAAGCCCACAGCCTGTCTTATATATGGTCCTTTTGTTTGGGCTGGCTGTGGGTGCTGTGCAGAAATGTGCTGTGCAGAAATGTGCTGTCTAGGGAAGTTGGTTTTTTTTCAGTGGAGGTCTTTGGCAACCTAGCTAGCTGTCTGACTGTAGATTGTTGAATTGTCTGAAACACCCTTTATAGTCATCACAATTGTTTTGTTGCTGCTCTCACGTGTAATAAATAACATGTGTATATAAAATTCAGGTCAAACTTCATATCCGTACAATTATCATTACATAACCATTACGAATATATAGTTGTCCAAAATACAATTCCACTACATTATACTAGCTAGATCAATGAGTTCTAACGTTGTCTAGAAATGAACAATGCGTTGGCAATGTCGTCGCGTGTTCCATTCATGCCTCTTGTGTGTAGTTCACCCGACACATAGTCACTGGGCAAGGTAATTGCTTGCCTTTGAACCTTGGGCATGTAATTCTCATCTGCATCACATCGATCAAATTGCTTATCATGCAAGTTGGAGTCTCTAATGAAATTGTGAAGCACACAACAAGCAATGATAATTCGCTTTTGTGTAACCAAGTCGAAATGAGGGATGCCCTTCAAAATGCGCCACTTATTTTTCAAGATCCCAAAGATGCGCTCAATGCAATTTCGCAACGATGAGTGGGCATGGTTGAAAATTTCTTCCTTTTTCGTTGGTGGCCCTTCTCGACGGAAATCCGGAATATGGTATGTATTGTTTTTGTAAGGAGCTAGGAACCCCTTTCTGTTTGGATAACCAGAATCAACAAGATAGTATGTACCTACGCGCACACGAGAAAATTTTATGAAATATGACTTCAAGTAATAATGCATATGTATCTCATGTGAATAATGACAAAAAGAATATTACCATCAGGAGGGGTTGGGAACTCAATTGGATACTTCTCCATGCTGTGTGTAAGAATGCGGTTATCATGTACCGAACCAGCCCATCCAGCAACCACAAATGTGAATCTGAGATCAAAGTCACATATCGCTAACAGATTTTGCGATGTGTAACCATGTCTTCCTGTGTGGTTGACCTCTTCTTCTTTATCAACTTCAACAGGGATGTGTGAGCCATCAATGGCGCTAATGGCACCTTTGAAATGAGGATAGAAACGTGCATCTTGAAGCCTTGGATGCACATCCTTGAAATTTCGATCCACTGGTTTTATGTTATCTTTACCCATGTTGTACAAACAATTCAATACCATATGAAATTTCCTATGAATTGTTTCAAGAGACCGACTGAAATGGTTCTCAACTTGGGTAAACGATTGTGGTCCTCCAACACACCATAGAAACATCCCTAGACATTCAACAGATCCCATGTCTCTAGTTGAAATTAACCCATAGTTGCTAACTAGGAGGTCGTGCAATTTGTGAAACACATCAGGATACATTCTGAACATTTTGTAGCATCTTTTTCTATAAGCAAGTTGTTCATACACCCATTCATTCCCAGTTTGTTGTGGAATTCTCTTAGGTGCCTTATTCAAATACTTCTCAGAATAGAGATTACCAATGTAGCCCAACACAGCCATGTTATGTGCCAACCCGAGGAGATGACGAATCCTTTCTTCATCACGTCCATTGTCGCCACCACCATCCATCCTATAAATTTCATATAAGAATATGTCAAAAAAATTGACATGACATAGTTGAAGGATGGTAACAAATAATAAGAAACAACACATACAAGAGGCATCAAAGGAAATGGTTTTTGATAAGAAACAACACACACACGGGGCAACAAAGGATATAATGGTTCATGCAAGGTAACAAATGATAACAAACAGTACACTTAATGGTTTACAATAAACAAACAGTACACCTAATGGTTTACAATAAACAGTACATTACACCTAACAAGCAAACAACACTACTTGTTCATCTCATCGTGCATGCTCTTTAGATAATGAAGCCTTCCTGCAGAAGTTTCAAGGCCTGTAAACACCTCTCGGTTCTTCCTCTTCACGGCAAGCTTGCACGCAGTGAACATAACATCAGTTCCTTCACTAACTCCACACTCTCGAACCATCCCTAAAAATTCCTTCGTAGTTGGGACATCATCATCCTTGCCACTTGAACTTCCAACATCAGCCTTTGAGACTAGTGAGTTCAATGCATTGTTGTACACCCTGAAAAAGGGGCTCTCCTTCTCTCCACCAAACTTGAGGCGCTTCGCCAAGTTTGGTGTCTTTTTGGAGGCATCATCATCATCATCCACTGCAATTGCACCTGCCATGTTCGCTCCCGTTTCATCTTGCCCCGGGATGGCCGCCGATTCTCCGGTGACATGAGCCTTCCTAAACATGACATCAAGTTGTGTCAAGTTGGCGGGTGGTCCATGCCTGAATTGCTTATGCTCGTGACGAAACTGCAAATGGAACACACCAAATAAATTAGACAACTATAATCATCAACACAATAGACAAAAAGATAATACAAAAGATAAATATGTTGCTTACTTGCAGGTGAGTGTCCCACCAATCATTATCTGCATCCATAGTTCTTGTTTCCGGATCCCAACCTAGCCCGGTTGCATTTAGCAACTCCATCCAACCGGTGTATACCTTCTTTAAAGCATCCCATTTGTTTTTGAATTGCTTATTTGTCAGCCTTTTTCCCGTTTTCTCGGCATATTTGTCCTCTAGATTCTTGTACCCCTTCTTACTCAAACAACCTCCATTCCTATTGTTTGCATTGACTTCCTCCATACAAATATCGCACAAAATACGAACAGAGTGTGCATCCCAAACTATTTTGTCCTTGTCCCCCATTGGAAATTACTAACGCAAGCTAAAACACACACAAAAACTACAGAATTACTCTATGAATTTTGCACTAACACATCACCAAATAATTATGAAAGAACAGCCAACATATACATCTAACACTAACATGGACAATATATTCATGCACTAACAAAAACTACAGAATTACCTAATCAAGCAAGCAAGCAGTAGCATCTACAAAAAATTATGCACTCACTACTACCAGCAAACTATGCACTGACTACTACCAGCAAAAATTATGCACTGACTACTACCAGCAAGTAATACACACCAAAAAATATTGCACTGATTTGATCTACACAGCAATATCTAGCAGCATTATCTAGCAGCAAACTTCATTCATCCACACAGTGAGCATTTCTGGTAGTGGGGGTTAAAACTACGTACTGAGAAAGTTAGTCAACAAACTGCGGATGAAAATAAATTGCGCCGACAGCTACAGAACACTTTACATGTAACGACTTGCTCTCTTCAACCCTCATAATGATATAGAGTATTTCTGTTTCTAAGACTTCATGATGATACAGGCATAAACACCTCGAGATATTTGGCAACAAAAAAACTCATTCAAGTCAAACACATATAGTCTTGGCGTTATACACTGAGATATATATAGTATTGTCACATATAGTCTTGGCGTTATACACTAAGATATATATAATCTTGGTGAGCGCTCTGCTTCGAGTATTCGAGTATATGGAGGGTGGAAGCCTTGGTAAGCATATTTCTGTTATGATGTAATTTCTAATCAATTAATTAGATTTATTTATGCCCGAGTGAGTAATCTGTGTCTCTATGACCTTTATGCAGATGACTCGTGCATGTGGTGTAGTTGGTACAAAATAATTAACGGAATTTGTGAGGGTTTAAATTGTCTTTATGGGAGGCCGATTGATTATACTTATCGTGTGGATTTGGAAACATTCATGTTATGTCTCTTCCGAGCCTGCTTGGAAGAAAACTGATGTACCTAAATATTCCGGTTGACATATGTATATATTGTGGGCCAAATTCATATAGAGCACATATTTACGTTGGTCACGTTTCTGCAGTTTGGATATCAGTTATATGTGAAATTTTTGACGTAAGCGTGACAAGCACGGGAGCATGATATCGTTCATTAAGAGGAAAATTTATCAGATAAATCTCCCGATGCTTTCACGCAGTTGACTATGAGCACCAAGCTTCGCGCTGGTTGTCTGCTATGCCGAAGTCGTTGTTCACAGAACGTTGTTCAAATCTATTTCCTGTGAAGTGAATAAGCATGCATGAACCATGGCCTGCACCTACAAGACATGTTTATCTCGAGCGGTAGAAACAAACAAACCCACACAGAAAGTTTAGCCATCACTGCCTCATGTTTTAAAGCAGATTTTTTTTTCCACTCAGCGGGCTAAATATTCACATCTTAGTATTCAGTTTCAGTAAGTCTATTCTAAACTAGAAAAATCAAGCCTTTCAATAAGCATCAAAGGGAACTCCCTTCAACGCTCAGGCCATATCTTATGTTCCTTCGTCTCAAGCTTTTTACCTACACAAAATATTATTTCTTGAGCATCCATAACCACCAGTATGTTTCCTCTGCTTTCTTATGTCCTCCGCATGAGTATAAAGAATGTATATACATGCTTTAAAAGATTATCAGCTGAAATAAGCTGACATAAAATCAGAAACTTTTGCCACATTGCATCTATACTACTATTAAAAGAGCAAACTTGTGTTGATATATTGAATCTGAGCCCTTCAATATTTGGCCAACGGTCCAGATCGCTCCAATGTTTGACAACTCAACACAAATCCACTTTTACCTGTTTTACCCTCCCACCAAATCACATAATACTGCTAATGCCATCGTACCGGTTCGTTTTATTTCAACAGACCTTTCTATTTCGGCGAGACACGAGGCCCGCTCGCCTCCCCGACGGGAGCTCCCTCGCCATGCCTTCCGCTCATTTTCCCGGCGCACGAGCCTTCCGCTCATCTTCCCGGCGCGCGAACCAGAGCCCTGTCCCCTAGCGCCACCTTCAACCAGTTCCATCTCCGTCGCCACCTTCTTGCACGCACGCTCCCGACACGGAGGTCCAAGGATCCCCACGGCGTAGATCCCCTTTCATAAGCCTCCCCACCTCGCTATGCAGCGTCTCCGGCCACCGCATCTCCCTCCCCTACCTCCTTCTCCCGGATCCACCTGCGAGGTCGCCGCCACTGCCTCATCCTCGACCGTATCCACCTACGTGGCGGACAGTTTCCGGCCGGCGCCGCCGGCAAGCGAGGCGCGACGCGCGGGTTATCTGCCCTACACCTTCATCACGCAGCCGCTGTCGCCGGGTAGGGAGGTGGAGCGGGCAGCGGCGGCGGCCGACTGGAAGCCAGCCTAATCCAAATCCCTGCTGACGACCGCGACCACTGCTCCGTCGGTGCTACACGCATCTGCCACATCCTTCCAGCCCACCAGACCACGTCACCGTTTGCCTCCTGAACTGACTTTCCTTCTATTTCAGGGCGGAGGTGTCCAATCCCTCAAACTGCGCACCATCGATCGGGCGCTCTGCCGCCTCGCGTGGGCTGGCAAGAGACAAGCGTCGCGTCATTTCCGACGCCAGCCCCCTCTTCTAGCTCCAAGATAAGAGACGGCCGCTCCGCCGCCGCGGCCGACAGATCCGGCCTGAAATCTACAAGATCCCTTCTCCAAGGCAAAATCTACGATAACCCCCTAGTTCGCGCGCCTTCTATCATATGCCCCCCTTGTGTCACTGACATGTGGGGTCCGGCCCCACATGTCAGTGACACAAGGGGGCATATGATAGAAGGCGCGCGAACTAGGGGGGTTATCATCAATTGCCCCCTCCAAGGCAAAATCTACGATAACCCCGCTGCTCTGGATTTGCAGATTTGTTTTCTTGAAGAAATTATATGGATTTTAATCGATCTATTGGGAATAATTTCTCGATGTAGTCTACGTGACAAGCTCAAGCACGAGCTATGGTATTCTCCTTCCAATACGATGCTCCTTTTGTCTCCCCATTTCAATCGTTCTCTAGGTAAAATTATGAAGTTTATGGTTCCGGTATGCTGCTGGCCTCACGCTCCACAGTCAGAACATCCACCTGATGCTGCGATCTTGCCCTTCTTCGGCAGCGCTGGAGACAGCAACCCCGCCGCTCACCTCGTGCTCCGTAGGTGGCCGGCACCTCCACCTAAGTTTCAACTCCGCATGTCGTGGTCCAGAGTTCAGAAGGTGCTGGTTCAGTGGTTCGCTATCATGCAGCTTGGAGGTGGGTATTCTTGCCTAAGTTTCCCTTCATCAAGTTCAGTTTTACTAGCCATGTTTTATGAAGCTTTCTCGATATTTCTATGTCCATAGGCTATTATGAAAACTCCATTGAAATTACATGCATGTGATTAAGATTACGACAACACTTGTAGTTTTTGTCAGTGTTTGTCATACGAATTACTTTGATAGGAAGTCCAAGGACAACATTTATAATTAGCCATATTGTGTTGTAGATATCAGTTATGGCGGGGCATAGCAGACACCATCGACATGAGTTCGCTGTTGGCCATGGGACTAAGCCCCTACTGCAATTGCAGCCACTCTTATCTCAGGTTGCCAAGTCGACAAAGGGAAATGTTATTCGGTTGGATGGAGGTGCTCTATTTTGTGCGACTTAGTCACGTGGGGTTCCCGTGTGCTGCTCTTAGAGCCTAAGCGTGAAGTTGAATGGAGTTGAGAATAGCTGTCCTGGCACTTGAGTGTTTGAGAAAAATGGGTATGTTAATTTTCAGCTGGAGCACTAGAAACACCCAGGTGTTAATTACTAAAGTTAATATACAATTACTGCCTTTTGTTTCAGGTATATGACCACTATAATTAGCTCATATCTGAGAACGGGAAGGGCCATGCTTTCCACGGGAACAAAGTAAGTTCAAATATTTGATACGAATTTTGTATTATCTTGAGTACCCAATTGGCTCAATCCCAGCCTACCATTGTTACTGTATCTGGAGCAGCCATGTTTTATCGTTCAGTACTTCAACTTAGCTCCTTCTATTTCAGGGCGGAGGTGTCCACTCCCTCAAACTGCGCACCATCGACCGGGTACTCTGCTGCCTCGCGTGGGCTGGCAAGAGACAAGCGTCGAGATCGATTCCGGATGGTTCCGCGCCGTGGATGGCGGCTGAGTGTCGCTCTGCTCACGGTTGAAGCGTTGCCGAGCTGCGTTGGTCCGGCGAGGCGACTAGGCGTCTGGTGAGGAAGTGAGCTCTCACCTCTGCCTCACTGGCTGCAAGTTGCAGTGCCGGCCTGTGCGCTGCCTCCTATGCAGGTCCTCCAAATTTCCAATCCTCCATGTTCCAAGTTTCCAATGCCTCTTAATTATGGAAGAAAGATATGGAATGGGCCTTCTGCTAGGGGGAATTCAGTGGACTTGGAGAGAGAAAAGGAGAATTGATTTATCGCTTGCAAGGGACACAACTCTTAGCAATTGAGCTATAGGTTTACTGAAAAGATCTCTTTGGGGATGAACTGACTCAGAAGGAGAAGCAGGCTCTTCCCTGACAGATTTGCTATCTGATGTTCTAATAGGAATACTCATTGTTGAAAATGCACACCTGCTTTAGTTGCCTGCGTGACAATGTACACCTGCTTTAGTAGCCAGAAGCTGGCCATCACGTCTGGAGAATATGGTATATGCGCTAGGAGCTATCTTTAGAGAAATCAAATTGCATTTAGGTCGATGTGAACGTGTACATTGCCCAAGAGCTTGTAATGCTGCTGTGCATGGTCTACTCATGGAGATAGGACTGGATAGGACACTATGAAACTTAGTTTGGCCAATCTCCAAAACTTATATCAGATTTTGTAGCGGGTCGCATGCCCAGCCTGTTAGGAGTAATTCTGTATTCCTATAAAAAACAATGGTCGAGCCTTTTTATTTCAAAGAACTTCAAAATATGTTTACTATTGTTAGAAGTTAAGCACACGGTGGTTTGGACAATATGATGCTTGTTAGTTAGAGTGGGATATGTATGCCAATACAAGTAACTGGCGTTTTGTCATTACTATATTGATCCTTTTCAGGCTAGAGTTTGTTGGAAAATTTATATAGGAACTACTAGCTGGGATGCTAGAACATAAAAAAGGTTTACTTATATGACAACTAATCCGACTTGAGGACATGCTTATCTATCAGGCTGCTCTTCAAGAGGTAATAATAGTGCATGTGCTTATCTATTTTTTAGCGTATGTGTAAGTGAAGATATTCATCTTGGCCAAAAGACATGATTTGTAATGTCGTGCGTTGCACGTGCACGTCTACTATATTATTAAAAGAGCAAACATGTTGAGATATTTTAAATCTTGTCCGTTTAATTTTCGATCAACGATCCAGATTGTCTCGATGTCGAGCACCAAACATATTTGATCTTGTCCGTTCAATTTTTGATCAACGATCCAGATTCTCCGAAAATATATATCATGTCCCACGGCCTGGGCGCCACCCGCGGCGACCTGGTGGTGGTCGACGCGGAAGATGTATGTCTTCCTCTCATGGCCGCCGCCTACGACGACACGGAGCCGGAGACTGCTGCCTCCCGCTGGAGCCGCGTCAGCCTGTAACAGCCCGAAGTTGAGAACCGGAAAACCTGTGTAATTTTTCCACTTTTGGTTCATTGCATCATGGCATCCCTGCATCAAAGTGTACCAATTAGAACCTTTAACTTGTCACTAGGGAATTGTGCTAGGGAATTGTTGTTGTTGCTAGGGAATTGTTGTGGTTTGGCACTATTTCAAAACAACATGCTAAATTTGCTACAACCAAATTTCAAAACAGAAAGGCACTCAAACTTGCAAAACACAAATACCTTGTCCTCTTATATTTGACAAGGAAGTTCCAAGAGCTCCAAAATAATATTTTGCACTTGCTCCAAATTGTTAAAGAAGCGACACTTTTAAAATTTAGAAAAATGCCCTATCCACCTTCCTAAACAAAAGGAGTTCAAAACATTTTATATGGAGGCGCCAATTTTTGTGGAGCTTCCTCATGGTATAAAAAGGCCACCCAAATTATTTCATAATTTTTGAAAACGTTTTGGTGCCTAAATTAAATCACGGAAGCTGCTGGTTTTAAAAGGGTTTTAAAATTAATTCAGAAAAGGACCAATCCGTGTTTAAATCAAAAGTTGCAGGGGGGTTTTTGTAATTATGCCGTCCTCTTCCTCCTGTCGCCACAGTGGCGCGGCATGGCCGCCGAGCCCGCTGCTGGCCCACGGGGCCCCCGCCCGCCTGCCGCGCTGGGAGGAGAAGAAGCACCACGAGGGTGCCCTGCTCCTCATACCCTACCCTCTCCACCTGCCCCGCGCTTTCTATTTCCCCTCCACGAGCTCCACTCCGCCGAGCCATGTCCGTGCTTGCCGCCATCGCGTGGAGCTTCCCCGGGTGAATCGAAGACCACAGTTCGCTCCGCCGCCACGTCCTCTCCTCCTCCGTCGAAGGAATCGACCGGAGAAGCTGCGAATCGACCGCGCCACCAAGTTCTTCGCCGACCACCGCCGCGACTTCGACGGACGATTCCGTCTCCGTCGAGCCGTCTCCGGTCTCACCAAGCACGCGTGCGAGTTCCTGGTGAGCTGCTGCTCCTCCCTATGCCCTCTTTTCGCTCGCTAGTGGTCCGAAGCATCCGTTCGTTGGAGCTCGCCGTCGACGCAGTGTGTGCAGTACAGTGCTTCGGATTTTCCGAGTATGGAAAATTCGGATTTTCCGAATACTTTCAGCACGAGAGAATTTCTGGACCTTAGGGAAATTTCGGACACTGGGAGAGGATCGGATAATCCGACGTCGCTGGAATCGGAATTTCCGAGTTTTAGCAGTACACAGGAATATGTGTTCTTCAGTGCTTCGGATATTCCGAATCCAAACCAATCGGAATTTCCGAAATGGTTCAGCAGAGAATTTTTAACCTGTTTCTTTTCCTTCCCTTCTAATTTGGGGAATATTGGTACCGGGTTACAAATACTTCTAAAGGCACATAATTAAAAGAAGAGTTTTAAAAATGCAGTAACTTTTAATTTGGATAATTATGGTACTTTGTGGGAAGTAAATTTAACCGAGGCATAATCTCAAGAGGGTTATAAATGTAATCACTTTCGTTTGGTTCATCTGGAAATTGTGTGTAAAATACCAAATTGTCCGTAAATTTGTGAACGATCTAAAAATCATCAAGATCATGCATATTTGGTCACAGTCAAAATACTGCAATTTTTAGTGGTACTGGAATCATTAAGTTAAATGTGGGGTATTATTTTCCCTCTAGTTGAAGTAATTCTTCTTGAACCCCATTTAAATTGTTAGTCATCTTCTAATAATGCATTACATTAAAATGTCATGTCATCATGAGTGTGCATTGCAGCTGTTGCATCCGTGTGTATTGATTGTTCCTTTGCGGTGTTGTTTGTGCATCGGTAGATCAAGGAGTTGAAGTGCCGCCCCCCCGTATCTCGACGATCCGTATTACCAGCCGTATCAACAAGGCAAGCGTAATCCTCCCTCTGAGCATATCTTATCCTATTTTCCGCAAATATTTTCTCCACTATAATATTGCATGCGGTTCCAAATGTCAATTTGTTTGGATTAGAGTATCCTATAATTGCATTAAGTTTCCGATGCCATTACCTGTTTCCCCTCCTATTATCCATAGGTTTGTGTTGTTGGTCTGAAATACTTAACTATGCAATGTTGATGCTTAGTCATGCTTAGTTAAATGCTTAGCCGCCCGATGGATACTTCATGTTGGAAACAGGTTGTTGAAGTGTTCAGATGATGGTGGAGAATTTGTGGTGACAGGTAATAAAATGCTCAAAGGTGGGGATGAGAGGCCACTTTGGTATGGTGGTATTTTGTCTCACTCTCGCCGCCTAGGTGCGAGTTCTTTACCTCTTGAACCAAGACTGAGCGCGCTTCCTTTCGGTGGGCTATATGGAACCCCCGTCGACCAACTAACTTGAGCGGGACTAGCCAGGGTCCTCTAGTTTTGTAACAGCCCCAAAGTTCGGAAACCTAAAAACCCGAGTAAAATTTTCGCTTTTGTGTTGCATTGCACCATGGCATCCAAAGTTAACTTGCTAAACAATATACAAATGGTTTTGGCACCATTTAAAAACAAATGCCAAACTTGTTCAATTACAAATTCAAATCAACGAGAGAATTCAAACCCGCTTAATCAAGTTTATCTTGACAACTTATATTTGTCAAGGAAGTTCCCAAGGTAATTTTGACAAACTATTTTGAATTGTAAAAATAAAATAAATGGAGAGAAACTCAAAATTGCTTGCGAGTAATTCCTATTTTATTTTCCTACCAGATGAATTTCAAACAATCTGGGAAAATTAGGGGAACTTCGTATTCATATAAAGAGACTCCACAAAATTTCACATAATTTTTGGAGGTGTTTGAATGCCCCAAATAAATCAAATACTGCTGCTGTAATAAGCAAAGGACCTGTCTGTGTTGATATTAAAATGTCCAGGGGCTTTTTGCAAAATCTCCGTCTCTTTCACTATAGCGACCGCGCGAGCAGCGCGAGCTCGCGCCGGACCCGCTCGTCGCCTGCTGCCCTCCGTGCCCGCTGCTACTCACGTGAGGAGAGGAAGAGCACGCACGCGAGCCCCACGACCTCACCTGCTCCCCTTCCCCATTTTCTCCCTCGTTCCCTCGCTCTCCTCGCTTCCCCAACCAAGGCCGAGCCGAACTTGCCGTCGCCGCCACGCCGCAGTCGACTGGAGCTGCCATTGGTGAAACGGCGAGAACCAAAAGCTCCGTCTCGACGATGTCTTCCTCCCTGCCCAAGGAATCAAGCCGGATCCTCGTCCTTGCGGAGATCGGTGCCATTTTCCCCGCCGCCGGCTGAAGCTCCTCCGCCGCGTCGCCGGGCGATTGCCGTCGCTGCGGTCAATCCCCAGCCTCGCCGTCTGCACCATTGCGCTCAGGGTGATCTTGCCGACCTCGCTGGCCCCTTCCCCTGCCCCCTCTCTCTCTCTGGTTCGTGCGAACCTCGCCGAAGTCGCTCGCCACCGTACGCCGGCGTTCATCGCTGTGTACATCACGCTGCCCGGCCGTGTATCCGGCCTAGGCTAGGTGGAGAGCCGTTGCTCTCTGGCCCATGGCCGGCCCGATAGCCGGACCAGGCTGGGTGAGAGGCCGGTGGCCTCTGTTAGCAGGCCGGCCTGCCAGCCGGCCCAGACCGGGCTGCAGGCCGGGTGCGCTGTTCTTTTTTTAGAGATTCTTTTTCTTTTCCCCTCTAGCGCAATGCTTCCGGCTACTCCCTCGCGCCGTAGGGAAATCGAACCACGATGAGTCCTACTAGTTCATCCCTCTTCCTCGAGTCGAGTAACTAATTTATTTAGCGATGGATTTAAAATAATTAGAAGTAAATAATTAAAAAGAGGAAATTCTAAAATTAATAACTTTTTATCGGGACCTCGAAAAAATGTGTTCGATATACCAAAATGTTCAGAAAAATATGAATCACCCAGAATCTTCATCATCATGCATATTTGATCACAATTACAATAATGTGGTCTAGTAGTAATTATAATCATTAAGTTCAAATATGGGGTTTATTCCAAATGATGCAAATAATATAATGGGGACTCCATTTAACTTGTTGATCATGTTCAATGCTTCTAGGGTGCATTTAAAATGTCATATCATCATCCTTGTATGCATTGCACAATTGCCATATGTTGATTGATGTTTTTGCTTTCCGGTGTTGTTTGCTCTCCGGTAGATCACGAGTTCGGAGTTGAGCATCATTACTCCGACGAGCAGTTCGACTCCTCCGCTCAACAAGGCAAGCGTAATCCCCCCTCTGAGCATATCTTATCCTATTTTCCGCAAATATTTTCTCCACTATACTATTGCATGCGGTTCCAAATGTCAATTTGCTTGGATTAGAGTATCCTATAGTTGCATTAAGTTTCCGATGCCATATACCTATTTCCCCTTCTATTATCCATAGGATTGTAATGTTGGCCTGAAATACTTACTATGCTATGTTGTTGCTTAGCCATGCTTAGTTAATTGCATAGCTATCTGGTGGATGTGTTATGTTGGAAACAGGTGTTGAGATGGGAATGATGGTGGAGTAATTGTGGTGACGGATAATAAAATGCTTAAAGGTGGGGATGAGAGGCCACTGTGGTTGTGGTGCTTTGTCTCGTTCTCGCCGCCTAGGTGCGAGTTCTATACCTCTTGAACCAAGACTAAGCGTGCAACCATGCGTGAGGCCTATGCATTTGCAGGAACCCTCATAGACTAAATAACTCGGGCGGGGCTAGCCAGGGTCCTCTAGTTCGGGCTTCTATTTGCGCGTGCGTGATTATGGTGGTATGAGCTGGGATGAGGATTGTGGTGTTAGGAAAATAAGTGGCCGTGGGGCGGGTGTTGAAGGCACTGGCTGCCTTACCGCCACTGATGATCCTGGAAAGTCTTTAACGAGGGAGAAGTCGACACCGCTCCCACCCAGCCGGCTTTCCAAGGAAGAGAACTAATTGTACAGGTAATGGGCCGGACGGTACGCATGTCGAAGGAGCTGGAGCCCCTCGGGACTCCAGGGACTTCCACTTTATACACCCCTGCAGGGATAAATCTTTTCGAAAAGCCATGTCCGCGGTTATGGACGACTTGGGAAGTGAAGGTAGGATCATAGAATAACTTTAACGGAATGATTAAAAACAGGGTACTAGAGGTACCACTCACAAATGCAAGGTGAGCTTCCTCGAGGGTGATTCGGGGAGGTGCCTTCGATGAACAGGTACAGTGGTTGATGATGGTTGATGGTGAGTAAGGTGATCAAAGTAGAGAGTTACTTCTTACCCCTTTTCAAAACAATCTGATTAGTCGATGCCATGGAGTTATGTCTTTTTAAAATAAAATCAGCTTTATGCAAAACAGCCATAAAACCTTGAAAGCCAATCATCGAGCATATATTAGCTCTTAATCTTGCGAGTTCGTCGAACTCAACGTCGTTTGCTTATTTTTAGGAGAGGACTTCACCGACCTCGAAGGTGGGTTCTTTGTGGACGTCGACGAGTAGTCTAGGGTTCCCAGGTGGCAGCTTGGGACATCCCGGAACAGCTGGCGCTGGATGTTTATTTGCGGCCTCTTAGGCCATATTTTGGTTCTTGTTGTTTAAAACAACACACTTTGTTTCTGCATGTTGTATTGTTGGGTCTGTGACCTCTGGTTGTCATTTGCTATCTTTCTCTAGTATAAGAGTTGAACTATATGATTTGTGTCGTAGAGTCTGTGATGTGCCAGTTGTTCCACAAGTCTTAATCTCTCTATTATGCTTTGATAGTGTGTCCGGTGGTATCGGATAACCGGGGACACAGTATCACTGTATAGCAGTCGGGTCAGGGCGCTACAAGTTGGTATCAGAGCGTACTGCCTGTAGGAAACCCTTCTACTGGTCGATGTTGAGTCTAGTGTTTGTGAAAATATTTTTAACCTAAAAATGAGTTGTGAAAACCATCTTAGGATTCTTTTTACTCCTTATCTGGTCACCCTCTAATCTCGGAGCAATCTTACCTCGATTTGAGTTTAAAAGTTTTACTCCTCGTCTGTTACTTCAAAATTAGGAGAAACGTGGGTGGGTTCGACCTTTAGTGTTATGTGTCCAGTTGCTTCCGCCGCGCTACAATCCGAAGCTTCATGTGCCGAGAAACCATCTAGAGTACGACGAAAATTCCCATCAACTCAGTTGGTTAAGAACCCTTGTATTCCTATCCAGTTTAATCTCTTAATCCGTTCTTTTGGGTTTTAACCCAAGGACTTGAGCAGAAGGTCCCGGAGTGTGCCAACTAGCTTGTGTTGAGTCACGTGGTTTCTTAACCATTTGCATCTCTCGCTAGTAGCGCATGAAGCTGACCTTTAACCCAAGTCCTCTATGTGGTCTGTGTGGTAAATGGTTGACCCTTAACTTCCCACACCTTGGATGGCTATGTAACTTTAACTCTGCCATAGCTGGAGATTCTGTCTTGGAACCATCTGGGTTATGACCAGAATTTGCTTAGCGAATCCCCCATCTATGTTCATGACTCCGCTACATCTCTCCTTTTTGTGCATGGTTATCACAATGGAGTAATAACCGGTGCATCTTCAACCTCTTAGGATTTTCTCCTGAGCATGTTTCTTACTCTGATCTGCTATCTGACCCTTGTCGGTTAGTGGACAGCTAAGTCTTATCGTGCATTGGGTGTTCCAATGCAAGCCACTCTCCTAATCCATCAAGACTTTCCACTTCGACCTGTTAGGAGAAACAAACTCCAGTACCTTGTCCATTCCTCGGACCAGGTCAAAGTATTGTAATCTGCAGAATAAGGGCCTTGTCTAGCTTTTGGTTCTGCTCCACCTTAGAGTGTCACACTCTTTGATATCAGGGTATCGAGCTAAGTAGCATGATTCTCTTGATGAAGTGATGCTCTTACAATTCATTACTCTCCGTTTTCCGAGTGACTCGTTACTCGAGAAGGATGAGACGTGAGTAATGATGTAACTATCGGACATTGTCAGTAGTTCTTACTGCGTTCATTGTCCTTCCTATCATGATTGGTTAGCAAATCAATAAGCTGAGTTTGACAGTGCTACCAAGTCAGTTGGCTTTGATGCACTACCTCGGTCAAAGAGCTAGGTTCTCGCCGAAGCTCTTTGTTGTGCCTTAAATGGTATGATCCTCTCTCGAACTCAAGACATACCGGTGGATCATGATATTCTAGTCAATAATGCAAATGAAGAAGATTCTTGGAATGGTATATCGTGATATCCTATATGTGGATCATGGTATTCTGGAGGTCTATCCAGAAGTATCGCCAGGTTGTCACCTGACCGTGATGTTGAGCGTATGAGCAAGCTGGTTCTCTGAACAACTCCCTTCTCCAAGAAAATCATGATGGATGTCCAGAATTAATCGGGTGAGCTTAATAACTTGGAGAGTTGAAGGACAAAAGCTCTATCCGATATAGTTCCTTTTCAATGGGATGTCTAGTCTGTCCGTGTTGAAGCAAGGTGGTATCTCCTTTGTGGGTATGCTAACCTCCAAATCTTTTGATTTGAAATGGGCTATCGTCAAATCAAACTCAGACTAACACATTTAGTAGGTTAAACTCAGATTAGCAAGGTGTTAGTCTGACCAATACTCATGCCCCGTTCATGTGACATATGAGTCTACCGTCTTGGAGTATTTGGATAAGTTTGTTGTTGAGCCCATCAACTACCTTCTTATCTTCTCCAGGTTTGAGGTGATGTATATGAGATATTGGGCGTGAGCATTGGAAAATTGTTGGAACTAACTTTGTGTCATCACAAAGTATGTTTTCTAGAGTTAGAAGTGACTTTCCTGGTTCACGTGCAATTGCTGAAAGATGTCGCCGTGGATCTGAGTGAATTGTCTGGTTCCCCGAAATCATCTCAACTCGATCATGCATGTGTAGAATATTCTCGGAATGGTATGTTGTTACCTCCATTCCCTGAGAATTTCATCTATGCATCCAAGCCACTGATTGAATTGTTCTGGAAAGAGAGGAAGTCTGAGAACTTCTTCGTCCTCTTTGGTGTCCCCATCAAGAACTCGATCGTGTCTCGCTACAAGATATTAAATTGGGGGCAGCTGTTTCCTGACAAGTTGCTAATCCGCGGGTTCCGCAGTCCCGTTCCTCCTTGGAGTTTGACATTGTAGTCCAACTCTTGGGGACTTGGCAATTGTAATCCGTTGGTATGCATTGCAGAGCTTCCTATTCCTACCGGTGCTGAGTCTGAAGTATCTCTACACTTCCCAGGTTTGACTCTCAAACAGAAACGACAGTTGGTGATCCTCAAGAAGCTTGTTTTCGATGTCTGGAAAATCAAGAAGTGTTCCCAATACTAACAGTGGAGGAGTTTCTAAAGTTCTCTCGGTCCATCTTCATGATCCTTCTCCTGTGATCCGCAATGCTCCTCCGTGAGGAAAGTTCTACTCAAGCCGACTAGTACAAGTTATCTCTTCATCTGTTGGAAGCTTGTTTCGACACTCTCCCTCAGAAATTATGGGCCTTGTGCAAAGTTCATATCCTGAATCTTTTTGAGAAACCGTTATCTACCAACTGGAAACTCCTATCAATCTCCCGTTGCCAGCATGTGTCTCCTAACTGTCAATCCAAGGGATGCTTGAAGTCTCATCCTAAATTCTACTAGGAGGTACTCGATCGTGGTATGTTCACCAAGATCCATCCTTCCGGTGAGGTTTCCTTCTTTCCGATGGTGTACGTTGGTAGTGACCTCGAAGTGAAGCCGATAAAGATCTTCAGGATGCCCTCAATGAACCTCTTCAAGAAAGAAGCCGAGAAGATCGTGTAGTACCGTTGTAACCCTTTCTCCCTCTTTCCTACTCTAAGAATCTCGGGACGAGATTCCTGTAAGGAGGGTAGAGTTGTAACAGCACCAAAGTTCAGAACCTAAAAACCCGAGTAAAATTTTCGCTTTTGTGTTGCATTGCACCATGGCATCCAAAGTTAACTTGCTAAACAATATACAAATGGTTTTGGCACCATTTAAAAACAAATGCCAAACTTGTTCAATTACAAATTCAAATCAACGAGAGAATTCAAACCCGCTTAATCAAGTTTATCTTGACAACTTATATTTGTCAAGGAAGTTCCCAAGGCAATTTTGACAAACTATTTTGAATTGTAAAAATAAAATAAATGGAGAGAAACTCAAAATTGCCTGCGAGCAATTCCTATTTTATTTTCCTACCAGATGAATTTCAAACAATCTGGGAAAATTAAGGGGAACTTCGTATTCATATAAAGAGACTACACAAAATTTCACATAATTTTTGGAGGTGTTTGAATGCCCCAAATAAATCAAATACTGCTGCTGTAATAAGTATCCAGTACAGCAAAGGACCTGTCTGTGTTGATATCAAAATGTCCAGGGGCTTTTTGCAAAATCTCCGTCTCTTTCGCTGTAGCGACCGCGCGAGCAGCGGGAGCTCGCGCCGGACCCGCTCGTCGCCTGCTGCCCTCCGTGCCCGCTGCTATTCACGTGAGGAGAGGAAGAGCACGCACGCGAGCCCCACGACCTCACCTGCTCCCCTTCCCCATTTTCTCCCTCGTTCCCTCGCTCTCCTCGCTTCCCCAACCAAGGCCGAGCCGAACTCGCCGTCGCCGCCACGCCGCAGTCGACTGGAGCTGCCATTGGCGAAACGGTGAGAACCAAAAGCTCCGTCTCGACGATGTCTTCCTCCCTGCCCAAGGAATCAAGCCGGATCCTCGTCCTTGCGGAGATCGGTGCCATTTTCCCCGCCGCTGGCTGAAGCTCCTCCGCCGCGTCGCCGTGCGATTGCCGTCGCTGCGGTCAATCCCCAGCCTCGCCGTCTGCACCATTGCGCTCAGGGTGAGCTTGCCGACCTTGCTGGCCCCTTCCCTTCCCCCTCTCTCTGGTTCGTGCGAACCTCGCCGAAGTTGCTCGCCACCGTACGCCGGCGTTCATCGCTGTGTACATCACGCTGCCCGGCCGTGTATCCAGCCTAGGCTGGGTGGAGAGCCGTTGCTCTCTGGCCCATGGCCGGCCCGATAGCCGGCCCAGGCTGGGTGAGAGGCCGGTGGCCTCTGTTAGCAGGCCGGCCTGCCAGCCGGCCCAGACCGGGCTACAGGCCGGGTGCGCTGTTCTTTTTTTTTTAGATATTCTTTTTCTTTTCCCCTCTAGCGCAATGCTTCTGGCTACTCCCTCACACCGTAGGGAAATCGAACCACGATGAGTCCTACTATTTCATCCCTCTTCCTCGAGTCGAGTAACTAATTTATTTAGCGTTGGATTTAAAATAATTAGAAGTAAATAATTAAAAAGAGGAAATTCTAAAATTAATAACTTTTTATCGGGACCTCGGAAAAATGTGTTCGATATACCAAAATGTTCAGAAAAATATGAATCACCGAGAATCTTTATCATCATGCATATTTGATCACAATTACAATAATGTGCTCTAGTAGTAATTATAATCATTAAGTTCAAATATGGGGTTTATTCCAAATGATGCAAATAATATAATGGGGACTCCATTTAACTTGTTGATCATGTTCAATGCTTTTAGGGTGCATTTAAAATGTCATATCATCATCCTTGTATGCATTGCACAATTGCCATGTGTTGATTGATGTTTTTGCTTTCCGGTGTTGTTTGCTCTCCGGTAGATCACGAGTTCGGAGTTGAGCATCATTACTCCGACGAGCAGTTCGACTCCTCCGCTCAACAAGGCAAGCGTAATCCCCCTCTGAGCATATCTTATCCTATTTTCCGCAAATATTTTCTCCACTATACTATTGCATGTGGTTCCAAATGTCAATTTGCTTGGATTAGAGTATCCTATAGTTGCATTAAGTTTCCGATGCCATATACCTGTTTCCCCTCCTATTATCCATAGGATTGTAATGTTGGCCTGAATACTTACTATGCTATGTTATTGCTTAGCCATGCTTAGTTAATTGCATAGCTATCTGGTGGATGTGTTATGTTGGAAACAGGTGTTGAGATGGGAATGATGGTGGAGTAATTGTGGTGACGGATAATAAAATGCTTAAAGGTGGGGATGAGAGGCCACTGTGGTTGTGGTGCTTTGTCTCGTTCTCGCCACCTAGGTGCGAGTTCTATACCTCTTGAACCAAGACTGAGCGTGCAACCATGCGTGAGGCCTATGCATTTGCAGGAACCCTCATAGACTAAATAACTCGGGCGGGGCTAGCCAGGGTCCTCTAGTTCGGGCTTCCATTTGCACGCGCGTGATGATGGTGGTATGAGCTGGGATGAGGATTGTGGTGTTAGGAAAATAAGTGGCCGTGGGGCGGGTGTTGAAGGCACTGGCTGCCTTACCGCCACTGATGATCCTGGAAAGTCTTTAACGAGGGAGAAGTCGACACCGCTCCCACCCAGCCGGCTTTCCAAGGAAGAGAGCTAATTGTACAGGTAATGGGCCGGACGGTACACGTGGCGAAGGAGCTGGAGCCCCTCGGGACTCCGGGGACTTCCACTTTGTACACCCTGCAGGGATAAATCTTTTCGAAAAGCCGTGTCCGCGGTTATGGACGACTTGGGAAGTGAAGGTAGGATCATAGAATAACTTTAACGGAATGATTAAAAACAGTGTACTAGAGGTACCACTCACAAATGCAAGGCGAGCTTCCTCGAGTGTGATTCGGGGAGGTGCCTTCGATGAACAGGTACAGTGGTTGATGATGGTTGATGGTGAGTAAGTTGATCAAAGTAGAGAGTTACTTCTTACCCCTTTTCAAAACAATCTGATTAGTCGATGCCATGGAGTTATGTCTTTTTAAAATAAAATCAGCTTTATGCAAAACAGCCATAAAACCTTGAAAGCCAATCATCGAGCATATATTAGCTCTTAATCTTGCGAGTTCGTCGAACTCAACGTCGTTTGCTTATTTTCAGGAGAGGACTTCACCGACCTCGAAGGTGGGTTCTTTGTGGACGTCGACGAGTAGTCTGGGGTTCCCAGGTGGCAGCTTGGGACATCCCGGAACAGCTGGCGCTGGATGTTTATTTGCAGGCCTCTTAGGCCATATTTTGGTTCTTGTTGTTTAGAACAACACACTTCGTTTCCGCATGTTGTATTGTTGGGTCTGTGACCTCTGGTTGTCATTTGCTATCTTTCTCTAGTATAAGAGTTGAACTATATGATTTGTGTCGTAGAGTCTGTGATGTGCCAGTTGTTCCACAAGTCTTGATCTCTCTATTATGCTTTGATAGTGTGTCCGGTGGTATCGGATAACCGGGGACACAGTATCACTGTATAGCAGTCGGGTCAGGGCGCTACAAGTTTGGCTTTCCATTTGCGCGTGCGTTGAAGATGGTGGCCAAGACTGAGATGAGGATGGTAGTGTTAGGAAAATGAGTGGCCACGGGGCACGGTGTCGATGATCCGCTGCTCCGTCCTCACTGATGATCCTGGGTTAGTCCTTAACAAGGTAAAGGTTGTAACCGTTCCCACTCAGCCGGCTTTCCCCGGAAGAGAGCTAAGCGTAGGCAATGAGCCGGGCGGTACCGAAGGTAAACACAGTGCACCCCTGCAGGGTTAAATCTTTTCGAAAAGCCGTGTCCGCGGTTATGGACGAACTTGGGAAAGGACGATAAGACCATAGAATAACTTTAACGGAATTATTAAAAACTGGGTACTAGAGGTACCACTCAAGAGTGCAAGGTTGACTTCCTCGAGGGTGATTCGGGGAGGTGCCTTTGATGAACAGGTACAGTGGTAGATGTTGAGAAAAGTGATCAAGAAAAGAGTTACTTCTTACCCCTTTTTGAAAATATTCTGATTAGTCGATGCCTTTGAGTTATGTTTTCATAAATAAAATCAGCTTTATGCAAAACAGCCATATAACTTTGAAAGCCTCATCGAGCTAAAGCTCTATATATAATCTTGCGAGTTCGTCGAACTCAACGTCGTTTGTTTTGTTTCAGAGGAGGACTTCACCGACCTCGAAGGTGGGTTCTTTGTGGACGTCGACGAGTAGTCTGGGGTTCCCAGGTGGCAGCTTGGGACATCCTGGAACAGCTGGCGCTAGATGTTTATCTGTAGGCCTCTTAGGCCATATTTGGATCTTGTTGTTTAGAACAACTTAATTTGCTTCCGCTTGTTGTAATGTTGGGTCTGTGACCTCTGGTTGTCATTTGCTATCTTTCTCTATTATAAGAGTTGAACTATAATGATGTGTGTCGTAGAGTCTGTGATGTGCCAGTTGTTCCACAAGTCTTGATCTCTCTATTATGCTTTGATAGTGTGTCTGGTGGTATCGGATAACCGGGGACATAGTATCACTGTATAGCAGTCGGGTCGGGGCGCCACAAGTTGGTATCAGAGCAGGACTGCCTGTAGGAAACCCTTCTACTGGTCGAAGTTGAGTCTGGTGTTTGTGAAAATATTTTTAACCTAAAAATGAGTTGTGAAAACCATCTTAGGATTCTTTTTACTCCTTATCTGGTTACCCTCTAATCTTGGAGAAATCTTACCTCGATTTGACTTAAAGGTTTTACTCCTCGTCTATTACTTCAAAATGATTAGTATAACAGGGTTGGGTTCGACCTTTAGTGTTATGTGTCCAATTGCTCCCGCTGCGTTGCCATCCAAAATCAACTCAGATGTTTAAACCCTGTTACCCAACGAAGGAACAAGTGATTAGCCTCAATCTTGTTGGATTTAACCCAAGGTCTTGAACCGAAGGTCCCGGATTGTGCTGTGATTCTGTTATGATGAATTGTGTGGGTTGTTACCCATGTGGTCATTATGCTATTTATGATTCTCGGCGCATGAAGCTGACCTTTAACCCAAGTTCTTTATGTGGTCTATGTGGTAAATGGTTGAACCTTAATTTACCACACCTCAGCTGACTATGTAACTTTAACTCTGCCATAGCTGGAGATTCTATCTTGGAACCATCTGGGGTATTACCAGAATTCTCTGAGTGAATCCCCCAACTATGTTCGTGACTCTGTTGCATCTCTTCTGTTGGGCATGGTTATCACAATTGAGTAATAACCGGTGCATCTTCAACATCTAAGGATTTCTCCTGAGCATGTTTCTTACTCTGACTTGCTTTTCGACCTTTGTCTGTCTGTTGACAGTAAAGTTTTATCGTGCGTTGGTATGTTCCGATGCAAGTCACTCTCTTGATCCGTCAAGACTTTCCACTTCGTCTTGTTAGGAGAAACAAACTCCAGTACCTTGTCCATTCCTCGGACCAGGTCAAAGTATTGTAATTCGTAGAATAAGGGCCGTGTCTAGCTTTTGTGCTGCTCCACCTTGGAGTGTCACACTCTTTTATATCAAGGGTCGTGCTAAGTATCATGATCCTCTTGATGAAGTGATGCTCTTACACCTTGTTACTCCCTGTTTCCCGAGTGACTTGTTACTCGAGAAGGATAAGTCGTGAGCAATGATGTGGCTATCGGATATTCTTAGCAGTTCTTACTATGCGGAAATCCAGGGATATCCATTGCCCTCCTTAGCATGATTGGTTAGCCGATCAATAAGCTGAGTTTGACAGTGCTACCAAGTCAGTTGGCTCTGATGCACTCCCCCGGTCAAAGAGCTAGGTTCGCGCCGAAGCTCCTCATTGTGCCTTGAAAGGCATGATTCTCTCTCGAACTCAAGACATACCAGTGGATCGTGATATTCTAGTCAATAATGCAAATGCAGAAGATTCTTGGACCGGTATGTCGTGATATCCTATATGTGGATTGTGATATTCTGGAGGTCTTTCCAGAAGTATCGCTAGGTTGTCACCTGACCGTGATGTTGAGCTTATGATTAAGCTGGTTCTCTGAACAACTCCCTTCTCCAAGAAAATCGTGCTGGATGTCCAGAATTATTCGGTTGAGCTTAGACAACTTGGAGAGTCGAAAGACAAGAGCTCTATCCTGATATAGTTCCTTCTCAAAGGGATGTCTAGTCTGTTTGTGCCGAAGCAAGGTGGTATCTCCTTGGTGGAAATGCTAACCTCCAAATCCTTTGATTTGAATTGGGCTATCGTCAAATCAAACTCAGACCGACCTACCTGAATGTGTTAGTCTGACCAATACTATGCCTCGTTCTGGTGAAATATGAATCTACCGTCTTGGAGTATCTGAATAAGTTTGTTGTCGAGCCCATCAACTACTTCTTATCTTCTCCATGCTTGAGGAGATTTATGTTGGATATTGGGCGTTAGCATTGGAAAATCGTTGGAACTAGCTTTGTGTCGTCACAAGGTATGTGTTCTGGAGTTAGAAGTGACTTTCCCTGGTTCACGTGCAATTGCTGAAAGATGTCGCCGTGGATCCAAGTGAATTGTCTGGTTTCCTCGGAATCATCTCAAGTCGATCAAGCATGTGTAGAATATTCTCGGAATGGAATGTTGTTACCTCCATCCGATGGGAATTTCATCTATGCCTCCAAGCCACTAGTGGAACTGTTCAAGAAGGAGAAGGATTCCAAGAAATCCTTTTCGTCTTCTTTGATGTTTCCCAACAAGGACTCGATGGTGTATTGTCGCAAGTAATTCGAGGAGGTGCTGATGCCCTCTGACAAGTTGCTAATACTTGAGTTCCGCAATCTCTTTCCTCCTTTGGAGTTGAACATTCTAGTCTAGCTCTTGGGTTTCTAGCAAATGTAACCCGTTGGTATGCTTTGCAAAGATTCCCTATTCTTACACGTGGAACCTGGAGTATCTCTACACCTGACCAGATCTAAATATCAATCAGAAACGATAGTTGGTGATCCTCAAGAAGCTTGACCCGATGTCTAGAACATCAAGAAGTGTTTCCCGATACTAACGTTCTCGGGGTTTTTAAAGTTCTCTCAATCTAGCTTTCTGATCCTTCTCCAGTGATCTGAAATGCTCCTCCGTGAGGAAAGTTCTACTCAATCTGTTTGGTAGAAGTCGCCTCGTCATCTGTTGGAATCTTATTTAACCCTCGTCTTCAGAAATTCAAGGCCTTGTGCAAAGTTCATATTCTCATCCTTTTGGGAAACAGTTGTTTGCCAACTGAAAACTCCTATCATTCTCTCGTCACCCGCATGTGTCTCCTAACTGTCAATCCAAGGGATGCTTGAAGTCTAATCCTAAGTTCTACTAGGAGGTACCTGATCGTGGTAGATTCACCAAGATCCATCCTTCCGGAGAGGTTTCCTTCTTTCCGATGGTGTACTTTGATAGTGACCTTGAAGGGAAGCCGATGAAGATCTCCATGATGCCTTTGGTCAACCTCCTCGAGAAAGAAGCCACCTGAAGCGAGAAGATCGTGTAGTACCGCTGTGACCCTTTTTCCCTCTTTCCTACTCTAAGAATCTCGGGACGAGATTCCTGTAAGGAGGGTAGAGTTGTAACACCCCGAAGTTGAGAACCGGAAAACCTGTGTAATTTTTCCACTTTTGGTTCATTGCATCATGGCATCCCTGCATCAAAGTGTACCAATTGGAACCTTTAACTTGTCACTAGGGAATCGTGCTAGGGAATTGTTGTTGTTGCTAGGGAATTGTTGTGGTTTGGCACCATTTCAAAACAACATGCCAAATTTTCTACAACCAAATTTCAAAACAGAAAGGCACTCAAACTTGCAAAACACAAATACCTTGTCCTCTTATATTTGTCAAGGAAGTTCCAAGAGCTCCAAAATAATATTTTGCACTTGCTCCAAATTGTTAAAGGAGCGACACTTTTAAAATTTAGAAAAATGCCCTATCCACCTTCCTAAACAAAAGGAGTTCAAAACATTTTATATGGAGGTGCCAATTTTTGTGGAGCTTCCTCATGGTATAAAAAGGCCACCCAAATTATTTCATAATTTTTGAAAACGTTTTGGTGCCTAAATTAAATCACGGAAGCTGCTGGTTTTAAAATTAATTCAGAAAAGGCCCAATCCATGTTTAAATCAAAAGTTGCAGGGGGGTTTTTGTAATTATGCCGTCCTCTTCCTCCTGTCGCCACAGTGGCGCGGCATGGCCGCCGAGCCCGCTGCTGGCCCATGGGGCCCCCGCCCGCCTGCCGCGCTGGGAGGAGAAGAACCACCACGAGGGTGCCCTGCTCCTCATACCCTACCCTCTCCACCTGCCCCGCGCTTTCTATTTCCCCTCCACGAGCTTCACTCCGCCGAGCCATGTCCGTGCTTGCCGCCGTCACGTGGAGCTTCCCGGGTGAATCGAAGACCACAGTTCGCTCCACCGCCACGTCCTCTCCTCCTCCGTCGAAGGAATCGACCGGAGAAGCTGCGAATCGACCGCGCCACCAAGTTCTTCGCCGACCACCGCCGCGACTTCGCCGGACGATTCCGTCTCCGTCGAGCCGTCTCCGGTCTCACCAAGCACGCGTGCGAGTTCCTGGTGAGCTGGTGCTCCTCCCTATGCCCTCTTCTCGCTCGCTAGTGGTCCGAAGCATCCGTTCGTTGGAGCTCGTCGTCGACGCAGTGTGTGCAGTACAGTGCTTCGGATTTTCCGAGTATGGAAAATTCAGATTTTCCGAATACTTTCAGTACGAGAGAATTTCTGGTCCTTAGGGAAATTTCGGACACTGGGAGAGGATTGGATAATCCGACGTCGCTGGAATCGGAATTTCCGAGTTTTAGCAGTACGCAGGAATATGTGTTCTTCAGTGCTTCGGATATTCCGAATCCAAACCAATCGGAATTTCCGAATTGGTTCAGCAGAGAATTTTTATCCTATTTCTTTTCCTGCCCTTCTAATTTGGGGAATATTGGTACCGGGTTACAAATACTTCTAAAGGCACATAATTAAAAGAAGAGTTTTAAAAATGCAGTAACTTTTAATTTGGATAATTATGGTACTTTGTGGGAAGTAAATTTAACCGAGGCATAATCTCAAGAGGTTATAAATGTAATCACTTTCGTTTGGTTCATCCGGAAATTGTGTGTAAAATACCAAATTGTCCGTAAATTTGTGAACGATCTAAAAATCATTTTGCACTTGCTCCAAAATAATATTTTGCACTTGCTCAAAATTGTTAAAGGAGCGACACTTTTAAAATTTAGAAAAATGCCCTATCCACCTTCCTAAACAAAAGGAGTTCAAAACATTTTATATGGAGGTGCCAATTTTTGTGGAGCTTCCTCATGGTATAAAAAGGCCACCCAAATTATTTCATAATTTTTGAAAACGTTTTGGTGCCTAAATTAAATCACGGAAGCTGCTGGTTTTAAAATTAATTCAGAAAAGGACCAATCCGTGTTTAAATCAAAAGTTGCAGGGGGGTTTTTGTAATTATGCCATCCTCTTCCTCCTTTTGCCACAGTGGCGCGGCATGGCCACCGAGCCCGCTGCTGGCCCACGGGGCCCCCGCCCGCCTGCCGCGCTGGGAGGAGAAGAAGCACCACGAGGGTGCCCTGCTCCTCATACCCTACCCTCTCCACCTGCCCTGCGCTTTCTACTTCCCCTCCGCGAGCTCCACTCCGCCGAGCCATGTCCGTGCTTGCCGCCATCGCGTGGAGCTTCCCCGGGTGAATCGAAGACCACAGTTCGCTCCGCCGCCACGCCACTCCTCCTCCGTCAAAGGAATCGACCGAAGAAGCTGCGAATCGACCGCGCCACCAAGTTCTTCGCCGACCACCGCCGCGACTTCGCCGGACGATTCCATCTCCGTCGAGCCATCTCCGGTCTCACCAAGCACACGTGCGAGTTCCTGGTGAGTTGCTACTCCTCCCTATGCCCTCTTCTCGCTCGCTAGTGGTCCGAAGCATCCGTTCGTTGGAGCTCGCCGTCGACGCAGTGTGTGAAGTACAGTGCTTCGGATTTTCCGAGTATGGAAAATTCGGATTTTCCGAATACTTTCAGTACGAGAGAATTTCTGGTCCTTAGGGAAATTTCGGACACTGGGAGAGGATCGGATAATCCGACGTCGCTGGAATCGGAATTTCCGAGTTTTAGCAGTACGCAGGAATATGTGTTCTTCAGTACTTCGGATATTCCGAATCCAAACCAATCGGAATTTCCGAAATGGTTCAGCAGAGAATTTTTATCCTGTTTCTTTTCCTTCCCTTCTAATTTGGGGAATATTGGTACCGGGTTACAAATACTTCTAAAGGCACATAATTAAAAGAAGAGTTTTAAAAATGCAGTAACTTTTAATTTGGATAATTATGGTACTTTGTGGGAAGTAAATTTAACCGAGGCATAATCTCAAGAGGGTTATAAATGTAATCACTTTCGTTTGGTTCATCCGGAAATTGTGTGTAAAATACCAAATTGTCCGTAAATTTGTGAACGATCTAAAAATCATCAAGATCATGCATATTTGGTCACAGTCAAAATACTGCAATTTTTAGTGGTACTGGAATCATTAAGTTAAATGTGGGGTATTATTTTCCCTCTAGTTGAAGTAATTCTTCTCGAACCCCATTTAAATTGTTAGACAGCTTCTAATAATGCATTACATTAAAATGTCATGTCATCATGAGTGTGCATTGCACCTGTTGCATCCGTGTGTATTGATTGTTCCTTTGCGGTGTTGTTTGTGCATCGGTAGATCAAGGAGCTGAAGTGCCGCCCCCGTATCTCGACGATCCGTATTACCAGCCGTATCAACAAGGCAAGCGTAATCCCCCCTCTGAGCATATCTTATCCTATTTTCCGCAAATATTTTCTCCACTATAATATTGCATGCGGTTCCAAATGTCAATTTGCTTGGATTAGAGTATCCTATAGTTGCATTAAGTTTCTGATGCCATTACCTGTTTCTCCTCCTATTATCCATAGGTTTGTGTTGTTGGCCTGAAATACTTAACTATGCAATGTTGATGCTTAGCCATGCTTAGTTAAATGCTTAGCCGCCGATGGATACTTCATGTTGGAAACAGGTTGTTGAAGTGTTCAGATGATGGTGGAGAATTTGTGGTGACAGGTAATAAAATGCTTAAAGGTGGAGATGAGAGGCCACTTTGGTATGGTGGTGTTTTGTCTCACTCTCGCCGCCTAGGTGCGAGTTATTTACCTCTTGAACCAAGACTGAGCGCGCTTCCTTTCGGTGGGCTATATGGAACCCCCGTCGACCAACTAACTTGAGCGGGACTAGCCAGGGTCCTCTAGTTTGGCTTTCCATTTGCGCGTGCGTTGAAGATGGTGGCCAAGACTGAGATGAGAATGGTAGTGTTAGGAAAATGAGTGGCCACGGGGCACGGTGTCGATGATCCGCTGCTCCGTCCTCACTGATGATTCTGGGTTAGTCCTTAACAAGGTAAAGGTTGTAACCGTTCCCACTCAGCCGGCTTTCCCCGGAAGAGAGCTAAGCGTAGGCAATGAGCTGGGCGGTACCGAAGATAAACACAGTGCACCCCTACAGGGTTAAATCTTTTCGAAAAGCCGTGTCCGCGGTTATGGACGAACTTGGGAAAGGACGATAAGACCATAGAATAACTTTGACGGAATGATTAAAAACTGGGTACTAGAGGTACCACTCAAGAGTGCAAGGTTGACTTCCTCGAGGGTGATTCGGGGAGGTGCCTTTGATGAACAGGTACAGTGGTAGATGTTGAAGAAAAGTGATCAAGAAAAGAGTTACTTCTTACCCCTTTTTGAAAATATTCTGATTAGTCGATGCCTTTGAGTTATGTTTTCATAAATAAAATCAGCTTTATGCAAAACAGCCATATAACTTTGAAAGACTCATCGAGCTAAATCTCTATATATAATCTTGCGAGTTCGTCGAACTCAACGTCGTTTGTTTTGTTTCAGAGGAGGACTTCACCGACCTCGAAGGTGGGTTCTTTGTGGACGTCGACGAGTAGTCTGGGGTTCCCAGGTGGCAGCTTGGGACATCCCAGAACAGCTGGCGCTGGATGTTTATCTGTAGGCCTCTTAGGCCATATTTGGATCTTGTTGTTTAGAATAACTTAATTTGCTTCCGCTTGTTATAATGTTGGGTCTGTGACCTCTGGTTGTCATTTGCTATCTTTCTCTATTATAAGAGTTGAACTGTAATGATTTGTGTTATAGAGTCTGTGATGTGCCAGTTGTTCCACAAGTCTTGATCTCTCTATTATGCTTTGATAGTGTGTCTGGTGGTATCGAATAACCGGGGACACAGTATCACTGTATAACAGTCGGGTCGGGACGCCACACAGCCTCAATGTATCCAAGGTCTTGCCACAAGACATCTTTGTAGCTTTTTCTCCAAAAGACATCGATTTTTTTGATTGGAAGTAATCGAACGAGGCCAAGCTCTCAAGCTGCCTTTTCTAGCACTGGATCGAGGCTGTGAGTACACATCAATTGCTTCTTTTAATCTAATTTTAGTACTCCCTCCGATCCCATTAACTTGTTGCAGCTTGTACATATCAGCTGTACGTAGTAAGTTGAAATCTCAGGACATTTTCCAGATCTTAGGGAGTAGCATTTTCCAGATTTAAGGACATTTTGTTTGTTTATTGGCACCATCATTTGATAATATTTATTGATCGTGTTTCCCAAAATTAATTTCTCCTCCTTCCTTGCCTGCGGGTGTAGCTTCGCTAGCGCCACATAAATCCCATGGGAATGAAGGCATATTCCACGACAGCTGCGATGAGGATGGCGCCACCTTCATACTGGTTGCCTGCTTCATGCGCTCTTCCTCTTCCCCTCGACATGCAGGAGATGATGCCCGAGGCGGTGTCACTGCTAAATGTCCCGCGCTGAAGGATACGAGTATCAGAGTGTGACGTTGAGGATGTGACAAAAACATTGCCAACAATCCGATCAAGGAGCACACCTTCTTCATTGCCGTGCACCCGTTCTGTCGGCTTCGGTGTGAGATTTATGTGCTGCATGATGCTTACATAAATATCGTTTTCATTGCAATATAAAATCTAGAACCAATGCAAAAGTGTAGAATAGGTTATCTATGTAGACCCTGGTACGTCTTTTCCTACTTGCAAATTGTCCCTTTAAATACGAATATGTGTGTTGCACGTACATGTCAACTAGTTAAGAATAAATGGAGGAATTAATTAACTAAGTAGCAGCAACGAGATGAATATAAAATAATTAATTAACTAAGCAGCAGCATGATCAACAGCAGGTCTCAGAGCAATAATTATGATCATGGCTATCTCTTCATCGTTAATTGCTATCTTGCATGCAAGGGATTTGAATGGTGCAAAAAAAATCGAGATCTTATTTATGCATGAGCTGGTCAAGCATAAATGGCACTCACTTGGGTGGGCGGTGACTGCTGTTGGTGGTCGTACATGGTGGCACCACATGCCGCCGACGCCCAGTTCTGGAAGCTGGCCTCCTCGTCTCCGGCCCTCGGCATGTCGACAAAGATGTTGTCTACATGAAGCTACATGTCCGCCTCGAAGAGTATCGTTGAGCGGGCTGGTGTGGTCGAAGGCCGACAGGTGTAGGAACTGCGCGCCCTGGCTGAACTTCGCCGCCGTTTGTGTCCGTCGACTGCTTGCTCATGCTGTAGTAGCCCGGGTAGCTCGAGCACCCCATGTCCCTGCATGCGTGCACCATGGACAACTATGAGATAAAATTATCTATAGGAAACGTGTCCGTGCGTTGCAACGGCATAGAAAAAGAAATCATCAATTTTTGGATAAAAACGCATGAACGACCAAATTTTGTCCCAAAGCAGATCCACCCGTTTAACCTAGCGCTAGTTCGGCGCTTCAAAGTGCATCTACGTTGCAACAGATGTAAAATATGTCAACCATTTTAAGTTTGAGGTATACTCTGCGTTTCGTTGTATAATTGTGTCCATTTGAAGTAGCATTACGGTGTCAAATTGTTTAGCTAGTTTTGGACCTGCACGCTCGAGCTCTGATCAACAGACAAGACACATATGCGAGGAACATAAATCAATCTCGTCTATCTTTTCTTCTAGCTCTGAGAAATTTGCAGAATTCTCAAATTGACAACTAAACAACAACATAAATGTCCTAATAATCACGTGAAGGCAGCTAGCTAAACGGTTGTAGGGCTCTTGTTGTCACGCTCTGTTTTTTTGTTTCAAAAGAAATTTCTCACGCTCTGCTGACCTTAGCCTATAGGAGACGGAGTTTTTTTGTTGAGGGATCGGAGATGGAGGCTAACAAACAGATGCAGTTACAGCCTTGAAGCGAAGCCAAAGAACTCGCTCCAGATCAGATCGATGTAGTTGTGGGCGCGCTCTTTACCTGCACGTACAGGCGATGGAGTCATGGAGCTTACCTGAGAAGATGTCGCAACCAGAAAACTCGAGAACACCCCGTGCAGTGCAGCATTGATGAACGCGGACGAATCTGTGAGACACCGCTCGCCGGCACTGCAGCTGAGGGTGGACAACAGGTTTGGTTTTGGGAGGCGGCGCAGCACCCGTAGAAAAAGGAGTCGATGCCGATGATGCCCGCAGCTACCACCTACCTTGCCACTGCTGTTGCCGTCGATTCGGCCGGCCGACCTCGATTCCGCCATTGCCGCCGAATTCAGCCAGCAACTACGACGAGCCAGCCAGTTCGTTAGTGGGACGACCGAGGGGAGTTTGGGCTGCCATCGACTGAGTTGTCTAGCGATCGAGCGATACAAAACAGCGGCCGAAAAATAAAGGAATGATATACTAATCATCCAGGGGATCAGCGTCATCCATCCTCCGGCCGCAGCGAATAAAAAAAGCACCACGCGTCCCGACGGGCCCATCCAACGCCCAGCTTTCTTATCCTTTCGTCTCCTGTGGTCAGCGTCAGCCATCTCTGTCCCTACCGATTTCTTCACCACTTCTACGGTGCTGCACAAATCGAAGGCCACGGCGGCCGCCGCCGCGGAGCCATTCTTCCTCCCAGAATCCACCACCCGTCGACCGACACGCGTGCACGCGGCCATGGCCGCCGCCAGGAGCTCCTTGATTTTGCACCCAAACAACGCGTCCCGAGCCCTCTTCGCCATCGACGCAGACGGCCTCCATACGCGCCGCTAGGAGCTCCTCGAGTCCATGGCCTCTCGGGCCTTCCTCATTGCCATCGACGCAGACGGCAGGGGCACCGTGGAGTTCAACGAGCTGGTTCGCGCCATCGCCCATCCTCACAGGCCAGGCGCCGCGCCTCGCGGATCAGGCCGCTGGTGCGCTGCGATGTAGAGGGGCATGTGGTAGCCACCGACCTCCACGCCATCCGCTGGCTCTCCGCCACCCGCACCGATCGGGACACCTGCCGCCGTCCTCATATGCTTTCCCCTTTCCCTCATTCGCCTGACCTACCGGACATCCACGCTCGAGGTTGAGGGAGAGACGCTGTCCCCGTCGAGTAGCGACGGTAGGATTGGGGATTTTTTTAACCAAACAGGTACGTTAACTTGGCGGTGGCAAAGAGAGTAAATAAGCCTAGCAATGAGGGGTAAACTCGGAACTTTAAAAAAACGTACCATACCACCACCACCTCTAGCTATATTATATAGTAGAGATAAGCAATTTTCTACCAACCACCCAGAGCTCAGTCATGACGATGTCACCTCTGATGTGGGTCGTCCTCAGGTAGCATCATCGGCTGGTGCCCGTCGCCGCCACCGCCATTTGGAACCATGGCGATGAAGCATTCGGGTCCAGAGGCAGCTGTTGAATGTCGTTCTGAAACTGAAATCAAATGGATTTTGAAAAGATATCTGGAACTGACACCAAGATCAACGTTCTCAAAAGTTTGAGGGTCAATCCTCTTCTTACCTGAGCTGCAGCACAATGTAGCTCCATCAGATGCTGCTTCGCCAAGTTCTCGTAAGCATATCCAACACAGTGCAACGTGAGATTGAATTCTTAGCCAAAAAAAAAAAAAAACAGTTTACTGAATGTAATACTTCGGACATATCCTGTACAACGTCTGTATAGTGCATTAAGATCAATAAAAAAAATGTATATCTACCTTATGAGTGCCGATACGATTAAGAGATTCTTTGAGAGATTGCTCCATTGCTCTTATATGATCGATGTTCTCAACCTTCACGGGATCGCTCCAGTAACTGAAGAAACAATTAATATGATGCCAAACCATTACACTCATTCCCTCCCAATTCTTTGCCAAGAGCTCCAATCAACTCTACCATAAAAGCAAAATATGTACCACATTCAGTAAACTCCTTTTTAGTATTAAAATGGCCCATTCAGGAGTGCTATGAAAACAAATACTTTAGGCAGCATTGAATGCGAAGATTTTGACAGATATGCGCGTAAGTTGCACAAAATGAGCTTCATGTTTATGACCTGCATGCCACCATGTAAAAGAAATTTAGGATGATTTGGAGAGGGTCGAAAAATCACTTGCTTATGGACGGACGGTTTGGTCTCACCTAAACCAGCTTTTGTAAGCAAGTGATTTTTTAGACCCCACCAAATCAACTCAAATTATGTACACATGATCTCTTAAAAAAATAGAGAATGTGAAGGTTTTACATGTTTTTGAATTGTTTTGAATTTATAGTGCCTCGTTGAATCTTTGGCCAAAACCTTGGACTATACCTTAAGACGCGACATTGTAAACTTCACATTTTGTGAAAATTCCAAGATAATCTAGTTTATAACCTGCATTCCACCATGTAAAACAAATTTATGATGATTTGGAGATGGTCGAAAAATCACTTGGTTAGGGACGGACCATTTGGTCTCTCCTAAACCAGCTTTTGTAAGCAAGTGATTTTTTTAGACCTCCTCCAAATCAACTCAAATTATGTACACAAGATCTCTTACACAAATAAATAGAGAATGTAACGGTTTTACATGTTTTTGAATTGTTTTGAATTTATAGTGCCTCGTTGGATCCTTGGCCTAAACATTGGACTATACCTTAAGGCGCGACATTGTAAACTTCACATTTTGTAAAACTTCCAAGATAATCATGTTTATGACCTGCATGCCACCATGTAAAACAAATTTAGGATGATTTGGAGATGGTTGAAAAATCACTTGCTCAGGGACGGACCGTTTGGTCTCACCTAAACCAGCTTTTGTAAGCAAGTGATTTTTTAGACCCCCTCCAAATCAACTCAAATTATGTACACATGATCTCTTAAACAAAAAAATAGAGAATGTGAAGGTTTTACATGTTTTTGAATTGTTTTGAATTTATAGTGCCTCGTTGAATTTTTGGCCAAAACCTTGGACTATACCTTAAGGCGCGACATTGTAAACTTCACATTTTATGAAAATTTCAAGACAATCCTGTTTATGACCTGCATTCCACCATGTAAAACAAATTTAGGATGATTAGGAGATGGTCGAAAAATCACTTGCTTAGGGATGGACCGTTTGGTCACCTAAACCAGCTTTTGTAAGCAAGTGATTTTTTAGACCTCCTCCAAATCAACTCAAATTATGTACACATGATCTCTTAAACAAAAAAATAATGTGAAGGTTTTACATGTTTTTGAATTGTTTTGAATTTATAGTGCCTCGTTGAATCTTTGGCCAAAACCTTGGACTATACCTTAAGGCGCGACATTGTAAACTTCACATTTTATGAAAATTTCAAGACAATCCTGTTTATGACCTGCATTCCACCATGTAAAACAAATTTAGGATGATTAGGAGATGGTCGAAAAATCACTTGCTTAGGGACGGACCGTTTGGTCACCTAAACCAGCTTTTGTAAGCAAGTGATCTTTTAGACCTCCTCCAAATCAACTCAAATTATGTACACATGATCTCTTAAACAAAAAAATAATGTGAAGGTTTTACATGTTTTTGAATTGTTTTGAATTTATAGTGCCTCGTTGAATCTTTGGCCAAAACCTTGGACTATACCTTAATGTGCGACATTGTGAACTTCACATTTTGTGAAAATTCCAAGATAATCATGTTTATTATCTGCATTACACCATGTAAAAAAAATTTAGTATGATTTGGAGATGGTCGAAAAATCACTTGCTTAGGGACAGACCGTTTGGTCACCTAAACCAGCTTTTGTAAGTAAGTGATTTTTTAGACCTCCTCCAAATCAACTCAAATTATGTACACATGATCTCTTACACAAACAAATAGAGAATGTGACGGTTTTACCTGTTTTTGAATTGTTTTGAATTTATAGTGCGTCATTGAATCCTAGGCCAAAACCATGGAATATACATTAAGGCGCGACATTGTAAACTTTACATTTTGTGAAACTTGCAAGATAATCATGTTTATCACCTGCATCCTACCATGCAAAACAAATTTAGGATGATCTAGAGATGGTCGAAAAATCACTTGCTTAGGGATGGACCGTTTGGTCTCACCTAAACCAGCTTTTGTAAGCAAGTGATTTTTTTAGACCTCCTCCAAATCAACTCAAATTATGTACACGTGACCTCTTACACAAACAAATAGAGAGTGTGACGGTTTTACATGTTTTTGAATTGTTTTGAATTTAATGTGCCTCGTTGAATCCTTGGCCAAAATCTTGGACAATACCTTAAGGCGCGACAATGTAAACTTCACATTTTGTGAAACTTCCAAGATAATCATGTTTATGACCTGCATGCCACCATGTAAAACAAATTTGGTATGATTTGGAGATGGTCTAAAAATCACTTGCTTAGGGACGGACTGTTTGGTTAAACCAGCTTTTGAAAGCAAGTGATTTTTTAGACCTCCTCCAAATCAATTCAAATTATGTACACATGATCTCTTACACAAAAAAATAGAGAATGTGAAGGTTTTACATGTTTTTGAATTGTTTTGAATTTATAGTGCCTCGTTGAATCTTTGGCCAAAACCTTGGACTATACCTTAAGGCGCGACATTGTAAACTTCACATTTTATGAAAATTCCAAGACAATCCTGTTTATGACCTGCATTCCACCATGTAAAACAAATTTAGGATGATTAGGAGATGGTCGGAAAATCACTTGCTTAGGGACGGACCATTTGGTCACCTAAACCAGCTTTTGTAAGCAAGTGATTTTTTAGACCTCCTCCAAATCAACTCAAATTATGTACACATGATCTCTTAAACAAAAAAATAGAGAATGTGAAGATTTTACATGTTTTTGAATTGTTTTGAATTTATTGTACCTAGTTGAATCTTTACCTTGGACTATACCTTAAGGCGCGACATTGTAAACTTCACATTTTGTGAAAATTCCAAGACAATCCTGTTTATGACCTGCATTCCACCATGTAAAACAAATTTAGGATGATTTGGAGATGGTCGAAAAATCACTTGCTTAGGGACAGACCGTTTGGTCTCACCTAAACCAGCTTTTGTAAGCAAGTGATTTTTTAGACCTCCTCCAAATCAACTCAAATTATGTACACATCATCTCTTAAACAAAACAATAATGTGAAGGTTTTACATGTTTTTGAATTGTTTTGAATTTATAGTGCCTCGTTGAATCTTTGGCCAAAACCTTGGACTATACCTTAATGCGCGACATTGTGAACTTCACATTTTGTGAAAATTCCAAGATAATCATGTTTATTACCTGCATTACACCATGTAAAAAAAATTTAGTATGATTTGGAGATGGTCGAAAAATCACTTGCTTAGGGACGGACCGTTTGGTCACCTAAACCAGCTTTTGTCAGTAAGTGATTTTTTAGAGCTCCTCCAAATCAACTCAATTTATGTACACATGATCTCTTACACAAACAAATAGAGAATGTGACGGTTTTACCTGTTTTTGAATTGTTATGAATTTATAGTGCGTCATTGAATCCTTGGCCAAAACGTTGGACTATACCTTAAGGCGCGACATTGTAAACTTTACATTTTGTGAAACTTTCAAGATAATCATGTTTATGACCTGCATCCCACCATGTAAAACAATTTTAGGATGATCTAGAGATGGTCAAAAAATCACTTGCTTAGGGATGGACCGTTTGGTCTCACCTAAACCAGCTTTTGTAAGCAAGTGATTTTTTTAGACCTCCTCCAAATCAACTCAAATTATGTACACGTGACCTCTTACACAAACAAATAGAGAATGTGACGGTTTTACATGTTTTTGAATTGGTTTGAATTTATTGTGCCTCGTTGAATCCTTGGCCAAAACCTTGGACTATACCTTAAGGCGCGACATTGTAAACTTCACATTTTATGAAAATTCCAAGACAATCCTGTTTATGACCTGCATTCCACCATGTAAAACAAATTTAGGATGATTAGGAGATGGTCGGAAAATCACTTGCTTAGGGACGGACCATTTGGTCACCTAAACCAGCTTTTGTAAGCAAGTGATTTTTTAGACCTCCTCCAAATCAACTCAAATTATGTACACATGATCTCTTAAACAAAAAAATAGAGAATGTGAAGATTTTACATGTTTTTGAATTGTTTTGAATTTATTGTACCTAGTTGAATCTTTACCTTGGACTATACCTTAAGGCGCGACATTGTAAACTTCACATTTTGTGAAAATTCCAAGACAATCCTGTTTATGACCTGCATTCCACCATGTAAAACAAATTTAGGATGATTTGGAGATGGTCGAAAAATCACTTGCTTAGGGACAGACCGTTTGGTCTCACCTAAACCAGCTTTTGTAAGCAAGTGATTTTTTAGACCTCCTCCAAATCAACTCAAATTATGTACACATCATCTCTTAAACAAAACAATAATGTGAAGGTTTTACATGTTTTTGAATTGTTTTGAATTTATAGTGCCTCGTTGAATCTTTGGCCAAAACCTTGGACTATACCTTAATGCGCGACATTGTGAACTTCACATTTTGTGAAAATTCCAAGATAATCATGTTTATTACCTGCATTACACCATGTAAAAAAAATTTAGTATGATTTGGAGATGGTCGAAAAATCACTTGCTTAGGGACGGACCGTTTGGTCACCTAAACCAGCTTTTGTCAGTAAGTGATTTTTTAGAGCTCCTCCAAATCAACTCAATTTATGTACACATGATCTCTTACACAAACAAATAGAGAATGTGACGGTTTTACCTGTTTTTGAATTGTTATGAATTTATAGTGCGTCATTGAATCCTTGGCCAAAACGTTGGACTATACCTTAAGGCGCGACATTGTAAACTTTACATTTTGTGAAACTTTCAAGATAATCATGTTTATGACCTGCATCCCACCATGTAAAACAATTTTAGGATGATCTAGAGATGGTCAAAAAATCACTTGCTTAGGGATGGACCGTTTGGTCTCACCTAAACCAGCTTTTGTAAGCAAGTGATTTTTTTAGACCTCCTCCAAATCAACTCAAATTATGTACACGTGACCTCTTACACAAACAAATAGAGAATGTGACGGTTTTACATGTTTTTGAATTGGTTTGAATTTATTGTGCCTCGTTGAATCCTTGGCCAAAACCTTGGACTATACCTTAAGGCGCGACATTGTAAACTTCACATTTTATGAAAATTCCAAGACAATCCTGTTTATGACCTGCATTCCACCATGTAAAACAAATTTAGGATGATTAGGAGATGGTCGGAAAATCACTTGCTTAGGGACGGACCATTTGGTCACCTAAACCAGCTTTTGTAAGCAAGTGATTTTTTAGACCTCCTCCAAATCAACTCAAATTATGTACACATGATCTCTTAAACAAAAAAATAGAGAATGTGAAGATTTTACATGTTTTTGAATTGTTTTGAATTTATTGTACCTAGTTGAATCTTTACCTTGGACTATACCTTAAGGCGCGACATTGTAAACTTCACATTTTGTGAAAATTCCAAGACAATCCTGTTTATGACCTGCATTCCACCATGTAAAACAAATTTAGGATGATTTGGAGATGGTCGAAAAATCACTTGCTTAGGGACAGACCGTTTGGTCTCACCTAAACCAGCTTTTGTAAGCAAGTGATTTTTTAGACCTCCTCCAAATCAACTCAAATTATGTACACATCATCTCTTAAACAAAACAATAATGTGAAGGTTTTACATGTTTTTGAATTGTTTTGAATTTATAGTGCCTCGTTGAATCTTTGGCCAAAACCTTGGACTATACCTTAATGCGCGACATTGTGAACTTCACATTTTGTGAAAATTCCAAGATAATCATGTTTATTATCTGCATTACACCATGTAAAAAAAATTTAGTATGATTTGGAGATGGTCGAAAAATCACTTGCTTAGGGACGGACCGTTTGGTCACCTAAACCAGCTTTTGTCAGTAAGTGATTTTTTAGAGCTCCTCCAAATCAACTCAATTTATGTACACATGATCTCTTACACAAACAAATAGAGAATGTGACGGTTTTACCTGTTTTTGAATTGTTATGAATTTATAGTGCGTCATTGAATCCTTGGCCAAAACGTTGGACTATACCTTAAGGCGCGACATTGTAAACTTTACATTTTGTGAAACTTTCAAGATAATCATGTTTATGACCTGCATCCCACCATGTAAAACAATTTTAGGATGATCTAGAGATGGTCAAAAAATCACTTGCTTAGGGATGGACCGTTTGGTCTCACCTAAACCAGCTTTTGTAAGCAAGTGATTTTTTTAGACCTCCTCCAAATCAACTCAAATTATGTACACGTGACCTCTTACACAAACAAATAGAGAATGTGACGGTTTTACATGTTTTTGAATTGGTTTGAATTTATTGTGCTCGTTGAATCCTTGGCCAAAACCTTGGACTATACCTTAAGGCGCGACAATGTAAACTTCACATTTTGTGAAACTTGCAAGATAATCATGTTTATGACCTGCATGCCACCATGTAAAACAAATTTAGTATGATTTGGAGATGGTCTAAAAATCACTTGCTTAGGGACGGACCGTTTGGTTAAACCAGCTTTTGAAAGCAAGTGATTTTTTCGACCTCCTCCAAATCAACTCAAATTATGTACACATGATCTCTTACACAAAGAAATAGAGAATGTGACGGTTTTACATGTTTTTGAATTGTTTTGAATTTATTGTGCCTCGTTGAATCCTTGGCCAAAACCTTGGACTATACCTTAATGCGCGACATTGTAAACTTCACATTTTGTGAAACTTCCAAGATAATCATGTTTATGACCTGCATGCCACCATGTAAAACAAATTTAGTATGATTTGGAGATGGTCTAAAAATCACTTGCTTAGGGACGGACCGTTTGGTCTCACCTAAACCAACTTTTGTAAGCAAGTGATTTTTTAGACCTCCTCCAAATCAACTCAAATTATGTACCCATGATCTCTTACACAAACAAATAGAGAATGTGACAGTTTTACATGTTTTTGAATTGTTTTGAATTTATAGTGCGTCATTGAATCCTTGGCCAAAACCTTGGACTATACCTTAAGGCGCGACTTTGTAAACTTCACATTTTGTGAAACTTCCAAGATAATCATGTTTATGACCTGCATGCCACCATGTAAAACAAATTTAGGATGATCTAGAGATGGTCGAAAAATCACTTGCTTAGGGACGAACCGTTTGGTCTCAGCTAAACCAGCTTTTGTAAGCAAGTGATTTTTTTAGACCTCCTCCAAATCAACTCAAATTGTGTACACGTGACCTCTTACACAAACAAATTGAGAATGTGACGGTTTTACATATTTTTGAATTGTTTTGAATTTATACCTTAAGGCGCGACATTGTAAACTTCACATTTTTTGAAAATTCCCAGATAATCCTGTTTATGACCTGCATTCCACCATGTAAAACAAATTTAAGATGATTTGGAGATGGTCTAAAAATCACTTGCTTAGGGACGAACCGTTTGGTCTCACCTAAACCAGGTTTTGTAAGCAAGTGATTTTTCAGACCTCCTCCAAATCAACTCAAATTATGTACACATGATCTCTTACACAAACAAATAGAGAATGTGACGGTTTTACATGTTTTTGAATTGTTTTGAATTTATAGTGCCTCGTTGAATCTTTGGCCAAAACCTTGGACTATACCTTGAGGCACGACATTGTAAACTTCACATTTTGTGAAAATTCCAAGATAGTCCTGTTTATGACCAGCATTCAAACATGTAAAACAAATTTAGAATGATTTGCAGATGGTCTAAAAATCACTTGCTTAGGGACGGACCGTTTGGCTTTTGTAAACAAGTGATTTTTTAGACCTCCTCCAAATCAACTCAAATTATGTACACATGATCTCTTAAACAAAAAATAGAGAATGTGAAGGTTTTACATGTTTTTGAATTTATAGTGCCTCGTTGAATCTTTGGCCAAAACCTTGGACTATATGTTAAGGCGTGACATTGTAAACTTCACATTTTGTGAAAATTCCAAGATAATCCTGTTTATGACGTGCATTGCACCATGTAAAACAAATTTAGGATGATTTGGGGATGCTTGAAAAATCACTTGCTTAGGGACGGACCGTTTGGTCTCACCTAAACCAGCTTTTGTAAGCAAGTGATTTTTTAGACCCCCTCCAAATAACATCAAATTATGCACACATGATCTCTTACACAAACAAATAGAGAATGTGAAGGTTTACATGTTTTTTAATTGTTTTGAATTTATAGTGCTTCGTTGAATCTTTGGCCAAAACCTTGGACTATACCTTAAGGCGCGACATTGTAAACTTCACATTTTGTGAAAATTTCAAAATAATCCGTTTTATGACCTGCATTCCATCATGTAAAACAAATTTAGTATGATTTGGAGATGGTCGAAAAATCACTTGCTTAGGGACGGACCGTTTGGTCCTAAACCAGCTTTTGTAAGCAAGTGATTTTTTAGACCTCCTCCAAATGACTCAAATTATGTACACATGTTCTCTTACACAAACATAGAGAATGTGACGGTTTTACATGTTTTTGAATTGTTTTGAATTTATAGTGCGTCATTGAATTCTTGGCCAAAACTTTGGACTATACCTTAAGGCGCGACATTGTAAACTTCAAATTTTGTGAAACTTCCAAGATAATCATGTTTATAACCTGCATGCTGATAACCCACAAGTATAGGGGATCGCGTGTAGCCTTTTCGATAAGTAAGAGTGTCGAACCCAACGAGGAGCTAAAAGTAGGATAATTATTCTCTCAAGTTCTATCAACCACTGATACAACTCTACGCGCACTAAACGTTTACTTTATCTAGGAAATAATACTAGAGCAATAATACGGGTATGAGAGATAGCTTTGCAAGATAATAAATGACAAGAAAGTAAAAGTTAGTGCTACAGCAATAAAGTACACTAAGTAACCATATACTAACAGTACCATGAGTGTGGAAAAGTGGTGGTAATTATAGTGGCGTTGTCCAAGATTAATTAGTGAAGACATTTAGTTCATTGTCTTTGATGCAGTTTTCAATGTGGGAGAGGCTAAATATACATGCACTCCACTACTTGGGATTACAAGTACTATATGATTGGATTGTTAGCAAACATCCGTAAATACTAACAATATATTAAGGTTTCCCCAACCATAGCCTTAAGTTCATGGTCCTCTTACTCCCATACGTGCAACTAACCGGTTTGAGTCCTTAGGTTTCTGTCACTCCGGCAGAACTACGCCCCTTCCTTTGCACTTACTACTAACCCTATGGTGTTGATCCATGCGCGCACAAGTATAATGGACATCAAAGGACAGTACCATATCAACATACAACTGTAATGAACCATAGACATTCAACAAAGCAATCAAAAGACAAATAAACTACATAACGACACATCGGAAACGGGCCAAAAACCCCTTCGGCAACGGACGGTACAGAGGTTTGTGGGAGGATGAACCACTGAATACAAGGAGGAGATGGTGATGGAGATGGCGGTGAAGACGGCGGAGAGGCAGCCACTAGTACAGAACGACACATCGGAAACGGGCCAAAAACCCCTTCGGCAACGGAGAAAGGGTCCGTGTCCCCGCCTCTGTCACTGATGTGAAGCCTCACAATGGCAACGGAGGAGATAAACCATTTCTGATGTATTTAACATTAGACATGGAGTTTTGCTAATAACCGTTTCTAATAAGGGTTACAGGAAAATAAAAAAAAACACGGTGACGGGCTGTGCCGTCGATGGAGCCCCGCTCCATGCGACTAGACGGCCGCCCGGTTGTCACCGTATTCCTGTACGCCCTGCTTTACAAAAGTTCATCAGTGCGCGTGGCTGGAGCTCTGCTCCTATATCTTCACGGCCGCCAGGTGAACATCTACTGTCTTTCCTGCTGCGCAAAATGTGCTGCTCCTGGTGACGACACCGTGTATGGAGCCCCGCTCCTAGGTCTTCACGGCAGCAACATCGTCACCAAGCATCCACCAAGCCCTTGAAACAACAAATATTCTTTGTTAAAAACAGCAAACAAAGCTAATAAACAGAGCCAATAAGCAGTAAACAAAGCGAACCGAGCTAAATACATAGCTGAAGAGCTAACTAACAGAGCAAACTAAGCTAAATAATTAGCTAACATAGTAAATACATAGCTAAACAAAGCAAACCGAGCTAAATAAGTAGCTAACATAGCAAATACATAGCTGAACATAGCTAACTAACAGAGCAAACCGAACTAAATAAGTGGCTAACATAGCAAATACATAGCTGAACAGAGCTAACTAAAAGAGCAAACCGAGCTAAATAAGTAGCTAACATAGCAAATACATAGCTAAACAAAGCAAACCGAGCTAAATAAGTACTCCCTCCGTTCCAAATTAATTGACATGCATTTGTCTTGTAACAAATGTATTTAGACACTATACAAGTATAGATACATCCGTATTTAGACAAAACCAAGTCAATTAATTTGGAACGGAGGGAGTAGCTAACATAGCAAATACATAGCTGAACAGAGCTAACTAACAGAGCAAACTGAGCTAAATAAGTAGCTAACATAGCAAATACATAGCTAAACAAAGCAAACCGAGCTAAATAAGTAGCTAACATAGCAAATACATAGCTAACTAACAAAGCAAACCAAGCTAAATAAGTAGCTAACATAGCAAATACATAGCTAAACAAAGCAAACCGAGCTAAATAAGTAGCTAACATAGCAAATACATAACTGAACAGAGCTAACTAACAGAGCAAACCGAGCTAAATAAGTAGCTAACATAGCAAATACATAGCTAAACAAAACAAACCGAGCTAAATAAGTAGCTAACATAGCAAATACATAGCTGAACAGAGCTAACTAACAGAGCAAACCGAGCTAAATAAGTAGCTAACATAGCAAATAAATAGCTAAACAAAGCAAACCGAGCTAAATAAGTAGCTAACATAGCAAATACATAGCTGAACAGAGCTAACTAACAGAGCAAACCGAGCTAAATAAGTAGCTAACAGAGCAGTCATTTACCTTAGGCGAGGCGGGGTCACTTTCCGTCGCGGATTGCGTCCCATGCGTCGGCGCCGGAGCCACTGCCAGAGGAGACGTCAGAGGAGACCTCCTCCTGCTCGAACACCAGAGAGTCCTCCTCCTCCTCATCCTCCTCCTCCGCCGCCGCCACCGCTGCCGCCGCCGCATCTGGCCCAGGGCCCTGGCCAGGGAGAAGAGAGCGGTCTATGGCCGCCCGGAGCCGCGTCTGGAACAATGCCTCCTCGGCGGCTTCTATCACGTGCTCGGCAGCGAAGATGCGGATAGCTCTCTGCATCGCAGATGCCTGAATGACACCCTCGGCGCGCTCGCGCTCAAAGGAGGCGCGAGAGAGGAGGAGACCGACCTCCAGATCCTCGTCCTCATCGTCCGAGGAGGACGATGAGGACGAGATCCGGGCGTCGGTGGCCGCCGCCGCCGTGGATCCGGATGGGATTTGACGGCTCAGAATGAACTCGCGACCGCAGTCGCCGGGGATCTCGCCCCAGTTGTAGGGGAGATCCGGGCTGCGCCTCGGAGGGTGGGAGGAGGAAGATGCTCCATCCTGACTTCCGCCGGCGCCGGAGGGGTTCGCCATCGATGGGTGAAGTAGGAGGAGAGCGTGTGCGGCTAGGGTTAGGAACTGGGAGAGTGAGACTGAGAGTGAGAGTGAGATACAGTACTGGAGTGGGAGATATTAATACCGGCACCGCTTAATGTGCCTTGACATGGGAAACAGAGATAAACCGATCTCCGTTTCTGATGTGACAATATCAGCAACGGAGATATTCTTTCCTCCGTTGCCTATATATGAGCAACGGAGATCTTTTCAGCCTCTGTTACCATTGTGTCGGGCCCATCGACCGACTAGCGCGCGCACTCGCGGAGCTCATTTTTCCGTCGCCTAACTCTTGCCGTTGCCATAGAGGGGAATCCGATGTGTCGTTCTGTACTAATGAGCGGCATGGCGCAGGGCGTCGACGGCGGCGCCGGCGGCGCGGGGAACTCCTTCCCCGCCGCCGGCATGGAGGGGATGCGCCGCCCCTTAGCCTCCCTCCTTCATGGCTTCTTGGGAGCCCTCCCCCATGGAGATGGGATCCATGGGGAGGCAAAAACGTGGCTTTTGGTGGCTGGAATTCGTGGGTGGAGGAGTCCTCCACGAGTTAGGTTTCCTCCCTTTATATATCTTCTCGGATTTTCGTCACCCCCATTTAGGGTTTCACCATATGAGGCCTACAGGCCGCATCCGAACTCCGATTGGGCTCATCTCAGGCTCAAACTTTTCGTATGGAAATTTCTGACAACTTTGTAACAATATTGATACCCTTTTGACGTCATTTTCAGGGGTCAAACTGGCAAACTCCGAAAACAGTTCTGGGACAGATTTCAGCAAAGTTCCAATTCGACTCCAACGAGGTTTCCTCTTGTATTCTTGATAATTCCTACACATCAAAGTGTAAAACAAGAACATTGTGCACTTTTGCAACTATTAATAGGTTAGTCCAAATAAATCATAAACTTAATATAAAAACAAGTGCCAAAGGCATAATATGAACATGAAACAATCCAAAATTATAGATACGTTTTGGACGTATCAACATCCCCAAGCTTAATTCCTGCTCGTCCTCGAGTAGGTAAATGATAACAAAAATAATTTTGGATTGTGAATGCTATGATCAGGTCTTTAACAATTGCATGATGTATGGATAATAAACTTAGCAATCAAGTTACCTAATGAAAAGTATCAACCAACTAAGAGTTCATAATATGAAATTTATAAACATCAACAAGATTGTAATGATCATAATAAAGCATGGTAGAGTGGTATCTCGCTTGCCCGTATTTGTACAGCAAAACATAAATGCCCAGGCACCTTTGAAGTTCCAGGGAAGACTAGAAGTAAAGATATTAAAGATAAAAGCATCAAAGTTATACCATAATTAACGGCATTCTGGGACAAGCACATTACACTAAGAATGACAACTATGCTCTCGAGAAGGTGCTCAAAGAAAGGATGGTGACTCAACATGAAAATAAAAGACTGGCCCTTCGCAGAGGGAAGCAGGGATTAACATGTGCTAGAGCTTTTTATTTTTAAAACAGAAGTAAACTTGTTTTGGGAGGTGGTTGTTCCTGTAAACGAATGGCAATAGAGTTTCTGTTATCTTCCATACTAAACAAGTTGAGAGTGGTTCCGAGATGTTGATATTAAGCATTTATAGCATGCACTTATATATAGTTTGACACTCCTCCCAACCTTTGCTTACACAAACCATGCCTAACCGAATCCTCGGGTGCCTGCCAACAATCACATACCATGGAGGAGTGTCTATTTTATTGTTTTAGCTTTTTGATGTTATAATGGTCTAACCAGCTCTTTGCAAAATTAGTGACAAGCACATGAAGCATGCAAGTCGGGGTACTTAATTTAGTATGGAAGATAACAAACCCAACTACTACTTCCTCATGAGCTAAAAACAGTGTCACAAAATGAGAAATAATTTGAAGGTTTTAAAGGTAGCACATGAAAATTTACTTGAATGGTTTGAAATGCCATGCATAGGATTTTATAGTGGACTCTTTGGAATAACTTGGTTTTCAGGGATTTGGAAGCACGAGCAGCATTCCCGCTCAGTACAAGTGGAGGCTAGCAAAAGATTAGGAAGCGACAATCAAGAGAGCAATAACCGTCATAATCATGCTTGCGACAAAACAAAATTAACGGGGGCATAAAGGTGATACAAGAACTCTGAGGCAAAATAAATCTTCAAGGCTTAATTGACTTTTTGTTTTTCAGTCATAAGCATGCGTGAGCATGTGTCAAGTCAATTCAAAAGAATTATTCAAAGGAGGAAACCACAAGACCATAACATCTTATGAACAGCACAATGCATGTTAACATTAAAATATCATAATATACACTATTAGCTAGTTGAGAGTAACCATAAGAAAATATAACCACTAAACAATATCATTCATACATCATTTTTAAGTTTCATCAAATAATCCATTGACCAAGTAAATGTTGAAAACAGAAGATAAATAAAATATGTGAGGATCCACTTATTAATGTAACCGGTGTTTGATGCTAAGATAAATAGATAATAAGATACAACCGCTTCAAGTTTAGTAAAGTTCATATGTTGCTAAAAAACAAAGTTTGAAGGTTTGCAAACCGAGGGGTTATTTGATGAAGAGGGATGCGGGGACATCCCCAAGCTTATGACTTTGGACATTCTTCAACATTTCACAATTTGGTGTTCCTTCATTCTCTATGAAAAAACTTCAACACAAAAATTTTCCCATTCTTTTCTGCGGTTAGACATTAGTGCAATAAATAATATTTCCCAAGTGCTGCTATTAAACCAAATCAAAATTTGTTTTTTAGTTACAGAAAGTTTTCTTAAATGGCCAACTTATAAATGAAAGGTAAGAACATTAAAAATCAAATGCAAACGAAAAGAGTCCACTCTTGCAACAAAAGTCAGAATCTATCCAGAAAAACAGCAGCTGAAAAACGCGATTTTTAGGTACTCTTAAACATCTCCGAAATTTTAGCCAATTTTTGTGCATGTAGAGGATTCAGTGATACAACATCAGTAATTTTTTCGTGATTTTTGGAGTTTCCAGTAAAATATGAAAAATCGCGCAATGAGCAGTAGATACCGAAAACAGAAAATCACTTTTCACAATTGTATCAACTAAGCTAAATGGGTAAAACTTCGTACTTTATTTTTGATAAACTAAAAGACCAGAGGCTAAACAAGACCTAAACATGCTAGCTACAGCAAGGAAAACTCTAAAGGAAAACCAAAAGTAACAACCAAATAAAGAACCCAACAAAGAAGTAAAACAAAAGAAAATATTTTTGTTGTTTTGAATTTATATGTGAAAGCAAAGAAGCAATTGAAATGAAATAAAGAGCCTAAGAAAACTAAATAAGGTAATATCAAGACATATAAAAGCAATTACAATACACGTTAAGACAATTCATACCATGTGGATCGGTAATATAGAGTATGAACGAGATAACCTCATGTTTGTTGATGAGTAGGGGATGACTCGGGCATCCCCAAGCTTAGATGATTGTATGTTCTTGAATATGTTCTTGGGATGCACCTACACATCCCCAAGCTTGAGCTCTTGCATCTTCTTGTTCATCTCATATCACTATATCAATTGGATCTTATAAACTACATCCACATAAAACTTCACAAAACTCATTAGTAGGGTTAGTACTCATTAAATAAAATCCACTCATGTTCAAGCATTGACAAATTACGTAATATTTATCTAACATTAGCCACTGTATATACCGAAGTTCTTATTATTTCCGTTTTCGGTCGAAAAACTAAAGAAATCAAGAGACCCTAAGTACAATATCAAATAAAACACAATAGAAATCTGTCAAGGCTGAACAGTCTGTAAAGATGACACTTAACGAAATAGTTATGTAGCTCAAATGACAAAACTCAAAGTTAATGAAAGACAGATAATAATCTCAGGTTTATGCACAAAAAATTTCAGGTCAAAATAATATTCCGAGATTTATCACGATTTTATTTACAGAGAAGCACAAATCTGTCTAAACAGAACAGAACAGTCAGTAAAGATCGAATTGTTCGACCTATCTACGTACCTCAAATCAGAAAAGTCAAAGTTAATGAAAGTTGCGTACATATCTGAGGATCACGCACGGATTTTTTTCAGAATTTTTCAATTTTTCTGAAATTTGTAAAGCTCAAAATGGTGGACAGCAAAAATCTTTCCCTGTGCAGAAATCCAAATCTAGCATCAACTTTCTACTAGAGATTGTTATAACTAATTTTATTTTTATGTACAGAGGTATATACACAATATTTACATGTTTTTGATGAAAAGCTTCCATGGAAAGATTTGTTTTGGTTTCATAGGCATGAACACAAGTGTTCAAGGTCGACCCCCACTTAACCATTACTCATCTTTCCAATCACTTTTCTTTTTGAAAACTTTTTAGATAACAATTACAACTAATTTTTTTTTGTAATTTACCTGTTTCCCCTCCTATTATCCATAGGTTTGTATTGTTGGCCTGGGATACTTAACTATGCAATGTTGATGCTTAGCCATGCTTAGTTAAACATTCCGCCGTTCGATGGATATTACATGTTGGAAGCAGGTGGTGAATTGTTCAGATGATGGTGGAGAATTGTGGTGACAAGTAATAAGATGCTAAAGGTGGGGATGAGAGGCCACTGTGGTTGTGGTGCTTTGTCTCGTTTCGCCGCCTAGGTGCGAGTTCTTTACCTCCCGAACCAAGACTGAGCGTGCAACCATGCGTGAGGCCTATGCAATTGCAGGAACCCTCATAGACTAAATAACTCGGGCGGGGCTAGCCAGGGTCCTCTAGTTCGGGCTTCCATTTGCGCGTGCGTGATGATGGTGGTATGAACTGGGATGAGGATGGTGGTGTTAGGAAAATGAGTGGCCGTGGGGCAGGGTGTGGTGATCTCGTGTCCTGCCGCCACTGATGATCCTGGAAAGTCCTTAACGAGGGAGAAGTCGACACCGCTCCCACCCAGCCGGCTTTCCAAGGAAGAGAGCTAATGCGCAGGTAATGGGCCGGACGGTACGCGTGGCAAACATTGTACACCCCTGCAGGGTAAATCTTTTCGAAAAGCCGTGTCCACGGTTAAGGACGACTTGGGAAAGGACGATAAGATCATAGAATAACTTTAACGGAATGATTAAAAACTGGGTACTAAGGTACCACTCAAATGCAAGGTGACTTCCTCGAGGGTGATTCGGGGAGGTGCCTTTGATGAACAGGTACATGGTTGATGATGGTTGATGATGAGAAAGGTGATGAAAGAAAAGAGTTACTTCTTACCTCTTTGAAAATATCTGATAGTCGATGCCATTGAGTTATGTTTTCATAAATAAAATCAGCTTTATGCAAAACAGCCATAAACTTTGAAAGCCTCATCGAGCTAAAGCTCTATATATAATCTTGCGAGTTCGTCGAACTCAACGTCGTTTGTTTTGTTTCAGAGGAGGACTTCACCGACCTCGAAGGTGGGTTCTTTGTGGACGTCGACGAGTAGTCTGGGGTTCCCAGGTGGCAGCTTGGGACATCCCGGAACAGCTGGCGCTGATGTTTATCTGTAGGCCTCTTAGGCCATATTTGGATCTTGTTGTTTAGAACAACCTAATTCGCTTCCGCATGTTGTAATGTTGGGTCTGTGACCTCTGGTTGTAATTTGCTATCTTTCTCTATTATAAGAGTTGAACTATATGATTTGTGTCGTAGAGTCTGTGATGTGCCAGTTGTTCCACAAGTCTTGATCTCTCTATTATACATTGAGGGTTGTGCCTGTGTTAAGGCATCAATCGGGGTGTTGCGTTGCCGATGATCCATTCCGAGCAACGCCTGCCAAAGGTTTTGGCCGGGGATTGGTAAACCCGTAACCTCCGGTTGTATCGCTTAACCGGTGACACACAGCATCACTGTATAACAGTCGGGTCGGGGCGCCACAAGTTGGTATCAGAGCAGTACTGCCTGTAGGAAACCCTTCTACTGGTCGATGTTGAGTCTAGTGTTTGTGAAAATATTTTTAACCTAAAAATGAGTTGTGAAAACCATCTTAGGATTCTTTTTACTCCTTATCTGGTTACCCTCTAATCTCGGAGCAATCTTACCTCGATTTGAGTTAAAGGTTTTACTTCTCATCTGTTACTTCAAAATTAGAAACGGGGTTGGGTTCGACCTTTAGTGTTATGTGTCCAGTTGCTCCCGCTGCGTTGCAATCCCAAATCAATCAGATGAACACTTATTTCTACCGAGTCAAATCATTTGATCCTTTCTTTGGGTTTTAACCCAGGACTTGAACATAAGGTCCCGGATTGTGTCAACTAGAGTGTGTTAAGTTGTGATTTCTTAACTCTCGCTAGTAGCACATGATGCTGATCTTTGACCCAAGTTCTATCTTGTTGATTCCTTGTTTTGTTCACAAAGTATTATCGTCCCTAGTCTGTGTACTTGAGTAGACGCTAATGCTATTGTTCGACCATTCGGAGAAAGATACTAACTGTGTCATTGTCAAATCTCCAGAATGGCTCGAGGAGGCCGTGGAGGCCGTGGTGGTCGCGGTAACCACATGATGATGAGGATGATCTGCCGCCACCACCCTCGATGGCTGAGGTCTTGATGGCCATTGAGGAGAACCGTGGGCGCAATGAGCGCTTGCTTGAGCAGTTGGTGCAGCAGAATGCACGGAGGAACGAGTGCAACACTCTCACTGAGTTCCTGCGCTCCAGCCACCCACTTTGCTGATGCTAAGGAGCCACTGGAAGCTGATGATTGGCTTCGTGCTTGGAGCGCAAGTTCTCCGCGCTGCATGTCCCAGTGGCTGAGCAAGTCAACTTTGCCACCTATCTCTTGGTTGGTGCTGCTGGCTGTTGGTGGGAAAGCCATGTGGCTTTGTTTCCAGCCAACCATGTCTTCACTGGGCTGATTTCGCACTGCCTTCCGTGCGGAGTACATTCCCCAGCCGATCATGGACTTGAAGAGGAGGGAGTTCCTGGATTTGCAACAGGGACGGATGGACCTCCGCACTTATGGTCGTGAGTTCAACCATCTCTCTCGTTACGCCCCAAGGGACGTGACCAATGATGCTGACAAGCAAGAGCTGTTCCGCAAGGGTCTTCGCCGCAGCTCCGCTATGAGTTGTTGCCCTTCAGGTTCCAGACCTATCAGGAGCTGTTCAACCAGGCTTTCACTCTGAGCAAGGAAGAAAGGAACTTGAGGCTTCCAAGAGGCCCGCACACGGGGACCACCAGAGTTCCTCGGGTTCTGAGAGCAAGAAGCGCAGGGTGTTTGTTCCCTACAGCGCTGTGCCGCGTGCTCCATTCATGCCAGAGCCGCGGGATACAGGCCACCCCTCCGCGCCCCACTACTTCGACACTTGGGGTAGGCGGGAGTGGGTACCGTCCTATGCTACCTGCTCCACCTGGACTCACTTGCTACCTGTGGCCAGGCTGGCCACTACTCCAGGGAGTGCCCCCAGAAGGCACCTCTCGCGATAACTCCTGCACGAGCCCCTGCCACTCCAGCTGGCAAGGCTGGACCTATTGTGCGTGGTCGCCTGAACCACATCTCTGCTGAAGAAGCTGAAGAGGACCCCGGCGTTCTCATGGGTGAGTTACGAATCAACAACAACGTGCTACAGTTTTGTTTGATTCTGGAGCATCGCATTCATTCATATCCATAGCTTTTGCAAAAGACCACAAAATACCGTTTGAGAAATGAGCATCCCTTGGTGATTGCCACTCCTGGCTCCAAATGGCAAACCGATGGGGTTACTCCTGAAGTTCAGATTACTATCGGTTACTACTCTTTTCCTTTCGCTTTGGTAGCTCTGAGGTCAAGTGGCATTGATGTCATACTGGGCATGAACTGGCTAGCCAAATACCAGGCTAATCTCGACTGTGCTGCCAAGACCGTCACCGTGACCAATTCTTCCGGTGACAGTGTGAAGTATTGGTCTGCATTGTCAAGACCTCCGTCCTCCATCATACCCAACTCACCTGAGATCTCCTTTGCTTTATGGAAGGCGAATCCCTCCTGAAATCCAGGACATACACGTGGTGTGTGACTTCCCGGATGTGTTCCCGGAAGAATTGCCTGGCATGCCTCCTGACCGAAGTGTGGAGTTTGTCATAGATCTACTTCCCGGTACCGCTCCAATTTCCAAGAAGCCCTACCGTATGCCGGTGGAAGAGTTGGCTCTGTTGAAAGAGCAAATTGATCAGCTGTTAGCAAGGATTTCATCCAGCCTAGCAGTTCACCTTGGGGTTGTCCGGTACTCTTTGTCAAGAAGAGGGATTCTACCGTGCCTCGTCTAGTCTCTGACTATCGACCGTTGAATGCGGTGACAATCAAGAACAAGTATCCTATTCCTCGCATCAATGATCTGTTGGATCAGTTAGCTGGTGCAACGGTATTCTCCAAGATGGATCTGAGGTCAGGCTACCATCAGATCAAATCAGAAAGGAGGATATTCCAAAGACGGCATTTGTTACTCGCTATGGCTCATATGAGTATACCGTCATGTCCTTTGGTCTCACAATGCTCCAGCTACTTTCATGAGGCTCATGAACTCCGTCTTCATGGATTATCTGACAAGTTTGTCGTCATTTACATTGATGACATCCTCGTTTATTCCAAAACCGATGAAGAGCATGCCGAACATCTTCGTTTGGTTCTGACACGACTTCGAGAACACCGCCTCTATGCCAAGTTCTCCAAGTGTGAGTTTTGGTTGGATAATCTGTCTTCCTTGGTCATGTGATATCCGCTAATGGTGTGGCTGTCATTCCCGACAAGATTCAGTCCATTTGGATTGGAAAACTCCAATGTCAGTCAAGGACATCCGTAGCTTTCTCGGATTGGCGGGTTACTACCGCCGATTCATCGAAGGTTTCTCCAAGATAGCCAAGGCCCTGACTGACCTTCTCAAGAAGGATAAAAAGTTCGTATGGTCGGCCGAAGCTGAAGAGAGCTTCAAAACACTGAAAGCCAAACTCACGTCCGCTCCTGTGCTTGTCCTGCCGGACACAAGCAAGGATTTCGTCGTCTTCTGTGACGCCTCTCTGCAAGGCTTGGGCTGTGTGCTAATGCAAGATGGCCATGTGGTGGCATATGCTTCTCGCCAACTTAAGCCGCATGAGCTCAACTACCCAACTCATGATCTAGAACTTGCCGCGGTGGTCTATGCTTTGAAGCAATGGAGACCATACCTGTTTGGTAACCGTTGCGAGATCTTCTCGGATCACAAGAGTCTGAAGTACCTCTTCACCCAGCCGGATTTAAATCTCAGGCAAAGGCGTTGGTTGGAGTTAATCAAGGACTATGATGTGAGTCTGAACTATCAACCCGGCAAAGCAAACGTCGTGGCTGACGCGCTAAGTCGGAAGTCCTATTGCAACAATCTGATGATTGAAAAGGCCCAACCTGCCCTCATGAAGAGTTCTCTCGTTTGAACTTAGAAATGGTTCCCTCGGCTACCTTGCAAATCTGGAGATCAAATCTACTCTTGTAGACCAGATTAAGGATGCTCAAACCGTGACAAGGGTATTCAAAATCAAGAGAACATTGCTAGCGGGAAGGCCAAATGTTTCTGTCAATGAATCCGGAGTTGTTTATTTTGGTGACCGCTTGGTAGTGCCAAAGAAACGAAAATTGAGGGAGTTGATCCTCCAAGAAGCTCATGAATCTCCTCTCTCTATTCATCCCGGTAGTACCAAATGTACCAAGACCTTCGACCACAATTCTGGTGGACTCGGATGAAACGAGAAATTGCCAAGTATGTTGCTGAATGCGACACATGTCGACGGGTAAAGGCTGAACATCAAAGACCTCCCGGTACTCTTCGCCCTATTGCAGTCCCGAGTGGAAATGGGATGAAATTGGTATGGACTTCATCACCGGGTTTCCCGATCTCAAAAGGGCAACAATGCAATATGGGTAATCATTGATCGTCTTTCCAAGGTTGCTCACTTCCTACCAGTCCGTGATGATATACGGCAAGTCAACTTGCTGACTTATATTTGGCTCGTATTGTTCCATTGCATGGGGTCCCTCTGAGGATCATATCGGACCGTGGAAGTATCTTTGTATCCAAGTTTTGGCAGAGTTTCCAAACTGCTATGGGGTCCCGTCTCAACTTCAGTACCGCCTACCATCCCAAACTGATGGTCAGACCGAAAGAGTGAACCAAGTGTTGGAAGACATGCTTCGGGCATGTGTGATCTCTTTTGGCAAGGGTTGGGAAAAGTATCTCCCTTTCGCGGAGTTCTCCTACAACAATAGCTATCAAGCTAGTCTGGGCATGGCTCCTTCGAGGCTCTATATGGAAGAAAATGCCGCACTCCTCTAAATTGGTCCGAGACCGGAGAGAGAGCACTCTTTGGTCCGGATGTGATCAATGAAGCTGAGGAGAAGGTTCGAATCATAAGAGAGAATCTGAAGATTGCTCAGTCTAGGCAGAAGAGCTACTATGATAAGCACCATCAGGAAATTCACTATGAAATTGGTGATAAAGCTTATCTCCGCGTCTCTCCCCTTCGTGGCGTTCGCCGCTTCGGTATCAAAGGGAAATTGGCACCTCGCTATGTTGGCCCTTTCACCATTCTGGCCAAGCGAGGAGATCTTTCTTATCAATTGGAGTTACCGGTCAAATTCCCAAATGTACATGATGTGTTTCATGTCTCCCAACTTCGCCGGTGTTTTAAAGATCCTATCCATGGGGTCAATCATGAAGAGCTAGACCTCCAGGAAGATCTCACTTATCGCGAGCATCCTATCCGTATCCTGGATGAAGCGAAAGGAAGACCCGTAACAAGACTACCAAGTTCCTCAAAGTTCAATGGTCTCACCATTCCGAGGAAGAAGCTACTTGGGAAAGAGAGTCTAGTCTTCGTGAGGAGTATCCCGACTTCTTTCCGCAATCTTAGAATCTCGGGACGAGATTCCTGTAAGGGGGTAGAGTTGTAACAGCCCAAAGTTTGAGAACCTAAAAACCTGTGTAATTTTTCCACTTTTGAGTTAATTGCATCATGGCATCCATGCATAATCATGTCTCTCTCGAGTTAACACAACAATGGTATCGAAATGATGTTGAGTTGCTAAAACAAAATGCCAAATTGCTCTAACAAACTTCAACACAATGAAGGCACTCAAAGTTGCAAAACAAAATTTCTTGACATCTTATATTTGTCAAGGAAGTTCCAAGGGTTGAAAATAATACTTTGCAATTGCTATAAATCTTTCAAATGGGCAACATTTTGAATTTAGCAAAAATGCCTTAATTCAGTCCCATGAACAAAAGTTGGTCAAGACATTTTATTTTTTAAACCCCAATTTTTGTGGAGCAACAAAATGACCAGGGGAGCATTTCCAAATTATTTCATAATTTTTGGAAGTGTTTAGGTTGCTCAACTAATTCAAATACAGCTGCTGGTTTTAAAAAGAAACAGAAAAGGGCTTCTTTGGAAATAGAGGAGGACCTATCGGTGATGGTCAAAAGTTTGCAGAGGGGGTTTTTGCAAATTTCCTTTCTTCTTCGTTCTGTAGCGACCGCATCGTCGCACTCCCGTCGGACCACCTCGCCGCCCTGCCACCGCACGCCGTGCCGGGCCCCCTCCTATCTGCCTCACCTGCGAGGAGCACCCCCACGTGCTCTTCCTCCCCGATTCCCCGCTCACCTGCTCCATTTTCCTCCTCCCCACAAGCTCACCACCGAGCTGGCCGTCGCCGCCACATCGCCGGCGTTTGAAGCTTCTCCGTGCCAAACGACGGGCACCAGCACCTCCGCCATGCTCTCCTCCCCCTCCTCATAGGAGGAATCGACCGGAGACGGCGGGAATCGTCGCCGCCATGCAAGTTCGTCTCCGTCCCCGACGCCGTATCGCCGAGCTCCGCCCCGCTTGAATTCATCACCGACGAGCCATCTCCGGCCACCTCCTGCACCGCCGCGAGCTTGGGTGAGCCCTTGGCCCTCGCTGGCCCTCTCCCTCCCTCTCTCGCCCTTCCTCGCGCTCCACGCCGTAGCAACGCCGCCGTCGCCGTAGCACGCTCTCCATCGCGTTGGATGCACCCGGTGCAAAAAACCGGATTTTTCCGGAATCTAGACCAGGTTAAGAAAAATGCTACTGGAACCGACCCGTTTTAGCCGGTCTATAACCGGAATTGGACCAGAAACATTTCCGGATGATTTACTCCCTGTGAAAAATCCGGAAAATTCCGGAATAAATTCCGGAGTTCAATACTGTTTCGAATTTGCTATTTTTCTTTTCACCCATTCATCTCCAAATGTATAAAGATTGTATTGTTGCTAATTAAATCGGTGTATCACTTTCAAAAAGGAAAGTTATAAAAATAATAACTTTTTATTGGTGTATCAGAAAAAATGCGTGTAATATACCAAAATGCCCAGAAAATTGTGATTAAACCTTTAAAATAAATATTATGCTTATTTGCTCACAATTTAATTACGGTGCTTCTAGTAATATTAAAATCATAAGTTTAAAAAGAGAAAATTATAAAAGTAATAAATTTTATCGGGACCTCCGAAAAATTTGTTCTTTATATCAAAATGCTCAGAAAAATGTGCATCAATCAGTAGCATCATTTTCATGCATGTTTACTTGATCTATAGCACAGGAAAACATTAAAACAAATATGAAGCCATATTTCTCTCTTGTTGAATAATTATTTCTCCACCCCATGTAAATTGGTAGAACTTGTTATAATAATTCCAGTGCATTAAACATGTCATGTCATCATGTGTCTGTGCATTGCACCTGTTGCATCCGTGTGTATTGACTGTTCCTTCTCGGTATTGCTTGTGCATCAGTAGATCAAGGAGTGGAAGTAACACCCCCGTCTCGTAACGATCCGTACTACCAGCAGTATCAACAAGGCAAGCGTAATCCCCCCTCTGAGCATATCTTATCCTATTTTTCCGCAAATATTTTCTCCACTATAATATTGCATGCGGTTCTAAATGTCAATTTTATTGGATTAGAGTATCCTATAGTTGCATTAAGTTTCCGATGCCATTACCTGTTTCCCCTCCTATTATCCATAGGTTTGTATTGTTGGCCTGGGATACTTAACTATGCAATGTTGATGCTTAGCCATGCTTAGTTAAATGTTCCGCCGTTCGATGGATATTACATGTTGGAAGCAGGTGGTGAATTGTTCAGATGATGGTGGAGAATTGTGATGACAAGTAATAAGATGCTAAAGGTGGGGATGAGAGGCCACTGTGGTTGTGGTGCTTTGTCTCGTTCTCGCCGCCTAGGTGCGAGTTCTTTACCTCCCGAACCAAGACTGAGCGTGCAACCATGCGTGAGGCCTATGCAATTGTAGGAACCCTCATAGACTAAATAACTCGGGCGGGGCGAGCCAGGGTCCTCTAGTTCGGGCTTCCATTTGCGTGTGCGTGATGATGGTGGTATGAACTGGGATGAGGATGGTGGTGTTAGGAAAGTGAGTGGCCGTGGGGCAGGGTGTGGTGATCTCGTGTCCTGCCGCCACTGATGATCCTGGAAAGTCCTTAACGAGGGAGAACTCGACACCGCTCCCACCCAGCCGGCTTTCCAAGGAAGAGAGCTAATGCGCAGGTAATGGGCCGGACGGTACGCGTGGCAAACATTGTACACCCCTGCAGGGTAAATCTTTTCGAAAAGCCGTGTCCATGGGTAAGGACGACTTGGGAAAGAACGATAAAACCATAGAATAACTTTAACGGAATGATTAAAAACTGGGTACTAAAGGTACCACTCAGGAATGCAAGGTTGACTTCCTCGAGGGTGATTCGGGGAGGTGCCTTTGATGAACAGGAACAATGGTTGATGATGGTTGATGATGAGAAAGGTGAATGAAAGAAAAGAGTTACTTCTTACCCCTCTTTGAAAATGATCCGATAGTCGATGCCATTGAGTTATGTTTTTCATAAATAAAATCAGATTTATGCAAAACGGCCAAATAACTTTGAAAGCCTTATCGAGCTAAAGCTCTATATATAATCTTGCGAGTTCGTCGAAATCAACGTCGTTTGTTTTGTTTCAGAGGAGGACTCCACCGACCTCAAAGGTGGGTTCTTTGTGGACGTTGACGAGTAGTCTGGGGTTCTCAGGTGGCAGCTTGGGACATCCCAGAACAGCTGGCGCTGGATGTTTATCTGTAGGCCTCTTAGGCCATATTTTGGATCTTGTTGTTTAGAACAACCTAATTCGCTTCCGCATGTTGTAATGTTGGGTCTGTGACCTCTGGTTGTAATTTGCTATCTTTCTCTATTATAAGAGTTGAACTATATATTTTGTGTCGTAGAGTCTGTGATGTGCCAGTTGTTCCACAAGTCTTGATCTCTCTATTATACTTTGAGGGTTGTGCCTGTGTTAAGGCATCAATTGGGGTGTTGCGTTGCCGATGATCCATACTGAGCAACGCCTGCCAAAAGTTTTGGCCGGGGATTGGTAAACCCGTAACCTCCGGTTGTATCGCTTAACCGGTGACACACAGCATCACTGTATAACAGTCGGGTCGGGCGCCACAGATCATCGAGGATAGACAGCGCCGCCTCCTCGAGGCGGAAAACACCAGAAAGAGAAAAGCTCTCCGGCAGGGAGAAATCTGCCAGGGAAATTCCCTCTCGGAGGGGGGAAATCATTGCCATCATCACCGTCATCGAGCTAGACTTCGTCGGGATCATCATCACCATCATCTCTAACGCCGACACCGTCATCTCCACCACTCCACTCCGTTCCGCTGTAACATCTAGGGTTGAATCTTGTGTATTTCATAGGGGAAACTTTCCCGGTGTTAATTACTCCTTGTGGTTGATGCCATTGAGTGAAACCGTTGAATTAAGGTTTATGTCCAGATTGTTATTCATCATTATATCACCTCTGATCATGATCCATATGATGTCTTGTTGTAGTTCGTTTAGTTCTTGAGGACATGGGTGAAGGCTAAATGTTAGTAGTGAATTATGTTGAGTAATATTTAATGGTTTGATATTTAAGTTGTGGTGTTATTCTTCTAGTGGTGTCATGTGAACGTCGACTACATGACACTTCACCTTTATGGGCCTAGGGGAATGCATTGTGTATTCATTTGCTAATTGTGGGGTTGCCGGAGTGACAGGAACCTGAACCCCCGTTGTTATATCGATGCATGAGGGATAGCAGGATCTCAGAGTTTAAGGCTGTGGTTAGATTTATCTCAATTACTTTCTTGTATTTGTAGATGCTTGCAGGGGGGTATAATCACAAGTATGTATTAGTCCTAGGAAGGGCGGTGCATTAGCATAGGTTCACCCACACAACACTTATCAAAACAATGAAGATTAATCAACTATATGAAGCGAAAGCACTAGACTAAATTCCCGTGTGTCCTCAAGAACGTTTGGTCATGATAAGTAAACAAACCGGCTTGTACTTTGCTATAGAAAGGATTGGGCCACTCGCTGCAATTATTATTACCGCAATTTACTTACTTGTATTTTATTTATCTGCTATATCAAAAACCCCTAAAAACTTGTCTGTGAGCATTTACAGTGAATCTTTCACCGAAACTGCTTGTCAACACCTTCTGCTCCTCGTTGGGTTCGACACTCTTATTTATCGAAAGTACTATTATACACCCCCTATACTTGTGGGTCATCATCTTGTCATTTGTGTTGGTAGAACCTTGAGCTCATCAGGTGACACTAGATCCTTCCCATATACCCTGGGCCATCTAGCAGGTTCAAATGAAGAGGAGAGGAGTTTTTCATTGTCCAGTTGAGAAACTGAAACACCAGCATCAGCGGGATCGTTCTCAATTAGCACAGAGCCCTCCTCAGTGGTCACCTTGAGCGGGGAGATGGACTGATTTGACTAATGTCCTAGCTGGGCAACATCTCCTCTCCTTTTCCCGCCGGAGGGAGCTCTCCTCATTTGACGTACATAGTCATCTGGCCTATTCATCGAAATCTGTGATGGCTGATTAAGAAAACGAACAGCAAATTGTGTTTGCTCTTCCGTATACGTTTCCTTTGGCGGGGGTTTTCTTTTCTCCCTAGATTCTGCAGCCTGTCTTCTCGCCTCTGTTTGTAGCCACATGCGGGATTCCTCTGCAGTACACGGAGGTTCGTCGTAAGGTCTCGGGGGAGGAACTTTCGGTACTTTTGGCTGGGGCTCAAGTCGGCGTTTGGGTGATCGGAAAACTTTAGCCTTCATACCCTTTCGACCTTTAGCCTTTATGGGCGGTGGAGACGGCTCAGGAGTCGGCTGAGGAGTCAGCTGAGGAGTCGGCTGACGCGGTGGCGGAGTCGGCTGATGCGGCGACTGACGCGGCGATGGAGATCGAGATGGACTCGTGCCGTGGTGGTCATCGTAAGTGTCGTCATGTCGACTCGGAGAAGGCGATGGTGGCCTTGGCGGTGTCCAGCCTGGAAACTTGATCATTTTCTTGGGCCATAGAATGAGTCCACCCTGGACATCTCCCAGTTTCCTCTCATCATCCTCTCCAGGGAAACAAAGGTCGAGTGATTCAAATCCGGGTTCAACGTGATCCACGCTGACACGAGCATAGCCAGCTAGAATCTCATTGTCACGATACAGTGCTGTAGATTCACAAGTTAAAGCATAGCCGACCGCCGCTTAATGGATAAGTTTCTCATTGCCTCATATAGCTCACAAGTTTTCTTCTCAGTGATAAAATCCACAGGGTATGTTTGGTTCGATGCCTCATCAGGACCGACCGTCGTGGAAGCCACGCTGCTTTTCCGTTGAGACGGACCACCTGCTTCACCATCTTGTAGCTGCAGCTGATGAGTTGCCCCTTGACTAGCTCGCATTTCTTCTAGTTGCTTTTCCACTTTGCTCAATCGGTCGTTTTGCTCCTGCTCCTTCCTCCTCTTTGCTCTTTCTCGGCTTCTATAAGAGTCACGGTCATCGGGATACCCTTCTTGCCACGTCACACCTCCCCTGCCTTTAACACGTCCTCCTTTTGGTTTATGACCGAGGGCCTTCCACAGCTCGTCTCGTTCTCTGTCGGGGACAAACCTTCCGCATGATCATCCTCGATTGCATTCAGAATTGTTTGCCGAGGTATAGGAGTTTCTTTCTTTTCATCAACTACTATCTCACCTAATGCGTTATACTCCGCCCATGACCAAGCATCCAATTTCTGACTGTATGGGGCCACCTATCTCCAACTGGAGTGATCCCATTTGCGCGCAGGTCAACCTCAATCTTTCCCACTTAGGCTCGGCAGCTACGTAGCCACCTCCACCCAAATGATGGTTATATATCTTCTTCGATTCATTCAACATATTCTGTGCCGATCTTTGCTTGGCTAGTGGCGTACCCTTGTATTCCAGAAATGCATCCCAGTGAGCCCGCTACCTCTCTAGTGTTCCAGTGAAATCTGGAACTTTGTCTTTCTCAACCCATTCACGGTATATTCTGTTCTTCCAATGATTGAATTGCTCAGCCATCTTCTTCAGAGCCCAATGCTTGACTTTATCCGTCATAGCTTTTGTCTGTTCGGGATAATCAAACACCGGTAGGGTGAAAAATGTCATGAGCTTCTTCCAACATATATCTTTAGTTCTGGTGGTGACATAAAAATTGCCCTCTATGTCCCTTATCTGATTCCATTCCGGTAGGCTGATCGGAACATTGTTCCTAGCAACAACTCCGCATTGATGCACAAACTTAGTGTGGACTTTCCCAAGCGGTTGTCCATCTGAATCGACTGACTTAATTATGTAATGATCTTTCCCGACTTCCAACCCTCTGGCATGGCCTCATCTAGTAGTTTGTTTCGATGCGGAGGAGGTCTAAAAAGAAGAAACATTTGTTAATATATATAGACAAATAAAATTTTACATCTGATCAAATAGAGGCTTAATATACCACTCCGGACTGCAGGGGTTCATCGACTGTGCTAGTTTGCCCTTGGACGCCCTGTTCCACCTCCATTCCCTCACCAGATTCGTTCAAAAACTCGGAGCCATCTAAATCTCCTCCAATGTGTTCATCACCATCCCGGGTCGCCGGATAAAGTCCAATATCACATCTTCCCCTTCTCTGGATTGGAAGGGAGGAACATCTCCATCGTCCATTGCTTAACTATTACAAAAGAAAATAAAACAAATGATAGCATTAGCACAATAATTCAACGTAGGGAACTTTTCGACTACCCGACTTCCGGACTCAACGACTTCCCGACTGAACGACATCCCGACTCAATGAATCCCCGACTGAACGACTTCCCGACTCAATGACTCACCAACTGAATGACTTCCCGACTCAACGACTCACCGACTGAACGACTTCCCGACTCAACGACTCACCGACTGAACGACTTCCCGACTCAACGACTCACCGACTCAACGATTTCCCGACTGAACCGCTTCCCGACTGAACGACTTCCCGACTACACGACTTCCGGACTACACGACTTCCCGACTTAACGACTTTCCCGACTGAACGACTCACCGACTGAACGACTCACCGACTCAACGACTTCCCGACTGAACGACTTCCCGACTCAACGACTTCCCGACTCAACGACTCACCGACTGAACGACTTCCCGACTCAACGACTTCCCGACTCAACGACTGAACGACTCACCGACTGAACGACTTCCCAACTCAACGACTCACCGACTGAACGACTTCCCGACTCAACGACTTCCCGACTCAACGACTTTCCGACTACACTAAAATATTTCTACAATTAGCAAAATCTACCTAAGAAAATATACTAAGATAAGTATACTACACTTAACAACAAAAAACAGTACACTAACTTAGCAAAATACTACACTTACTTAAGTATACTATACACTTAACAACAAAATACACTAACTTAGCAAAAAACAGTACACTAACTTAAGTATACTACACTTAACAACAAAATACACTGTTAATTAGCAAAAAAAACTTAGAAAAAAACTTTAGAAAAAAAGCTCACCGGTGATTGGGAGGGCGGCTGCCGGCGGCGGACTTGGCGGAGGCGGTTTGACGACGCGGCGGCGGAGGAGGAGGTGGGCGAGGCGGCGCGGGTGGACGGCGGCGGCGGCGTAGGCGCGGGCTTGGGAGGGCGAGGAGGCGCGCGAGGAGAGGGCGGAGGCGCGGCCGGACGCCACAGAGGCGCGGCGGAGGCACGGGAGGCACGGGCGGACGCGCGGGCGGCACGGCGGAGGGCTGGCTGGAAAATCCGGCAGCCTCACGGCGTCCGGAGGCGGCGGCGGAGGCGGCGGCGCGGGGGCGTTGTGGAGAAGATGGTCTCCCGGGTCGTGGCTCGACCCAGGGTCAACTCCCTGGCTTTGGTCCAGGGCGGTGCCACGGCCCGGGACAAGAGGTGACCCTTTGGTCCCGGGTGGTGCCACGACCCGGGACCAGAGGTCTTTTCGCAGCGCGCGCTCAAAGTGACCTCTTGTCCCGGGTGGTGCCACGACCCGGGACCAGAGGTCCCTTTTTTTGTCCAAGCACCCAAAATTTCAAAATTTAGCGAGCAAATTTTCAAAAGTTATTTTCAATACGAATTTGAATAGCTTCTGCATACTTTCGAATTTGAAAAAAAATATAGCATGAAAAGTGTTTGAATTTGCAAAACTAATCCAAATCAATTTTCTGTTTTCTAAAATAATTATTCTAACTATTCAAACTATTAACCATTTTGCCATTTTCAATTAAAAATGCGTTAAGGAATATCTATTATATAATTAAAACACAAGACAATCTACGGCTAGGATGCATCCGTTTTATGCTAGAGAAAATTAAAGGTCGAGATTAAACAACATAAAAATATCTTCGGAAGGAAATAACTATCCCGTACGCAGCTACACCAAGTCGATTCACATGCCGTGACGGACAAGTAGTAGCATCCCGGCCCAGCATAAAGCTGATCCGATCACGTCCGGTAGATTGAAGTCGTCGCGACGCTCAGATGTCCGATGTATTCTCGCTACGCCACGAGACCACGCAGAAATCAGTTCTTTTTGCGGGATATCAACGACTGGAGGCGATCGACATGCCATGGACTTGCAGCCTGCAGTGGCGGTGAACACGTACGCTAGACGTGCGAGCAGGTGCCGGCGGTGGCTGGAGCCTCCAGTGGCAGCGGGCCTAGGTGCAAGGCGAACGTCCACGACGAACAGCACAAACGAGACCGCAGTGAGATGCACAAGCTAGCAGCCAGATCAATCCATGATCAATCACGTCTGTCTAGATGGAGTATGCAACGCAAAGTTCTGAACGTAACACATATGCATATTCCAGGTGAAGACCGTGGAGATTATTAAATCCACGACTGATACACCGCCGTCTTGGCGAAATCAGGTGCAGTTTTGATCTCTTGACTTGAATCCAATTGGTTCACTTATCTGCCTTTACTATTTCATTGATTCAGCGGGCAATCTACGACAAGCCGAACAAGGCGATTTCGATCGGCAATCTACGACAAGCCGAGCAAGGCCATATTGATCTGTCTATAGCCAAAGCGCAGGAAGCCATACGGTGGCTACGATGGATGGCGAGTTGGCGACTCCAAGCAGCAGACATAACACGAAAGCAGCAGAAGTTGGGCTAGGATTATTTTCCGTCGCTCAATCCATCAGGTAATCAGTTATTTTTCAAGGTCGTTTTCTCCATTGAAATTAGTTGCAGGGACGGAGCAGAATCTTCTTGGTTGTCGGAGTACCTGTAGAAGAAAGGCAACCATGAATTCGTTTTGATCCACGACTAGAAAAGAGTAGGGCAAGAACACGCAGTGCCGGAAACTGCAATAACGGCGGCAGCAACCATGAGGCCAAGGAGCGAGATCCCAGGCTGCCAACATCATAGATGAGATAAGGGAATACGGCATCGTGCCGCCGATCGATGCCAAGCATGAAGCGCCGCGCCAACCAGGAGGCGAAGGATCGTCAAGCGATCCCAGGCAGCCAACAGCGTAGATGAGATAAGAGAAGACGCGTCGTGCCGCCGGTCGATGCCAAGCATGAAGCGTGAAGTTTGCATGTCCGCCGACGTGTTGCAGGCAAACCTAGAGGTAGAAGGAGAGCTGGGCCAGCTGCAAGCAGCAGGCTGCAGACAGTGTGAACTTTTCGGCCAGCCGGAGGGATAGAAAAAGGACGTACTCCAACCCTGATAGTTTTTACGCAGGACCATCCACGGCTGATTTTATAGGCACAACATTTATCCGTGCATGGACGAAATTCATGGACTGCCCAATTGCATATGCATCAACATGCGCAAGTTGTCAAAATCGATCTTGAAGAGTTGGAAATTAAAGTCTGTTAGCTCTTTGTAGGTCTCTAAACCTAGGTCGCACCATTAGAGGTGCAGCACGGTCCGAGCGGGCTGCTGGCGTAGCGGTAACAACGGCAGATGCACGTCGACGAGGCCCAGGCCCCACCAAGCTCTCCGTCTTCGACCACCAGGAGCCGGACCTCGGAACAACTACGGCGACTGGAACGTGCTCATCTTCATCGACTCCGGCCGGAGGCCTTCTTCACCTTTCCCGACACGATCCGGTCCGCTCCGTCGTCTTCAAGCTGAGCCACCTCGCCAAGAGAAAGAAAAAGAATCTTCCTCGCCGTCGCCTCTTCATAATCTATGCACCGATTGGCAGAAGTTTGTAAGTTCGCACAGCTATCCAGCACAGATCGGAATTAAAGTTCGCACTCGGCTCTGGACTCTGGAGCCAGTATACTAATCTTAGGCATGTAATTTATGCCCCTGTTTCAGATTCGTGTGCTTCCCTTGACCTGGAAAAGGTTGATTGCATGGTTTTCGGTTCTCAAGTTCTCCAAATTGATTTCTTTTATGTTTTACCAGAGATGCAAGGTGGATTCATATGAGAAATTTATGCACCTTGCCTTGCATCCATGACGTTGAACAAATTGTGTAAGCCCAGTAATTCAGAAGATTTCTTGATTTGAGGAACATAACTTTATGCACTCAGAAGTAATTAATATGTGAGCACCAATTTGACGGATGACAAGAGTACTGATATATAGTTTTGTGCATGCACCGGTAAAAAGTATCTTGACCATCCATATTGATAAAGTAAATAATTTTATGGAAATAAGTAGAATAATACTTGACAATAACTTTGTTAGTATGTACTTTGAGATTTCAGAACCTGCTTTGACATGAATTTTCTTTCTGTTGGACAGGCAGATGTAAAATATACATTAGAGTACAAATGTAACAGGCAGGTGCAAAATATACATTAGAGTACAAATGTACAGTTTCAGAGCTCACTCAGTGTACGGCTTATGCACATAAGTAAATCAGTTGTGACTTTAAGATTTTTTCACACTTGAGGGTAAGCATTGTTGGTGTTATACTGTTATGCTTAGATCAACAAATCTCCCTTATATGAGGTGCTTTATATTGGTAATCTCCATACTCCCTGCTATTAGCATACTTTGGTTAGTCCAGAACAACTAATTATTTACTTCTGATTTCATTGACAAGTTCAAACAATATTATTTCAACACCCTAGGACAACTTTCGGAAGAATAACATCACTCTTTTCAGGTATCTTCATCCAGAGTAACATCAAAGTCTGTTTGTTACCGATGTTGTTTCAGCTATTTATTCGTCGCCTGCTCTTTGTGGCATTAGGAAGGAGATAAGAGCCGTGACTGGAACCCTACAAGAAATTCTTTATTCATAAAGTCAGCGACGGTGACGCATGACTCTCCGAGGACTGGGGCACGTGATCCTGAAGGCCTGGATTAAGTGGCGGGAAGAGGAGCAAGTGGCGGCGTGGCTAACCCCAGAGCATGCTGTTTATGCGACATGCCCGGCTGTGTGCCTCCACGACAAAGGTTTACTCTCTCCCGTTGCTACACTCACATATATATTTGCTATTAATTAAGATACAAATAGCGTGGAGAGATACTTTATGGCTTTCAATTTGCGCCCCTATTATGTCTTCCAATCAGCCAGGTGCAGGTCATGGCATCTGGCATATCTCTTTTCTGATACCATGGGAAAACACTGGTATATCGATATATTGGTTGCAGCGTGGAAGACCCTAATGTCCATGAGGACAGGGAGGGAGACGGGCTAGGTGAAGGACGAAGAGTAGCGTCTCTAGCTGTCGTTCGCCGACGCGCCCAGTCTGGCTGAAGTGGTCCTAGACGAGCCAACGGTAGAATTGTAATGCGAATGTGAGGACGGCGATCCCACAACACCAAACAAGGCTGCAAAAGAATTTGGTAACCTGACACGTTTTGCATCAGATGACCAATTAACCATGGGGTCTGATTTTCTTTAATCTTTTGTCTCAGACTCAATTTTAGGATCCAATATTATTGCACCTTTGTTTGAACAGTCCGTCCCAGCTTATCATGTCGACAAGAACAAAATTCATAAAAAGCATGTATTTTGACAAAAATATATATGTAAGGAGAACCACACGTGAACGTAGACAACATATTCATGTCAGTGCACACGTGGAGGAATGAAACAAAAGGGTTAGATTTAATCCTTTGTGGACAATTTAGAAGGGATTTAATCCTTAGTGGACAATTTAGAAGGGATCGATGGAGTTAATAAATTATTACAAAGCTTTACTGGATCCGTCATTCCCAAATAGATTGTGTACACGTCTTTCAAAAATATACCTTGGCTAAACATCTGATCATTAAAGGTGGGTTATGTGCAGCCAAAATTATACCATTTGAAACTTCTTTGATTATCAATCTAACGGTGTCATTTTATATTGGACTGATATTCGGTCAAAGTCCTTTTTTTAGGAAACGTGCACGACATCTTTTAGGGATGGATGTAGTATAGTTTTGCATGGCAGAACTACAAAATATATATTTTTTGTACTGTTGACACATAGTAATATCCTTACCAACGAGGTAGTACATATGCCCAAAAGATTATCCACAAAGTCCACTAGAATAACCTCACGATTAACATACATCTGGGCTAAAATAATTTTCTATACTAAAAATGATATAACATTTAAATATATGATGAATTAAATAAAATTACTCCCTCCGTCTAAAAATAAGTGTCTCAATTTTGCCCAAAAAATAGAGGTATCTAGACATGTTTCATATATAGATACATCCACTTTTTACCAAACTTAAGACACTTATTTTTGGACGGAGGGAGTACCATTTTTATGTGGGGGGAAATTGGTGGCCGAGAAACACGGGTAATTGTTTTTTGCATGGTACATCTTTGCGATATCTTTAAATCTTATTAAACATGTACATAATGATTTAGCAATATTTGAACGCTAATGCAAAACACACACAATACTAAATCTAGCCGCGCAAATGCGCGGGCCACCCAGCTAGTTGTTTATATTTAAAAGACATCTCTTTATTTTAAAAACATCTTTAACAATATTCAACAGACTTACATAAAAGGATACATTATTACACATCACTAACAATTACGTTACTACATAAACGGACTTGTTGCTCGGAGGCCGTATGATTAGGGGGAAAGGCGGGAGGAGCCAGCCCGTTATCGCGCGCACGTTGTCGACGAAGGGCACGAGCCATTGAGGATGAGTCTTTCAGCGCCCAAGCCAGCTCGGAAGCCTCCTTCGCCTTGAGCTGACAGGAAGTCCTGGCTCGCTGGACATGGTCATCATGAACGGACTGCAATGAGGCTTCAATGGCCTCCTGCATCTGTGGCCCGCCGACCTCTTCCCCATGGTCGCTCCAGTCGAAGTCGTCGTCGTCGTCCTCCTCCTCGTTGGGATGGGCGGCGGCTGGTAGAGGTGCGGCAGGCAAGTCGCCGTATGCGGCAGCGGATCCCCATGCCACCCCTGCGCCGTACACATCCTCTTCAGGGTTAGGGACGTCGGACCACGCGTGCTCGTACGCCCTCCGTACCTCCTCCGGCACCGGAGCAGGAGGCTGGTAGAATGGCATTCCTCTTAACGCCGGGCTCGTGGGCATATGGCGGGATAGGCTCCCGCGGTAGCGCCCAAGCGCGCTCTGCCGAGCACGCTCGACCTGGTCCAAAAGGCGCTGCGGCGAGCGTGGCGGATCCATTTCGTGCATACAATGCCTTCGTGGATTAGGGTTTACGTACATATATATATATAGATCTTGAGGGCACGTCTCTTGGGCAGGACACGTGGGACCAGGTCAGGTCTGGGGCAGGACACGTGCGACCAGGTCAGGGCTGAGGTAGGACATGTGGCTAGGGTAGCGCTGGGGGAGGACACGTGACGGACCCGGCTTTCGTCCCGGTTGGTAACACCAACCGGGACTAAAGAATCACATGGATCGTGTGTTTCTTTCAACTGCTTGTGAGCCGTTGAATCAGAGGTGTGTTTCTTCTGAGGGCTTGTGAGCTGTTGGATCAGCAATACCAGGACAACTTCGTGAGCCACATGACCCTATATATAGCCCCCCTCCCGGACATGTTCAGCACTCACTGTCTACTCATTGTAGTTCATTTTGGTATACGAAGCATTCGGACTCCCGTCATACGTCCAACGGTGCATTTGATATATAGGCAGGCACTCACGAGTCACCGTTGGGCTGTATGACGGGGAAATCGTGTGTTTTGTTTCAAACTTTCTCGAGCCACCGTTTTTTTCCTTATATAAAGCCCAGGGGGGAGACCGGAGGCTGCCCCTAGCTACGACTCCGTGTCCGCACCGCTCGATGACCTCCTCTGCGCCCGGCGCCGCCCCTGCCTGTCGTGTCCTCCGCCGGCCCCTAGTCCGTCCCCATGCCAGTGTACGCTATCCTCTCTCCCTGATCCTCTCCTCCCTGCGTAGGTTGCACGCACCTTAGGTGTTTGATCAAATTCCCCATTTTTTTCTTCAGATCTCGAGCATATACGTCGGCGATGGCCGCAGCCGGACACCTGTTGGACAATAGAGGCCCTGTGCGGGATTGGGCTCCGCCGGGCTGGCAGTGGGAGGTGTTATCTTTCGGAACGCGTAGCTTGGTGAGAAATGCGGGCGACGTCGTCCACCCGAATCTTCTTTGGTGGAGGTCGAGTGGGCCAGGGAGTTTCCAGAGGGAGCCGGCCCCCGAGGAGGTGGTACGTCGCCGTATAAGGGAGGAGGATACGCACGTCCGTCGCTACATGCATTTGTTGCATACGGTGTATACTAATACATGGCAGGTAATGCAAATGGATCCTTATCATGTGAGTTTTAACCGTGTGATGGTTCCTACTCTTTGGGTGAGGAGCGCGCGTGATGGACCCCGAGGCTTAGGACGAGGCAGAAGTTAGTAAAATAAAAATGGCATGGACTCCAGTTGTAACCGGATTAAATAAAGATGTAAGCGTGTGATACACTCCAGCTGTAATTGGATTAAATAAAGATGTAAGTGTGATGCACTCCAGCTATAACCGGATTAAATAAAGATATATCCTCTTGCATAGAGTCTTTTTATGTGTACTAGTTGCTATGTGAAATAATAAACTTGATTTTCGACAAAAGTTTCACAAACATTCTTCATAAAAAGTACTATCATGTAGAAACAACTATAATAGAATGACATGATCTAAAAATTCAGCACATCAAAAGCTTCAGAAAGCTTAATCACATCATACTTAAACAAGGACATAATTAATACAAATAATAGTTCAGATATCCATCTATTATATAATTAAAATACAAGACAATTAAGGGCCAGGATTTATCGCCCCAAAATCAAGAAAAATCAACGGTATAGATTAATCATCGTAGTTGCAATCCGCATGCACACAAGTCCGTGAGATCCAAGATTGATGGGTTTCCAATGGCAACACGTATGACATAGTTGATGATGATAACGTTTGATGGATTTCCCTAATTATTATACCTCCATGGCTTCATACAAGGCGAACAACGGGCGACTTCAGGGAGCTCGGCTAATCGAACGATGGCAACACACATCCATACGCGCCAACGACGCTCCGTCCGGCGAATCGTTGCCAGGACGACATGTATCCAGTGCACGCCGGGGTTGATCCATATGCGCCGACACACCAATACTCGGCGGATTGATGTCACGACGGCAAAGTATCCATGTTACGCCGGAGATGCTGGATGCCGGACGGAGATTCAAAGGTACGACGCACCAGTAATAATTAATGTCCCCGTGCAGTTCTTCTAGATGTGCATATATTGATCTATGACAAACTGTTTTTCTCGAACTGGAAGTGAAACAACAGATTAATCATCTTACTTCCTACCATCTACTGCAGTCAATCAGATTCTAGATTGATGGGTTTCCATCTACAACACGTATTGGTACAGTTGATCATATATTTGATGGAATTCCTATGCATTTAATGTGTATGTCAATCTGATCCAAGGTACGATCCATTCTTGACTCAAAAGTAGAGAACACAAACCTCTCAAGGTACCGGAAACTCTGAAGGTACAATCTAATATAGATCGACTGGCTGAGGCTGTCGAGCGAAGACACTACGCGGCGCAGCTATTTAGCTTCGCGACGCTATTAGAGTGTCGATTGTCCCTCCAGCACACTCTGCAAAAAGTAAGAGATATACTTAATTTTCCTGCTATATTCTTATGCCCGTTGAATGCAAGCCAATAGATCAATTAGTTAGGAACTACTTTATCAAGCTATATTAGTTGCTATAGCATAACCTCTGTAGGTATATTTGTCTGTACTAATCTTTTTGTTTCTTCTTCTTCCACCAATTTGATTTTTTCAACAGAAGAATGGACCTCTTAATACAACTGATGTTTGATAGCAGTAACGCATGGTACGTCCCCCTTTTGCCATATTTTTACATGCTCATCTTCTCTGAAATCTGATCCAGTAGTCAAACTATATTTTGTTCTCCTGGTATTGCGTTATTCAACAAGTTCAGTTCAGTTATGCTTAATGGGTTGTGTAAATTAGGTATGCTTTCAGTTCAGTTCAGTCTTTTAATATGAAGTGTGTACAATAAATTTTGTGTTATGAAAATAATCATTTATCATCTATTGTATTATTAGAAGAACAAACAATCAATGTTGTAGATTTGTCACGCTGACTCTAAGTTGTATAAACGGTGGAGATTTATCAAGCATCCATTCTTGACTCAAAAGTAGAGAACACAAACCTCTCAAGGTACCGGAAACTCTGAAGGTACAATCTAATATAGATCGACTGGCTGAGGCTGTCGAGCGAAGACACTACGCGGCGCAGCTATTTAGCTTCGCGACGCTATTAGAGTGTCGATTGTCCCTCCAGCACACTCTGCAAAAAGTAAGAGATATACTTAATTTTCCTGCTATATTCTTATGCCCGTTGAATGCAAGCCAATAGATCAATTAGTTAGGAACTACTTTATCAAGCTATATTAGTTGCTATAGCATAACCTCTGTAGGTATATTTGTCTGTACTAATCTTTTTGTTTCTTCTTCTTCCACCAATTTGATTTTTTCAACAGAAGAATGGACCTCTTAATACAACTGATGTTTGATAGCAGTAACGCATGGTACGTCCCCCTTTTGCCATATTTTTACATGCTCATCTTCTCTGAAATCTGATCCAGTAGTCAAACTATATTTTGTTCTCCTGGTATTGCGTTATTCAACAAGTTCAGTTCAGTTATGCTTAATGGGTTGTGTAAATTAGGTATGCTTTCAGTTCAGTTCAGTCTTTTAATATGAAGTGTGTACAATAAATTTTGTGTTATGAAAATAATCATTTATCATCTATTGTATTATTAGAAGAACAAACAATCAATGTTGTAGATTTGTCACGCTGACTCTAAGTTGTATAAACGGTGGAGATTTATCAAGCAGGCACAACCACGTATAAGGCAAGAAGGAATCTAAAAGGAAAAAGGAGACCGATCCAACACCCCTAGCGAAACACGCATATGCAATCAGAGAAGAATCCAGCTTTCAGTATGCACATCCAATCTGAAAATACACCGATACATAGACCAACTCAGATTTGCACGGTTGGACTCCAGCAAATCGAAATCGACAGGAGATGTCGGCGAATCGAAAGCACGGCAGAGAGATGCCCCATGACAGATCGAAGGCTTGCCAACCCTCTCGCTTGCATTGGAAAATTAAGGGCACAACATGGCAGCATGACGCCAGCTGATCAATGGAGAGCAGCGATCTCCCGTCCTAATTAAACTCGCGGAGAAACTAAAGATGAGGACTCGACCAGACGATGGAAGGCATCACAGCAGGCATTGAAGAGGAGGCCGTCGGCCTGGAACCCTCAACCAGACAATGGAAGGCATCGCAAAATAGGTGCATAGTCAGGAGCTGACGTTAACGGCATTGGCTCTATTCACAGAAGGTGATGACCCGCAACAGGTTTTGATCTATTGTTTGGCTGATGTATTGAAATAAAAAACTAGACATATTTGTCTTACACGTTCTTAAGTTGAGTTGTTAAAATACTTTTTCTTCATTTTCATCTTACGGGATGAATTTGATAAATATATACAGATCAATTCATTATGTGTGCTATTTCAGACTGATATGGTTGAAGCTCTAGATCATCTTTGCAGAAATTTGTGCCGCGGTCATGAGAGATTGGATTTTGAAGAAAATGATAGCAGTATTTTTCCTAATCACTGACTATTTGAACTGTAGATAAAACATTGAAGGATCGGCCATAGAAACACTATTGTTCCACATGTGCATTAGTTTTTGCTCCAAGTATATATCTTTAAGAGTTTTGTTGAGCTTACCAAGTATTTTGACTGACTGCATTTATTTATTTTCCTGTATTAGTGATGCTAATGAACTGCGCTGACTGAGTTTTGTTTTCTAGGATGTGTCTAAACTAAGAATACATCTGAACTTGATTTCGTTAGGTTCATAGGATGTCCAAGGATGCGTCAGACGGCAGCACGGCATGTCAGGAGCGAGGCAGAGCGATTCCATATGTAATCAAGGTGAACTATATATACGCAGTTTTGTTACAAGGAGCAAATCCAGCACTCCAGCTATTTGAACTGGACAGTCGGCAGATCTTTCAACTCAGACTAAATGAAAATCTTCATTTTCCGGTAATCTTTAAAGGTTAATCAGCTGTTTCAAACAATTCATTATTATCATAATCACTACCAAATCAGCGTACATATCAAGTTTAGTCTTTATGGCAGGCAGAATGTATTTATTTAAGAACATCTAATCAACCTTTTGTAGTTTCTGTTCTAATGAAATTCTTCATATTTTGTTGGTGATCAAATAGACTGCGATCACAGACTCTTCTTGGTTTTCGTTTCAGATGGAACGAGGACATCTGGCAAGGGATCGACACGTCGTGAAAGCAAAAAAGATTGTCAGCGCATGTAGGTATGCGTCATCTATCGATACCCACAGAGTTTATATATACAACCGTGATATCTAATGGAGACCAAACAAGGCGTTTATTGATATCCATGTCTGGTGTGAAGGTGTGTTTGATGGCTTGACGCCGGCGGCGATGACACAAAAGTAGCAGCGATCCACCAGGAAATTATTTGTGCTCACATTCAAGCTGACATATGGAGTGAGATCACCTGTAGCCAGTTCTCCGCGCACCCACACATATGCATGTCAGATGAAAGAAACACAACGCTGATCTCAGTGTTCGGCGCGAGCATCTTCGTCGCACGAGTGTTATGGAGTACTATATTGCGCCGCGGTAGGCTGGAGCAGATCACCCCGACATATTTCCAATGCTAAACCTTTTTATTTCACTCCTAAGCAACATGTGAGTTTTGTTTGTATCCTATACACATTTAGATCTGGCCTACTTTGTATAACCGCAAATAAATAAGTTTGCATTTCGCTTACTATAGTTTGTTTTTAAGACTTTGATCAAATGAGTATTTGAACTTTTGAATTAATGGATAGACAAACTATGCAGTTTTTGTTTATATATGTCATTTGTCTTTCATTTTCGGTACATGTATTGATTACTCAAAAGGCGTGTAATTGACTCAATGCTATTGTTGCTTGATTTGTTTCACAGAAAACCATTGCTGTTGGACGAATGACAATTACTACCAATTTTATTGGTAGCAGAGAACATAAAATGTCTTCTGCTTGATATCTATACTCAAAACAATACTAAAGCTTAACTTTGTCAGCCCATGACAGCCAATGGATCCTTTTTTAATGATGGATGTGTAACACATCAGAAATAGAATTTCGGTAATTGGATTGCATGCCCAGTACATTTATTTATGTGTCATCAAAACATGATACATCATACTAGAGGGAGAGGCGGAATAGAGCCAGCGTTCCAGCATCTTATATATAAATTTAATAAATAGATTTCTCAATTTATATTTTGAAGTAAATCTCATATATATCGGTTCATTTTGTGCTCTCATAGCTACATTATATTAGATTATTCTACTTCAGTATTGTAGTACTAGCGATTGATTGAGAAGGTTTCAGAAATTAGGTAGTCACATTCAATTGATGGAGCATGAAAAAAATAAGAGTTAAAGGTTAGAGTCCGCACGTGCATCAATTAACAATACTTAGAAGCCTCATATTCACAGTAATAACATGTGAAGCATTTTATCATCTAGCCGCGCAATTGTGCGGGCCACCCAGCTAGTTACAGCATAATTAAAGATACACGCATATATATGATAATAGATCAGGAGAACCCAAGCACTACATAATAATAGAGATATAAAAGTGTTCGTCATTGCAAACACTACTCGTCCTCCGGATCAGAATTCCCCCAAGCAGGAGACCCATGGGGCACTGGTGGTGGTACTAGGTGACGCTGCCCATAGTTGACGATTCTAATCTGGCGGTACACCTCGTATGCAACGTACGCATCTATTGCTGCATACTCAATGTTGGTAGCGTCAAGTGGGGTCTTCTCCCAGAGTTTGTGCTGATCGTTGTGGAATTTTGTCTTCATATCAGCGTACTCCTCGTCGATCAAGGCGAATGCCATATTAGCCATTGAAGTCTTGTCATTCTCAAGCTTGAAAATGCGTTGGAGATCAATGTGGTAGGCAGCTGATATCTCAATACCCTAGGTGCGCCTCATCTTGATCTTGTCATTCGTTATATCAACGCTAGCAAAATATATGCCGCTGCGAAGAAGGAACTCCATGAGTTATGGACAGTGCTTGTCACTACTGCAACAACAAAGTGGAAAACACATGTTAAATTCTGCTGCAACAAGTATATTTCGGCATGCACAAGTACGTATAATAAGAAGTGGAACACACATGTTAAATACTGCTGCAACAAGTATATTTGCCGGTCATGAAATGCATTAACTACACAACTTCAACGACTTCCCGACTTTACCACTTCCCGACTTTACGACTATCCGACTACACGACTTCCCGATTACACGATTACATGACTTCCCGACTTAACGACTTCCCGACTTTCCCGACTTTACGACTTTCCTACTACACGACTTTACGACTTCCCGACTTTACGACTTTCCGACTTAATGACTTCCCGACTTTACGACTTTCCAACTACACGACTTCCCGACTACACGACTTCCCGACTTGACGACTTTCCGACTACACGACTTCCCGACTTTTACGACTTCCTGACTTTCCCGACTTCCGACTAAACGACTTCCCGACTACATGACTAAAATGCATTAACTAATATTACCTTGCCCACTGGAAGACCATGACATGTTTCTTGAAACAAAGTTGGATGACGGCAACATCTCTTTGATCGGCCATGTACTCGAGATCAAGACCCATGAACTTCTTGTTGTCGTCTTCCTCCTCTTCAAGCCAATACTCGAAATCAGAAAGAAAATCCGGCACCTTGGCACAGTCGTTCGTGTAGACGACATTGAGATTGGTCGTGCCATGTGCGAGCACCTTCCCGTCGCGAGTGATTGGATTCATGGTGGAAGGATGGGGAAGAAGAGAGGAGAGGGAGACGAACAGAAATGGCCGCGGTTACTGTAGCAATCGTGATTCCGTGCGTTTTGATCGCTTAATTAGGAGCGCGGGAGGCAAACCGTTCGGACTTTTAGTCCCGGGCGATATTACGACCCGGGACGAGAGGGTCTCGCGCAAGGGGTGCAGTTGCCACCACCCTCTGGTCCCGGGCTGTAATATGACCTGGGACTAGAGCCCCCTCACGACCCGGGACCAGTCCCAATATTTTGATCCGGGACTAGTTCCCCCCTCTAGTCCCGGGTCGTAAGCCACCCGGGACTAGAGGCATATTCGGCCTTGGACGAAAGGGCTTGTTTCCACTAGTGAGCTATGCCGAGCCTTGAATGCACGTCCATGTACGGGCCCTGAAGGAGGCCAACTTTGACATGGACTTTGGTACCAATCATCCATCCCAATCATCCGATCCTTTGGCTCGGAAGGCTTGGCCAGGTGTGTGTGCTACTATTCTGTTTATTTTTCTCGTCATGTGCAGCCTGAACAGTTTTATTTTTGTTTGTTAACACAGGTGGTGCAAGAGGGGCAAGCCAGATAGCTATGATGTGGAAGACTAGTCGGGACCGAGCTCTCAAACAGTGTTTTGAGAGTCATCTTTTCTTTTTCCTCTGCTTCGCCGGCTCGTGCCGTGCTCCTCTCCGGCGGCGTCGCCGCTCGGCGCAGACATGGTACCGATGCTTGGCTTGTATATAGTAGGTCTAGCTTTTGCTTTAGCCTCCGTGCTAGGTTTGCCTTTTTGGCGTTGCTTGAGGGTAGGACTCTGGATCTCTGCGGCCAGATCCAGGGAGCCATGGCCTCTCTCCGTCGAGCTGTGCTCTGCCAGTGGCAGGTGGATGCGCATGTGAGGTGGATAGATCCATGCATCCCTCCGAATGAGGCTAGCACCGGAAGCTTAGAGTTGGTTTGCCAGATCCAGCTCGGTGTCTCTGTTTTTCTCCTCGCGGCGGAGCTCTCATGGTGGAAGCCGAAGGCGGTGAAGACGATGAGCAGAGGTAGCTTCCTTAATAAGGTCTGGTTTCGGTTCTTCTGCTGCTGCTATTTTTCTTCTTTTTTGCTTCCTCCGGCTTGTGGCGGAAGCCCGGAGTTCGACGGCGCATATGCTTCTATGGTGTGGCAGCTGGAAACCATCGGCAGCTCGAGATCTGGTGGTAGCAAAGCTGAATCAACTGATTCAACTTACCATGGTGGCGTTGGGGATGCAGTTGAGGCAGTGATGCGTGGCCGGATTCTCAGTTGTCTTGGAGTTCAGATGCTGATGATCTGTGATGAACATTCTCGGCGGCCCTTGTTTTGGCTGTCGACTCTGATGACCAGCAGGTGGTCCTCGATGCCGGCGATGCAGGCCGGCGATTCTTCAACCTCCAGGTGGAGGCACTGTTCCGAGTTTGCGACGGCGTTCTCCTTCTTCTCAAGGCCAAGTGGTTCCGTCCCCGGCGTTGGTGAAGATGGCCGGAGCTGCAGCTCGTTGTTCTCCGGCGGTAGCAGAGGAGTTGATTGCTTTTTCCAAATCATGTCTAAGGACTTATTTGTAATATGTAGGGGCTTGTTGATATTTGTTGTTTCTTCTGAGGGACCCTATGTAAATTGTAACTGCACCGCTAAATTAAGAGGCATCTAGGTCCTTCGGGCCGCTCCAGTGTTCAAAAAAAAAAAGATAGCTATGCTGTGGAACATGCAGTCTATCCTGCCTGGACAGGTAGGCAGACACCTACACATGCGCGTGCATGCATGATGATATGTTCGCATTGCATCACAAATATATATGGTAACATATATATGCAGTGCATTGCAGATACACAAGACACACGCCCCTATCTGCTGCGAGCCAGGTTTCCCGGGGTTGTCGAGGTGGCAGATTTTGTGTTCCTCTGGCATCGTCGGCGCCTCCTCCTGCGCTGGCGGGATGCTCCAGTTCATGGTTCGCGGCTTGCGGTTGATGGCGAGCTGCTCATTCGGCTCTCAAAGTGGTTTGCTCCGCGATGGTGTTTGGCAGATCCGGGTATGACGGTGCCTCCTCTCTCTTTTTTCCGGCGGGGCTTCAGAGTCGACGGCAGACAACGTTGAGCAACGACGGTGTAACTTCTTAATTAATTGTCACCACACCTTCTTAATTAATTTCGAATCACTTCTTGACCATCGAATGAACATGGGGCGTCAATGTAACTTTTCCAACACAAACTCGAGTACTTGAGGTCAAACCACTCAGGTTAAAAAATTACTAATTGATTGTGTCTTCTTCTTCAGTCTTCATGACAAGCTTGACAGGAGTTTGAATTGCATTTTTTACTAGATGATTTGAATGCACGGGAGTTTTTTTGTAAAATGATATTTGAGTTGCGCCTTCAATGAGAACTCCCAGTTAAGATCTTTGCTGGTAGAATAAAGAACACGACGAAGCAATCAATCAATCTCAGCAAAGAAAAGAAGAGATTGATCGATAGTATACTTGGAGCTATAGCTAGGAGGCGATGAGCGACCACTACCGGACGCTGGGGTTGGTACAAAGGAGCCTAAAAGTTAATCATCACCTAATTCAATAGTCTCCGTCGTTATGCCATTACTAAAATCTAATCTTATTTGGTCAAGGAGGTTATATTTATTTATAAATTTTTATTTGCATTTTTAAATTTGGATTCTAGTCACATACAAGGAAATAAAAACAGAAAACTAATTATAGTACTATAGGAATTGTTCCCACCGAACTTCTCCTATTGGCTCGTACTCCACTAGTAGAAAAGGGGGCTTTGGTGCGCCCCCCCTTTAGTACCGGTTGAACAAAAACTGGTACTAAAGGGGCATTAGCACCGGCTGGGTTCGTCTGCCAGCCGGGGCCCCGCGGCGTGACCCTTTCGTACCGGTTGCTATTAACAAACGGTACTAAAGGACCTTTAGTACCGGTTGTTAATAGCAACTGGTACTAAAGGGTTAGAGGCCCCACCGGCACATGCGGCCGCGGTCGGTGGCCCCATGGCCGGCCCTTTAGCACCGGTACAACCGGTACTAAAGGTCGTGCCTATATGTGCTTCTTCCACCCTGAGCCAGCTCCATTTTGAAGCAACTCGAGCCCAACTCCATTTTTCCTCTCTCCCAAGCTCTCCCAAGCTCTAGTTCACCCCATTTTTCTCCAACATTTGTCAGGATTGGTGGCACCCTATACAATTATTAGCAACTTCTTCATCTTCTCTTCCGGCATTTCAAGTTTAGCTCATTTTCTTGCAAGTTTAGCAAGTTTGATTTTGGTGGTGCTTGCAAGGTGTTTGATGAAATGCCTAAGTTAGGGATTTCATTTGTTTTATATGCATTTTGAGCTCAAATTAAAGTATAATTTGTGGTTTTATATAGTGTCGTCCCGTCCCCTGATTCTTACCGCCGTCGATCGCCCGCACCGCTCCGTCACGGACACCACCTCGGTGATCCTCTTTTTTTATCTTTTATTTTAAAAAATGTTAGTTATATGATTTAAATGCATATTTATTTCTTGTATAATTTTCTTTTGTTTTTTTATATGTATAGTGTCATGGTTTTGATATCCGTCCCCGTCGGCCCTCGTCCGGTCTATGATTCGGATGTGGTATATCTTTTTAACAATTTATTTTGTTTCGTGTTTATAACAATCATGCCGACCAACTTGACGTAGATATATTTTTATTTAGGAGGTAGTTGAACCGGAAATTCCAGCCGACCCTATTGTCGAGTATTTAAAAAAACAAAACGACGAATTGAGAGCAAAATAAGTGAAGATCTTCGTCTCCAATGCCTAGAAGAGAAGATGGTATTGGACTTGAAGATTGCCGACATCGATGATGCTCATGGGGTTGAGCTTGCCGACATCGTCGCTGCTTACGAGAGGAAGATGGATGCAATGTGCGTCAAGCTTAAAAAGATTAGAAAATATGTCATTAGTCAAGAGGCTTGGTATCATTATGTTGTTGGTTCAATAGTTACCTTGGTTGCGTTTCTGATCGTATTTGTTGTTGGATTTAAATTCTTTAGATATGTGTATGTTAGTTTCGATTGATGTATGTTTCGTGAGAACTATGTATTACATTTGAGCACTACTCTACTTTGGTTTTAATGTGATGAACTTGTATTAATTAATTTCGTCACGTATGTCTATTCATTATTTAGCTGGTGTAATGGTTTTTGATGTATTTATGTAATGCAGATGAGCCGAGAATGGATGTACGGTGATCGACGCTTACCCGAGTTCATTGATGGCATGTATCGTTTTCTCGATGTGGTTAAGTTAAACAAGCTGAAGAATGGTTTTATGATTTGTCCATGTCATGAATGTCGGAATACGAGGAATTACTCGAGCGTAAGAACCATACAATCCCACTTCTTGCGACAAGGCTTCATGCCCAATTATTTTTGTTGGACCAAGCATGGAGAAAGAGGGGTTATAATGGAAGACCCTGAGGAAGAGGATGATGACAACTATCCTGTGTTCTCTGAACACGGTGATACTACAATGGGGCAAGACGAAGTTGAGCTCGAGGTCATTGTTGATCAGTCCGACGATGATGATCTTCGTCGGGTCATTCTTGATGAAGAGATGAAGTGCGGAAGTGAAAACGAGTGGTCAAAGTTGGAGCGCATGTTAGAGGATCACAAAAAATTGTTGTACCCAAATTGTGAAGATGGTCAGAAAAAGCTGGGTACCACTGTGGAATTGCTGCAGTGGAAGGCAAAGAATGGAATATCTGACAAGGCATTTCAGGAGTTGCTACAAATATTTAAGAAGAGTCTTCCAAGGAATAATGAATTGCCGCACAGTACATACGAAGTAAAGAAGATTGTCTGCCCTCTAGGATTAGAGGTGGAGAAGATACATGCATGCATCAATGACTGCATCCTCTACCGCGGCGAGAAGTACGAGAATTTGAATGCATGCCTGATATGCGGTGCATTGCGATATAAGATCGGGCGAGATGACCCAGGTGATGTTGAGGGCGAGCCGAGCCCCGGGAAGAGGGTTCCCGCGAAGGTGATGTGGTATGCTCCTATAATACCACGGTTGAAACGTTTGTTCCGAAACAAAGAGCATGCCAAGTTGTTGCGATGGCACAAAGAAGACCGTAAGGAAGACGAGATGCTGAGACACCCCGCTGATGGGTCTCAGTGGAGAAACATCGACAGTGCGTTTGGGGAATTTGCAGCTGACGCAAGGAACTTAGGGTTTGGTCTAAGTATAGATGGCTTGAATCTGTTTGGGGAGCAGAGCAGCAGTCATAGCACCTGACCCGTGACTCTATGTATCTATAACCTTCCCCCTTGGTTGTGCATGAAGCAAAAGTATATTATGATGCCAGTGTTTATCCAAGGCCCAAAGCAACCCGGCAACGACATTGATGTGTATCTGAGGCCATTAGTTGATGAACTTTTACAGTTGTGGTCTGACGAAGGCATACGTGTGTGGGATGAGTACAAACAGGAGGAATTTGGCCTACGAGCATTGCTGTTTGTAACCATCAATGATTGGCTTGCTCTTAGTAACATTTCAGGACAGTCAAACAAGGGATACAATGCATGCACGCACTGTTTAGATAAGACTGACAGTATATATTTAGGTAACAAGAATATATACCTTGGTCATCGTAGATATCTTCCAATCAGGCATCCCGTAAGAAAGCCAGGCAAGCATTTCAAAGGTGTGGCAGATAACCGAACGAAGCCTACACGCCCTGATGGTGATGTTATATATGGCATGGTCAAGGATTTGGAAGTAATATTTGGAAAGGGTCCTGGCAGTCTAAATGTTCCAAAAGACGCTGATACGTCTCTAACGTATCTATAATTTCTTATGTTCCATGCTAGTTTTATACAAATAGTACACGTTTTATTCACACTTCATAGCATTTTTATGCATTTTATGGAACTAACCTATTAACAAGATGCCACAGTGCCAGTTTCTGTTTTCTGCTGTTTTTGGTTTCAGTAAAGTTGTTCTGGAAATATTCTCGGAATTGGACGAAACAAAAAGCCACGCTCCTATTTTTCTGACATGTACACGAAGACCAAAGGGGAGAAGGAGGAGGCCCATGGGCCATCCTCCCCATAGGGTGGCGCGGCTCCCCCTTGTGCCGCGCCGCCATGTGGGGAGCCCACCTCGGGACTCCACCGACATCGCCCCTTCGCCTATAAATACCCTCCGACGCGAAAACCTTAAAGGAAGCAGTCATATTCTACCAAGGGTTCCGCAGCGCCGCCGCCATCGACGACAAGTTTCGGGCGATAGAAGTCTCTGTTTTGGCACCCTGCCGGGACGGGGAATTGCCCCCGGAGCCATCTCCATCGACTCCACCGCCATCTTCATCGCCATTGCTGTCTCCCATGATGAGGAGGGAGTAGTTCTCCCCCGAGGCTGAGGGCTCTACCGGTAACTATGTGGTTTATCTCTCTCTCCCATGGTGTGATCTTTATGTGATCATGAGCTTTGTAATCTAGTTGAATAAGTAGATGTTACTCTTTATCTATTATGCCACTCTAGAGGTTACTTTAATATGAACTCCGGATTCACTTCCCACAGTGTGAAGGTGACAGTGTGCGCACCGTGTGTGACTCCTTTATGATGTTGACGGTATTTGTTTACTCAGACTTTGAGGTGTGCTTTTGCAGCCCTACGCGATGAATGGTGTTTGTTATCCAACAAGAGAGTGTTTGAGAGTAGTATTTATTTATTCAATTATGTTGTCATTGTTGAGAGTGTCCACTAGTGAAAGTATGATCCCTAGGCCTTGTTTCTAAGCATTGAAACACCGTTTACAACAAGTTGTGCTACATGTTTGCTTGCTGCCATTTTTATTTCAGATTGCAATTACTACTTATAATCATCCATATTACTTGTATTTCACTATCTCTTCGCCGAACTAGTGCACCTATACATCTGACAAGTGTATTAGGTGTGTTGGGGACACAAGAGACTTCTTGTATCTTAATTGCAGGGTTGCTTGAGAGGGATATCTTTGACCTCTACCTCCCTGAGTTCGATAAACCTTGGGTGATTCACTTAAGAGAAACTTGCTGCTGTTCTACAAACCTCTGCTCTTGGAGGCCCAACACTGTCTACAAGAATAGAATCGTGCGTAGACATCAAGCTATTTTCTGGCGCCGTTGCCGGGGAGGTAAGTGTTGGAAGGTATCTCCTTTAGATTCTGCAATTATTTCTTTTTGTTTCTTGTTTTTATTTTCACTAGTTAGGCTTAATGGAAAACAACAAAAATTAGAGATCTTTATGAACTTTATATTGAATTAGGACATGATGCTTTTGAAGAGAAAATTAAAAAACCTATGGAGGCTTGTTTGCATGATGGTAGCAATGGTATTACTATAAATTCTTTGAACACCATTATTGCTAATGCTATGGAAAAGTCTAAGCTTGGGGAAGCTAGTTGTGATGAATATGATATTTTTAGTCCCCCAAGCTTTAAGGAGGAAATTTGCTTTGATGATACTTTGCCTCCAATATATGATGATTATAATCATTGTGATATTTTCAGTCCACCTACTATTGAGGATATAGTTTATGTTGATTATTATATGCCTCCTATATATGATGTTTACAATGATGAATATGATATTTTCAGCCCATCTACTATTGAGGATAAAATTCATTATGATTATTCTATGCCTCCAATTTATGATGATTACAATGATGGATGTGATACTTTTACTCTCACTATTACTAATGATAATGTTTATGCTTATGTGGAGAGTAATGATATTTTATGCATGTGGATCATGATAAGAATGCTCTATGTGATAGCTATATTGTTGAGTTTATTCATGATGCCGCTGAAAATTATTTTGAGAGAGGAAAGTATGGTTATAGAAATCTTCATGTTACTGAATTTCTTCTCTTTATGATGAATGTTTTGAGCTTTCTCTTGATTTGCTTTTATTTTCTGGGTACTTTAAGACCTACTGGTCCTTATGAGAGAGAGAGACACGATTTCATATATCACAATAATATTAAGTCTTCTCTCTTTATGTTGAATTTTTTTAAGTTACACTTGTTTTGCCTTTCTATGCTAGTCACTTTGTTCTTCATTGACTTATTTTCTTACAAGACTTCTATGCATAGAAAGAGTGTTAGATTTAAACATGTTTTATATATGCTTCTTGATGCTCTCTTTTATGTTTCAACTCTCTTCTTTATGTGAGCATCATAAAAATCACTATGCCTAGCTAAAAGGCTTTAAAGAAAAGTGCTTGTGGGAGACAACCCATGTTATTTTATTTTCCGTAATTTTTCTTTTTTTGAGTCAAGGAGCTTGCTTACTTCTTAACAAATCTTTTTATCTTTATTTTATTGCATTGTTGTGCCAAGTAAAGTCTCTAGTTGAAAGTTGATGCTAGATTTGGATTTCTGCGCAGTGACAGATTTTTGCTGTCCACGTTTTGAGCTATATGCGCTACAGAAAACTCAAAAAATTCTAAAAAATCACGCATGATCCTAATATATGTACGCAACTTTAATTAGTTTGGGATTCTTCCATCTGAGCAAGTTAAGTGCCTCGAAAAAATTCATCTTTCCAGACTGTTCTGTTTTTGACAGATTCTGCCTTTTATTTTGCATTGTCTTTTTTACTATGTTTGATTGGATTTCTTTGCTCCATTAAACATCAGTGGCTGTAGTAATGTCCAGAAGCTTTGGTAATGATTGTGTCACAGTAGAACATGAGAATTTTTGATTATGCACTAACCCTTTAATGAGTTACTTTGAGTTTGGTGTGGCGGAAGTTTTCAAGGAGCAAGAGAAGGATGATATGATGTGATCAAGAAGAGTGAAAAGCCTAAGCTTGGGGATGCCCCCGTGGGTCATCCCTGCAATATTCAAGAAGACTCAAGCGTCTAAGCTTGGGGATGCCTTGGCATCCCTTCTTCATCAACAATTTATCAGGTCATCTCTAGTGAAACTATATTTTAATTCTTCCACATCTTATGTATTTTACTTGGAGCGTCTGTGTGCTTTTATTTTTGCTTTGTTGTTTTTATTTTTCTGAATAAAGTTGGATCCTAGCATTCTTGTGTGGGAGAGAGACACGCTCCGCTTTTTCATGTGAATACTCATATTCTTCACTTATATCTTTTGAGTATTCTTATCTAGCTACTGCTATGCTTTTAGCTCCTGTTTTTCATGCATCTCTTTTAGAGCTGTTAATTCTTGTGGAAAGTACTCTCTTGTTTCTTTTGTAAATTACTTGGAGAGTTGCTTGGTTGATGTGTTGGTTCAGAAAATGCTGCATATGGTAGATGGTATATCGAAAAGACACTTATATAGATCATTGTCTTGTTTTATTTGACACTTGGCAATTGTTTTGAGCTCTCAAGTATTTCATGTTTAAGCTCTTGCATCATGTAGTTAAAAGCCTATTAGTAAAGAACTACCGTAGAGCTTGTTGAAATTTGGTTTGCATGATTGGTATCTCTAAGGTCTAGATATTTTCTGGTAAAAGTGTTTGAGCAACAAGGAAAGACAGTGTAGAGTCTTATAATGCTTGCAATATGTTTTCATGTGAGTCTTGCTGTACCGGTTTATACTTGTGTTTGCTTCAAACAACCTTGCTAGCCTAAACTCTGTACTGAGAGGGAATGCTTCTCGTGCATCCAAAACCTTGAGCCAAAACCCATGCCAATTGTGTCCACCATATCTACCTATTATGTGGTATTTTTTGCCATTCCAAGTAAATACTTCATGTGCTACCTTTAAACTATTCAAAAGTTATTACTCCTTATTTGTGTCAATGTTTTATAGCTCATGAGAAAGTATGTGGCGTTTACTCTATCACCTTGTCATTTACTCATGACAGACTTTCACCAATGGACTAGTGGCATATACATCCGCTTATCCAATAACTTGCAAAAAGAGCTGGCAAATGGGGTGCCCAGTCCCAATTAATTATAACTTTAACCATTTGATTCTCTTCACATGTTTGCCAATGATTTATCAAAAGCAAATTCCAAAATGTTAAACTTTATAAAATAGGCACTCCTCCATGGTATGTGATTGTTGGAAGGCACCCGAGGATTCGGTTAGCCATGGCTTGTGTAAGCAAAGGTTGGGAGGAGTGTCATACCAATTTATAAATATGCATGTGTAAACAAAAGAGAAGAGGGATGATCTACCCTTGGGTAGAAATAACGTCCTTCATGGGAGCCGCTCTTGAAAGTCTGGATGACAAGGGGGTTAGAGTGCCCACTGCCATTCGTTGACAACAACAAACACCTCTCAAACACTTACTTTATGCTCTCTATATGTTTTCAAAAACCTAAAAAGCTCTAGCAAATGATTTAATCCCTGCTTCCCTCTGCGAAGGGCCTATCTTTTACTTTATTGTTGAGTCAGTTTACCTACTCCTTTCTATCCCTGAAGCAAACACTTGTGTCAACTTTGTGTGCAACAATTCTTATATGTTTACTTATTGCACTTATTATATTGCTTTGTGTTGACAATTATCCATGAGATATACAAGTTACAAGTTGAAAGCAATTGCTGAAACTTAATCATCCTTTGTGTTGCTTCAATGCCTTTTACTTAGAATCTATTGCTTTATGAGTTAACTCTTATGCAAAACTTTTTGATGCTTGTCTTGAAAGTACTATTTATGAAAAGCTTTTGCTTACATGATTCAGTGTTTACTCATTATCTATCTGTTAGCAAACTATAGACCATTGCTTTGAGTCACTTCATTCATGACATGAGCCTTGCAATATTATTGATCAAGATTGTGTGGTAGCATGTCACTTCAGAAATTATTTGTTGTTATCGTTTTACCTACTCGAGGACGAGTAGAACTAAGCTTGGGGATGCTTTATACGTCTCCAACGTATCTATAATTTCTTATGTTCCATGCTAGTTTTATACCAATAGCTATACGTTTTATTCACACTTCATAGCATTTTTATGCATTTTCTGGAACTAACCTATTAACAAGATGCCACAGTGCCAATTCCTGTTTTCTGCTGTTTTTGGTTTCAGAAAAGCTGTTCTGGAAATATTCTCAGAATTGGCCGAAACAAAAAGCCACGCTCCAATTTTTCTGACATGTACACGAAGACCAAAGGGGAGAAGGAGGAGGCCCATGGGCCATCCTCCCCATAGGGTGGCGCGGCCCCCCTTGTGTCGCGCCGCCATGTGGGGAGCCCACCTCGGGACTCCACCGACATCGCCCCTTCGCCTATAAATACCCTCCAACGCGAAAACCCTAAAGGAAGCAGTCATATTCTACCAAGGGTTCCGCAGCACCGCCGCCATCGACGACAAGTTTCGGGGGACAGAAGTCTCTGTTTCGGCACCCTGCCAGGACGGGGAATTACCCCCGGAGCCATCTCCATCGACTCTACCGCCATCTTCATCGCCGTTGCTGTCTCCCATGATGAGGAGGGAGTAGTTCTCCCCCGAGGCTGAGGGCTCTACCGGTAGCTATGTGGTTTATCTCTCTCTCCCATGGTGTGTTCTTTATGTGATCATGAGCTTTGTAATCCAGTTGAATAAGTAGATGTTACTCTTTATCTATTATGCCACTCTATGGGTTACTTTAATATGAACTCCGGATTCACTTCCCACAGTGTGCGCACCGTGTGTGACTCCTGTATGACGTTGTCGGTGTTTGTTTACTCAGACTTTGAGGTGTGCTTTTGCAGCCCTGCACAATGAATGGTGTTTGTTATCCAACAAGAGAGTGTTTGAGAGTAGTATTTATTTATTCAATTATGTTGTCATTGTTGAGAGTGTCCACTAGTGAAAGTATGATCCCTAGGCCTTGTTTCTAAGCATTGAAACACCGTTTACAACAAGTTCTGCTACATGTTTGCTTGCTGCCATTTTTATTTCAGATTGCAATTACTACTCATAATCATCCATATTACTTGTATTTCACTATCTCTTCGCCGAACTAGTGCACCTATACATCTGACAAGTGTATTAGGTGTGTTGGGGACACAAGAGACTTCTTGTATCTTAATTGCAGGGTTGCTTGAGAGGGATATCTTTGACCTCTACCTCCCTGAGTTCGATAAACCTTGGGTGATTCACTTGAGGGAAACTTGTTGCTGTTCTACAAACCTCTGCTCTTGGAGGCCAACACTGTCTACAAGAGTAGAAGCGTGCGTAGACATCAGACGCTAACAAGCGCGTACCCTTGTGGAAAAAAAATCTATATTTTGGGATTTACCCTATTGGGAAATCCTAGAGGTTCGCTCTGCAATCGACGTGATGCACGTGACAAAAAATCTTTGTGTGAACCTGCTAAACTTCTTAGGCGTGTATGGGAAGACGAAAGATACATCAGATGCACGGCAGGACCAGCAAAGTACGCACGAACGAGACAACCTGAATCCAGAGAAGTACCAAGGTACTGCCAGCTACGCTCTTACCAAAGAAGAGAAGGAGATCTTTTTTCAAGTCCTGAGCAGTATCAAGGTCCCGTCTGGCTACTCGTCGAATATAAAGGGAATAATAAACATGGCAGAGAAAAATTTTCAAAACCTGAAGTCTCATGACTATCACGTGATTATGACACAATTACTTCCGGTTGTATTGAGGGGGCTTCTACCGAAAAACGTTCGAGTACCCATTGTGAAGCTATGTGCATTCCTGAATGCAATTTCTCAGAAGGTAATCGATCCAGCAACTCTACCAAGTTTACAGACAGGTGTGGTCCAATGTCTTTCAGCTTCGAGTTGGTGTTTCCACCGTCCTTCTTCATTATTATGACGCACCTCACAGTTCACCTCGTCGAAGAGATTTCCATTCTCGGTCCTGTATTTCTACACAACATGTTGCCCTTTGAGAGGTTCATGGGAGTCTTAAAGAAATACGTTCATAACCGTGATAGGCCAGAAGGAAGCATGTCCAAGGGCTATGGAACAGAGGAGGTCATTGAGTTTTGTGTTGACTTTATTACTGATCTTAAGCCGATCGGTGTTCCTCAATCGCGTCATGAGGGGAGACTGCGTGGAACGGGCATTCTTTCACTCAAGCACACTACACAGTTGTACAAAATTCCAGATTGGTGGCTCCGTATATCGTGGAATACATGGATATTTTATGCTCCCAATACCCGGAGAAGACTAACTTCTAGATTAAAGGAAAACACGTGGATACTTTCGGCAGTTGGTTGCGTACACATCTCATTAATAACACCACTGTTGGACAAGAGCTATACTTGTTGGCCAAGTCACCATCTTCGACTATATTGACTTTCCAAGGGTACGAGATAAATGGGAATACATTTTACACGGAAACCCAAGACAAAAAGAGCACTAACCAAAATAGTGGTCTCCGCTTTGACGCAACAAACGACGATGGGACAAAGGACACATATTATGGTTGCATACAGCAGATATGGGAACTTGAGTATGGACCTTCTATTAAGAGCCCTTTGTTTCAGTGCAAATGGGTCAACCTGTCAAGCGGGGTAGAGATAGGCCGGCGGTAGGGAATGACTACAGTGGATCTCAAGAATCTTGCATGCCGCACCGAGCCATTCGTCCTAGCCAATGATGTGGCTCAGGTTTTCTACGTGAAGGACATGTCTTCCAGACCGAAAAAAGAAAAAGATAAGCAAGCCGGTACATAATACAATGAGCCAAAGTGCCACATAGTTCTTTCAGGAAAAAGAAACATCGTGGGAGTGGAGGACAAGACAGACATGCCAGAAGATTACAATAAGTTTGATGAAATTCCACCCTTCAAAGTGAAAACTGACCCAAGCATCGTGTTAAATGATGAAGAATGTCCATGGCTACAACGCAATCAGAAGAAAGGGACACACAAGAAGAAAAACTGAACACTAGATATTGATGTTGCTGCTGATGTGTAATAATGTATTAAACCTTTTATGTAACTATGTTCTGAAAACTCAGAAGAGAGATCTAAACACTAATTTTTGGTTCCACAAACTCCAAAGGCTTACAAGCGCTCGAAAAATTTGGATCAAAACACACGGCTTCCCCATCATACAGCCCAACGGTGGCTCGTGAGTGCCCTGCATATCAAATGCACCGTTGGGCTGTATGACGGGAATCCGAATGATTTGTCTTCGGTCGATGAACTGGAGTATTTTGTAGATCGAACAAAACACACGGTTTCCCCTGCATACAGCCCAACAGTGGCTCGTGAGTGCCTGCATATGAAATGCACTGTTGGACGTATGCAGGGAATCCGAATGCTTTGTATATCAAATGAGTGTCGAACATGCTCGAGAGGGGGGGTTTATATAGGGTCATGTGGCTGATCCAACACTAGTTTTGCCCTCAAAAGAAACACACCCCCTGATCCAACGGCTCACAAGTTCTTCAAAGAAACACACCCCTGATCCAACGGCTCACAAGTGCTTGAAAAAACACACGATCCGTGTGCTTCTTCACTTCCGGTTGGTGTTATCAACCAGGACTAAAGGCGGGCTTCGCGGTCACGACTCGTGTCAGACACGTGTCCTACCCCAGCGCCGGGAAGGACACGTGTCCCCCCCCCCCCACGTATTGACGTCGTTGACAAATAGATAATAGATATAAAAACAGAAACCAAATAGATACATAATTATTACAATTCTGTAGACAATTAAAGAAAAACAAACTAGAGAAAAAACAAAATAGAAACCAAATAGATATAAAAAACAAAAAACATAAGAAAGAAAAAAAAATTAGAGAAAAATAATCGAAAGCCCATTAGTACCGGTTGTAGACTACAACCGGTACTAAAGGGGTGGGCTTCGCGCGCGAAATTTCAACGCAGCCCAAAACAGACCTTTAGTACCGGTTATAATCTACAACCGGTACTAAAGACCCTTTAGTACCAGTCGTAGACTACAACCGGTGCTAAAGGGTGTTTTGATGGCAGTTAAGTGAGGGGATCGCGATTCGATCCCCAAAATTCGCCAAGTCTCCAGACCTCCCGCGCCGACTCCTTGCTCCTTGACGACGCCAGCAAAGCCCTGCTCCGGCCCCGACGCCGCCCTCTCCGTCGCGCCCTGCTCCGGCAAAGGCCCTCCGTCGACCGCGCGCCCGGCCCCGACGCCGCCCTCTCCGCCGCGCCCTGCTCCGCGCCCTCCATGTGCCCCTGCTTCCGCCCTCCGCCGCCCCTGCTCCGGCGCCCTCCGCCGCCTCTGCGCCGGCCTCCATGGCGCGCCCCTGCTCCGGCCACCCTCCACCACCGCGCGCTGTCGCCTCCCGCGCTGCTCCGGTGCCGGCCTCCACCACCGCGCCTCGGCCTCCACCACCGCGCACCATCGTCGCCTTGGACGATATCTCCGGTAAGTTTTTTTTATGTTGTTTTTACTGTTTTTCATTACTGTTTATTACTGTTTTTTTATTTTGTTAGTCATAGCAATTTTTTCATTTTTTTAGGTTATTACTGTTTAGGTTATTATTAGGAAATGTAGCAATTTTTGCAAAGTTAGAAAATTTAAAATGTAGCAAACTTACAAAATGTAGCAAATTTGAAAACATAGAAAACTTAGCAAAGATAGAAAATTTAGCAAATTTGAAAATGTAGTTAGCAAAGCAAGGTTATATTTTTGCGAAGTTAGAAAATTTGAAAATGTAGCAAATTTAGCAAAGTTAGAAAATCTATCTATTATATAATTAAAACACAAGACAATTAAGGGCCAGGATTTATCGCCCCAAAATCAAGAAAAATCAACGGTATAGATTAATCATCGTAGTTGCAATCCGCATGCACACAAGTCCGTGAGATCCAAGATTGATGGGTTTCCATTGGCAACACGTATGACATAGTTGATGCTGATAACGTTTGATGGATTTCCCTAATTATTATACCTCCATGGCTTCATACAAGGCGAACAACGGGCGACTTCAGGGAGCTCGGCTAATCGAACGATGGCAACACACATCCATACGCGCCAACGACGCTCCGTCCGGCGAATCGTTGCCAGGACGACATGTATCCAGTGCACGCCGGGGTTGATCCATATGCGCCGACACACCAATACTCGGCGGATTGATGTCACGACGGCAAAGTATCCATGTTACGCCGGAGATGCTGGATGCCGGACGGAGATTCAAAGGTACGACGCACCACTGGTAATAATTAATGTCCCCGGGCAGTTCTTCTAGATGTGCATATATTGATCTATGACAAACTGTTTTTCTCGAACTGGAAGTGAAACAACAGATTAATCATCTTACTTCCTACCATCTACTGCAGTCAATCAGATTCTAGCTAGATTGATGGGTTTTCATCTACAACACGTATTGGTACAGTTGATCATATATTTGATGGAATTCCTACGCATTTAATGAGTATGTCAATCTGATCCAAGGTACGATCCAATCTTGACTCAAAAGTAGAGAACACAAACCTCTCAAGGTACCGGAAACTCTGAAGGTACAATCTAATATAGATCGACTGGCTGAGGCTGTCGAGCGAAGACACTACGCGGCGCAGCTATTTAGCTTCGCGACGCTATTAGAGTGTCGATTGTCCCTCCAGCACACTCTGCAAAAAGTAAGAGATATACTTAATTTTCCTGCTATATTCTTATGCCCGTTGAATGCAAGCCAATAGATCAATTAGTTAGGAACTACTTTATCAAGCTATATTAGTTGCTATAGCATAACCTCTGTAGGTATATTTGTCTGTACTAATCTTTTTGTTTCTTCTTCTTCCACCAATTTGATTTTTTGAACAGAAGAATGGACCTGCTAATACAACTGATGTTTGATAGCAGTAACGCATGGTACGTCCCCCTTTTGCCATATTTTTACATCCTCATCTTCTCTGAAATCTGATCCAGTAGTCAAACTATATTTTGTTCTCCTGGTATTGCGTTATTCAACAAGTTCAGTTCAGTTCTGCTTAATGGGTTGTGTAAATTAGGTATGCTTTCAGTTCAGTTCAGTCTTTTAATATGAAGTGTGTACAATAAATTTTGTGTTATGAAAATAATCATTTATCATCTATTGTATTATTAGAAGAACAAACAATCAACGTTGTAGATTTATCACGCTGACTCTAAGTTCTATAAACGGTGGAGATTTATCAAGCAGGCACAACCACGTATAAGGCAAGAAGGAATCTAAAAGGAAAAAGGAGACCGATCCAACACCCCTAGCGAAACACGCATATGCAATCTGAGAAGAATCCAGCTTTCAGTATGCACATCCAATCTGAAAATACACCGATACATAGACCAACTCAGATTTGCACGGTTGGACTCCAGCAAATCGAAATCGACAGGAGATGTCGGCGAATCGAAAGCACGGCAGAGAGATGCCCCATGACAGATCGAAGGCTTGCCAACCCTCTCGCTTGCATTGGAAAATTAACGGCACAACATGGCAGCATGACGCCAGCTGATCAATGGAGAGCGGTGATCTCCCGTCCTAATTAAACTCGCGGAGCACTACTAGAAACAAGAGCTTTCGACCAGGGCCTATTTTGCCTCTAGTCCCGGGTGGCTTAAGACCCGAGACTAGAGGGGGACACTAGTCCTGGATCAAACATTTTCAACTTGTCCCGGGTCGTGAGGGAGCTCTAGTGCCGGGTGGGAATATGACCCGGGACCAAAGGTGGCTGCCAAAAGGCGTGGGCACGCGAGGACCTCTTGTCCCGGGTTGTAATACAACCCGGGACTAGAGGTTACACTATACCATCTTCCACCCCAAGCCCTCCATTTTTTCAGCTCGAGTTCATCTTCATTTGCTCCATTCTTTCCTATCTCTAGCTCAAGTTTATCTTCATTTTTTCTCACTATTGTTAAGATTAGCGGCAGCCATCTATCGGAGGGTTAGCAACTTGATCCTTTCATCCGGCATTGCTCATTTTAGCTCATTTCCTTACTATCTTAGCTCATTTCAATTTTGTTGTGCTTGGTAGGTGTTTGATGAAATGCCTAAGTTAGAAGTTCATTTGTTGTAGATGCAATTTAAGCTAAATTAATATATTATTTGTGTGTTCTAGTGTCGTGCTCACCGCCGTTGATCGCCGTGGTTGTCCCGTCACCGGCACCACCTCGGTAAGCATATTTTTTAAAATCTTAGTTGTAGATTTAGATGCATAATTATTATTTGTATTTTTATATGTATTTTGAGCTCAAATTAATTTATGATTTGTGGATTTTAGTGTCGTCCCGGTCCTCACCGCCGTGGATAGCCTCCGCCGTCCCGTGACCGGCACCACCTCGGTGAGCCTCTTTTTTATCTTTTATTTTAAAAAATTACTTCTATGATTTAAATGCATAATTATTTCATTTGGTCACTACTCTACTATCCCTATTATGTTCATTTACCGTAATGGGTTTTAGCGGTGATTTGCAGATGAGTCATCCGTGGATGTATAATGACCGACGCTCTAAAGGGTACATGGAAGGCGTGCAATCTTTTCTCAAAGTGGCTGAGGATAACAAGGGGCCGAATGGTTTTATGTGTTGTCCATGCAGAAAATGTCGGAATGAGAAGGATTACTCTGACACAGACAGAATTCACCTCCACCTGATAACTGAAGGTTTCATGTCCGGCTATAATTGTTGGACCAAGCACGGAGAAAAAGGGGTTATGATGGAAGACAACGAAGAAGAAGAGAACGATGACAACTACATGTACCCTGAATACGTTGGTAACCCAACAGGGGAAGCTGATGATGAAGAGGTACCAGATGATTTACGTGGGGTCATCATTGATGCACATAACAAAGTAGAAAGTGCACTTGAGAAGTTGAAGTTGGAGCGCATGTTAGATGATCACAAAAAAAAGTTATACCCAAATTGCGACGATGGCAACACAAAGCTCGGTACCACACTGGAATTGCTGCAATGGAAGGCGGAGAATGGCTTATCTGACAAGGGATTTGGGAATTTACTGAAGATAACAACAACAACACAGTCTCAGATGCGCTGTACTTGTTGTCTAAGGGGCCATCGTCGACTATTTTGACTTTCCAAGGGTACGAGATAAATGAGAATACATTTTACACGAACGCCCAAGATAAAAAGAGCACCAACCAAAACAGTGGTGTCCGCTTTGATGATTTAACAAACGTCAATGGGCGAAAGGTCGCGGTCACATATTATGGTTACATAGAGCAAATATGGGAACTTGACTATGGACCTTCTTTGAAGGTCCCTTTGTTCTGGTGCAAATGGTTCAACCTGAAAGGCAACGGGGTAAATGTAGATGAACTGTATGGAATGACTACAGTGGATCTCAAGAATCTTGCGTATGACCGAACCATTTGTTCTAGCCAAAGATGTGGCTCAGGTTTTCTATCTGAAGGACATGTCTACCAAACCTAAAAAAAGAAAAGATAAGCAAGCAGATACATCAGCCGATGAGCCAAAACGTCACATAGTTCTTTCAGGGAAAAGAATCATCATCGGAGTGGAGGACAAGATAGACATGTCAGAAGATTACGATAAGTTTCATGAAATTCCGCTCTTCAAAGTTAACATTGACCCAAGCCTGAAGTTAATGGATGAACCTTGTCCATGGTTACGGCGCAATCAGAAGAAAGGAACTCACACGAAAAAAAAGTGAAGACTAGATAGGGATGTTGTTGGTGATGTGTAACAATTAATGTATTAAACTTTTATGTATAACTGTGTTCTAAAAACTCAACGGCTGATCCAACGGCTCAGAAGCGCTCGAAGGAAACACACGATCGTTCATACCGTGATTCGTACGGTCGTTCCTGTCTCTGGGTAGTTGACAGCGATGATGACGACGATTTCATGCCGTCGTCAAAGGAAAGGAGGGTTGAAGCAGTGAGCAAGAAGGCTGAATCTTCGTCCAAGGGCAAAGGCAAGAAGGCAGAATCTTCGTCAAAGGGCAAGGGAGATAGGTAGTCTTTGTTTTACTTGTGTTGTATCGTAATTTGAAGTTGTACCTTAATTTGTTCTATCCAGTATTTAGAACTAGTGAAGTTGTAACGTAGATCTCTAGTTGTATGTTTTCGGCAAGGCTGCACCGGCTTCACTTTCTCTGTAGTGAGTTTCTGCACTTAGAGGTGAAAACTCCCCTTTCGGGCGAACCGGATGGGTTTTTCCAGCGGATCTTGGGTTTCGCCGAAGCGGGGCCCCGGAGCGTCGGAACCCCACCCAAACCTAGGTTGTGCCATTTTAAATTGAAAATGGCAAAATGGATAATAGTTTGAATAGTTAGAATAATTATTTTAGAAAACAGAAAATTGCTTTGGATTAGTTTTGCAAATTCAAAAACTTTTCATGTTGAATTTTTTGTCAGATTCGAAAGTATACAGAAGCTATTCAAATTCATATTAAAATGAACTTTCAAAAATTTGTGCGCTAAAATGATAGTAGTATTTTTCCTAATCACTGACTATTTGAACTGTAGATAAAACATTGAAGGATCGGCCATAGAAACACTATTGTTCCACATGTGCATTAGTTTTTGCTCCAAGTATATATCTTTAAGAGTTTTGTTGAGCTTATCAAGTATTTTGACTGACTGCATTTATTTATTTTCCTGTATTAGTGATGCTAATGAACTGCGCTGACTGAGTTTTGTTTTCTAGGATGTGTCTAAACTAAGAATACATCTGAACTTGATTTCGTTAGGTTCATAGGATGTCCAAGGATGCGTCAGATGGCAGCACGGCATGTCAGGAGCGAGGCAGAGCAATTCCATATGTAATCAAGGTGAACTATACGCAGTTTTGTTACAAGGAGCAAATCCAGCACTCCAGCTATTTAAACTGGACAGTCGACAGATCTTTCAACTCAGACTATATGAAAATCTTCATTTTCCGGTAATCTTTAAAGGTTAATCAGTTGTTTCAAACAATTCATTATTATCATAATCACTACCAAATCAGCGTACATATCAAGTTTAGTCTTTATGGCAGGCAGAATGTATTTATTTAAGAACATCTAATCAACCTTTTGTAGTTTCTGTTCTAATGAAATTCTTCATATTTTGTTGGTGATCAAATAGACTGCTATCACGGACTCTTCTTGGTTTTCGTTTCAGATGGGACGAGGATATCTGGCAAGGGATCGACACGTCGTGAAAGCAAAAATGATTGGCAGCGCACGTAGGTATGCGTCATCTATCGATACCCACGGAGTTTATATATACAACCGTGATATCTAATGGAGACCAAACAAGGCGTTTATTGATATCCATGTCTGGTGTGAAGGTGTGTTTGATGGCTTGACGCCGGCGGCGATGACACAAAAGTAGCAGCGATCCACCAGGAAATTATTTGTGCTCACATTCAAGCTGACATATGGAGTGAGATCACCTGTAGCCAGTTCTCCGCGCACCCACACATATGCATGTCAGATGAAAGAAACACAACGCTGATCTCAGTGTTCGGCGCGAGCATCGTCATCGCACGAGTGTTATGGAGTACTATATTGCGCCGCGGTAGGCTGGAGCAGATCACCCCGACATATTTCCAATGCTAAACCTTTTTATTTCACTCCTAAGCAACATGTGAGTTTTGTTTGTATCCTATACACATTTAGATCTGGCCTACTTTGCATAACCGCAAAGAAATAAGTTTGCATTTCGCTTACTATAGTTTGTTTTTAAGACTTTGGTCAAATGAGTATTTGAACTTTTGAATCAATGGATAGTCAAACTATGCAGTTTTCCTTTATATATGTCATTTGTCTTTCATTTTCGATACATGTATTGATTACTCAAAAGGCGTGTGATTGACTCAATGGTATTGTTGCTTGACTTGTTTCACAGAAAACCATTGCTGTTGGACGAATGACAATTACTACCAATTTTATTGGTAGCAGAGAACATAAAATGTCTTCTGCTTGATATCTATACTCAAAACAATACTAAAGCTTAACTTTGTCAGCCCATGACAGCCAATGGATCCTTTTTAAATGATGGATGTGTAACACATCTGAAATAGAATTTCGGTAATTGGATTGCATGCCCAGTACATTTATTTATGTGTCATCAAAACATGATACATCATACTAGAGGGAGATGCGGAATAGAGCCAGCGTTCCAGCATGTTATATATAAATTTAATAAATAGATTTCTCAATTTATATTTTGAAGTAAATCTCATATATATCGGTTCATTTTGTGCTCTCATAGCTACATTATATTAGATTATTCTACTTCAGTATTGTAGTACTAGCGATTGATTGAGAAGGTTTCAGAAATTAGGTAGTCACATTCAGTTGATGGAGCGTGAAAAAAATAAGAGTTGAAGGTTAGAGTCCGCACGTGCATCAATTAACATTACTTAGAAGCCTCATATTCACAGTTATAACATGTGAAGCATTGTATAAGATAAAAGCAATGTTATTTTTAGTTGCAATATTTTTGTGTATAAGAAATTTAAAGTTGTTTGCTATGAATTACAAATTTGCAGTGACATTGAGCTATGGAGGACGATGCCCCCATCGTCGACGCCCCGGACTTCATCCGAGACTTGGAGAAAGAAGAACGCTTTCAAGCACTTATATTTGATAAGACCCTTGGACCCAATTCCGATGGAGAAGAGACCGACGAAGAAGACGGCGAAGAGTTCATTGCGAAATGTTTGAACGACTCCGGTGAGAGACTTGAGTTAAAAAACTTCAGAGACGACGACGACGATGAAGAAGAAGTGCCAGCAGAAAACTCCGTACAAAACTCCGGCAAGGTATATTTTAAGTCTTGTTGATCACTAGCTAGATGCATCAATTGATTTATATGCGCACTTATTAACGAATTTTTTTCTTTCAACCCTCTGGATCTACGTCGTCAATCCCTACACGAGGCTCGGCCCAAGGGTTAAAACTGCCGGATGGTGCAACGTTGTCGATCGACGAAGTTAGCATAAAGGGCAAACCGGAGAAACCCGATGGAATCTACACAAAATATGTAGCTAATTGCGGAGTTCTTGTAAGGGACATGGTCCCGATCACCGTTGCAGAATGGAATGAGCTGAAGAAAAAAAACATTGGCGCAAAATATCTCGAGCAAAGAATTAAAGATACCCTTTGGGACTCGATATTGGGTTATTTCAGCCTACCGGCAGATCTCCCACAGAGGAGGAAGCATAAAGTCAAGGAATGGACTCTTAGCAAGATGGCCGAGCTATTCAACAACTTGAAGAACACATTGTGAAGAAAATATGGGAACAAAGATATAGTTTTCACTAGACATCTAGAGAAGCTAAAAGATTACTGGGCTGAATTTGTGGCTTATAAGAAATCGGACGTCGATGTGGCCCGATCGACCCAAAATAAGTTGAATGCTAAGAAGAAGAAATATTTCCATCATTTGGTCTCAGGTGGCTACAAGACAGCCTTGCCTAGGTGGGAAGCCTATGAAAACGAGCTGCGTCAAAATGGGATCACTCCACAGATAGATGACTGGCCCGACAGGTCCAAGTTCTGGTTGTTCGCGCATGGGGCAGTGTTGGACCCAGACACAGGGCTGATTGTTGCAAAGGGAAAATGGCGGAAAAGAATTACAAGAGTCATAAAAAAACTAAAAGACACAATAATGTGGTGACCACGCACACCACTGCACGTTGTAGTGTACAAGTCGTTGATATAATACTCACAGAAGGACCTTTCCGTAAATATTACATCCCTCAGAGTGGTACAACAGAAACATAACTGGTCCAAGGTAACACTATAGGATTACAATACTATTCAATACAAAATCTCGAGAACTTCCTTTACAAGGTGAAGAAGATCTCGTGCAAACGAAACTCCAGAAAGATTCAAGTTGTAACACTAAGCTGGATATCAGCTCTACCTCTAACTCCTAATCCACTACTAATGTCGACCTGTTGTCACAACCCTATCTATCCATCTGGAATACCCTCGTCTTGAGTTCTGCTTCTCCTTCCAATAACAGTTGTCTTGTCCGTAGGCATTGTCGACGACATGTCCACCATTGGAGTGTTGTCGCCACTCATCCGTCGATAGACTCCAACAGGTTGATTTGGCTCCTCGTCATAGACCTCACCAACATCGTGATGGATTCCTGTCCGCCCTCGGTTGTTTTCAGTAATCTAAGCAGGGGGTCAACGGAGGAAAGGGTGAGCAACACGAGCGTTACTGTAACAGCCCAAAGTGTGAACCTAAAAACCTGTTTAAAATTTTCGCTTTTGAGTTAATTGCATCCTTGCATAACCATGTCCCTCTCGAGTTAACATCAGTTGCTTTGAAATGTTGTTAAGTTGCTGAAACCATTTGCGCTATTGTTCTAACAAACTTCAGCAATGAAGTCACTCAACCTCGCTCACCAAAGTTACTTCGACATTTGGGAATCGTCAAGGAAGTTCCAAGAACTCAGGGAATCCGGTAGCAGATCCGGAATCATCCGGACCTGAACCTGGATCTCATCCGGTGCCAGAACCGGAAAATTCCGGAATCCATACCGGATGAACCAGACCAGCATCGTCTTCATCCTGTAGCGACCGAGCTCGTCGCTCGCGCCGCACCAGCTCGATGCCGGGCTCCTCGCTGCCCCCACCTGCAAGAGAGAAGAGCAAGCCCAGGAGGCCATGCCCACTCCATCCCCGACCTTATCCTCCCCGTTCTCCCTCGCTCTCTCCTCTCCAACGAGCTCGAACCCTAGCCGCCATGGCCGCCGAGCTCGACGCCGTCGATTGAGGAGCCCCCGAGCGAATCGAAGACCGCAGGGACCTCCGCCGAGTCCTCCTCTCCGTCCCTGCCGAAGGAATCGAGCCGGGGCCGCCCGCATTGTCGCCGCCGTGCTCGTCTTCTCCAACTCCGGCCGCCGGACGTCGGTCATGATTCCGGCCATCTCCGCCCACCCCCGACCTCGCCAAGCCCTCCCACGAGCTCAGGGTGAGCACATGACCATCCCTAGTGCCCTCCGTTCCTCCTATTCGCTCTCGTTCGTCGAATCGCAGTAGGAGTAGCACGTTCCAGTTGAACTGGAAAACCCGGTGTCAATCCCGGAATTTTCCGGATTCTATACCGGATTAGTGAAATGGCTACTGGACTCGCACGTCTTCACCCGGATTATACCCGGTTTACACCCGGAAATATTTCCGGATGAATTAAATTCCGGTGCAAAACCCGGATTTCACCGGATCTGGAACCGGATCTGCACCCGGTGCCAGACCCGGAAATTTCCGGACTGGGATCCGGATACCCCAGTTTTTAACCTGTTTCAATTGTAATGCTTTCTAACCTGAATCCCCCTCCTAGTACCTGTTACAAGCATGTCTAATCACCCTAAACTTTGCATCTCTCACATGATCATGTCATATCATCTACAAGTTAAATCCTAGGGTCTCAACTACGTTAATCAACAAGTAAAGATGATTCCTTACTTAACTCCACGGTGTATTCAAGGTGTGTCACCACTAAGCACCCAAACTCCATTTAAATTGAATAGTTGAATCATCCTCCTCTCGGGGATTTAAATTGACATGTCATCATGTGTTTGTGCATTGCATTTGCTAAAGTTTGTGTGGTGATTGATTGTTCTTCCGTTGCTATGCCTCGATAGATCAAGCAGCCGGGGTTACACCGCAATACCCCGACGATCCGTACTACCAGCACGTTGAGCAAGGCAAGCGTAATCCCCCCTCTGAGCATATCTTATCCTATGTTTCCGCAAATATTTTCTCCACTATATATTGCATGCGGTTCTAAATGTCAACTTTCGTCGGATTAGAGTATCCTATAGTTGCATTATTTCCCTATGCCATTATCTGTTTCCCTCCTATCATCCATAGGTTTGAGTTGTTGGCCTGAGATACTAAACTATGCTATGTGTTGCTTAGCCCTGCCTAGTTATATGCATAGCTGTACGATGGAGGTATGTGTTGTTGGGAACAGGTGTGAAATGTTGAGATGATGGTGGAGAATTGTGGTGACGGATAATAAAATGCTTAAAGGTGGGGATGAGAGGCCACTGTGGTTGTGGTGCTTTGTCTCGTTCTCGCCGCCTAGGTGCGAGTGCTATACCTCTTGAACCAAGACTGAGCGTGCAACCATGCGTGAGGCCTATGCATTTGCAGGAACCCTCATAGACTAAATAACTCGAGCGGGGCTAGCCAGGGTCCTCTAGTTCGGGCTTCCATTTGCGCGTGCGTGAGTTGGTGGCTGAAAATGGATGAGGATGATGGTATTAGGAAAATAAGTGTCCGCGGGACAGGGGGTTGGAGGAGTCACCAAACCTGTCCTACCGGCACTGATGATCCTGGAGAGTCCTTAACGAGGGAGAAGTCGACACCGCTCCCACCCAGCCGGCTCTCCAAGGAAGAGGGCTAAAAGCTAGGTAATGGGCCGGACGGTACGCGTGGTGAAGGAACTGGGGCCCTCGGGACTCCGGGGACTTCTACTTTGTACACCCCTGCAGGGTAAATCTTTTCGAAAAGCCGTGTCCGCGGTTACGGACGACTTGGGAAGTGAAGGTAAGATCATAGAATAACTTTAACGGAATGATTAAAAACTGGGTACTAGAGGTACCACTCACAGAAGCAAGGTGAGCTTCCTCGAGGGTGATTCGGGGAGGTGCCTTTGATGAACAGGTACAGTGGTTGATGATGGTGGTTGTTGTTGAGAAAGGTGATCAAGAAAGAGTACTTCTTACCTCTTTTGAAAATACTCTGATTAGTCGATGCCATGGAGTTGTGTTTTATAAATAAAATCAGCTTTATGCAAAACAGCCATAAAACCTTTGAAAGCCAATCATGGAGCATATATTAGCTCTTAATCTTGCGAGTTCGTCGAACTCAACGTCGTTTGCTTTTTTCAGAGAGGACTTCACCGACCTCGAAGGTGGGTTCTTTGTGGACGTCGACGAGTAGTCTGGGGTTCCCAGGTGGCAGCTTGGGACATCCTGGAACAGCTGGCGCTGTGATGTTTATCTGTAGGCCTCTTAGGCCATATTTGGATCTTGTTGTTTAGAACAACCTAATTTGCTTCCGCTTGTTGTAATGTTGGGTCTGTGACCTCTGGTTGTCATTTGCTATCTTTCTCTATTATAAGAGTTGAACTATATGTTTTGTGTCGTAGAGTCTGTGATGTGCCAGTTGTTCCACAAGTCTTGATCTTCTATTATGCTTGAGTTGTGCCTGTGTTAAGGCATCAATCGGGGTGTTGCGTTGTCTGGAGTGAGGTGTACCCAGCAACGCCTGCCAAAGGTTTTGGCCGGGGATTGGTAAACCCGTAACCTCCGGTTGTATCGCTTAACCGGTGACACACAGCATCACTGTATACAGTCGGGTCAGGGCGCCACAAGTTGGTATCAGAGCAGTACTGCCTGTAGGAAACCCTTCTACTGGTCGATGTTGAGTCTAGTGTTTGTGAAAATATTTTTAACCTAAAAATGAGTTGTGAAAACCATCTTAGGATTCTTTTTACTCCTTATCTGGTTACCCTCTAATCTCGGAGCAATCTTACCTCGATTTGAGTTTAAAGGTTTTACTTCTCACCTGTTACTTCAAAATGATTAGAAACGGGTGGGTTCGACCTTTAGTGTTATGTGTCACGTTGCTCCCGCTGCGTTGTCAATCCCAAATCAACTCAGATGTTTCTACCGAGTTTCAATTGATCCTTTCTTTGGGTTTAACCCACGGACTTGAACATAAGGTCCCGGATTGTGCCAACTAGAGTGTGTTAAGTTGTGATTTCTTAACTCTCACTAGTAGCACATGATGCTGATCTTTGACCCAAGTTCTATCTTGTTGTTTTCCTTCTCGCAAAGTATTATCGTCCCTAGTCTGTGTACTTGTGTAGACGCTAATGCTATTGTTCGACCATTCGGAGAAGATACTAACCGTGTCATTGTCAAATCTCCAGAATGGCTCGAGGAGGCCGTGGAGGCCGTGGTGGTCGCGGTAACCACAATGATGATGAGGATGATCTGCCGCCACCACCCTCGATGGCTCAAGTCTTGATGGCCATTGAGGAGAACCGTGGGCGCAATGAGCGCTTGCTTGAGCAGTTGGTGCAGCAGAATGCACGGAGGAACGAGTGCAACACTCTCACTGAGTTCCTGCGTTCCCAGCCACCCACTTTGCTGATGCTAAGGAGCCACTGGAAGCTGATGATTGGCTTCGTGCTTTGGAGCGCAAGTTCTCCGCGCTGCATGTCCCATTGGCTGAGCAAGTCAACTTTGCCACCTATCTCTTGGTTGGTGCTGCTGGCTGTTGGTGGGAAAGCCATGTGGCTTTGTTTCCAGCCAACCATGTCTTCACCTGGGCTGAATTCCGCACTGCCTTCCGTGCGGAGTACATTCCCCAGCCTATCATGGACTTGAAGAGGAGGGAGTTCCTGGATTTGCAACAGGGACGGATGGACCTCCGCACTTATGGTCGTGAGTTCAACCATCTTTCTCGTTACGCCCCAAGGGACGTGACCAATGATGCTGACAAGCAAGAGCTGTTCCGCAAGGGTCTGAATCCGCAGCTCCGCTATGAGCTATGCCCTTCAGGTTCCAGACCTATCAGGAGCTGTTCAACCAGGCTTTCACTCTTGAGCAAGGAAGAAAGGAACTTGAAGCTTCCAAGAGGCCCGCACATGGGGACCACCAGAGTTCCTCGGGTTCTGAGAGCAAGAAGCGCAGGGTGTTTGTCCCTACAGCGCCGTACCTCGTGCTCCCTTCATGCCGAGGGCAGCAGGATATAGGCCACCTCCTCCGCGCCCACTACTTCGACACTTGGGATAGGCGGAAGTGGGTACCGTCCTATGCTACCTGCTCCACCTGGAGTCACTTGCTACACCTGTGGCCAGGCTGGCCACTACTCCAGGGAGTGCCCCCAGAAGGCACCTCTCGCGATAACTCCTGCACGAGCCCCTGCCACTCCAACTGGCAAGGCTGGACCTATTGTGCGTGGTCGCCTGAACCACGTCTCTTGAAGAAGCTGAAGAGGACCCCGGCGTTCTCATGGGTGAGTTACGAATCAACGGCAATACAGCTACGTTTTGTTTGACTCTGGAGCATCGCATTCATTCATATCCATAGCGTTTGCAAAAGAGCACAAAATACCGTTCGAGAAAATGAGCCGACCCTTGTGATCTACTCCTGGTTCCAAATGGCAAACCGATGGTGTTACTCCTGAGGTCCAGATTAATATAGGTTCCTTGTCTTTCCTTATGCCTTGGTAGCTCTGAAGTCCAAAGGCATTGATGTCATACTGGGCATGAACTGGCTAGCCAAATACCAGGCTAATCTCGACTGTGCCGCCAAGACCATTACTGTGACCGCTCCTTCCGGTGACATTGTGAAGTATTGGCCTGCAACATCAATACCTCCGTCCGCCATCGTACCCAAGTCACCTGAGATCCTTCTTTGCTTTATGGAAGGCGAATCCCCTCCTGAAATCCAGGACATACACGTGGTGTGTGACTTCCCGGATGTGTTCCCGGAAGAGTTGCCTGGCATGCCTCCTGACCGAAGTGTGGAGTTTGTCATAGAGCTACTTCCCGGTACCGCTCCAATTTCCAAGAAGCCCTACCGTATGCCGGTGGAAGAGTTGGCTCTGTTGAAAGAGCAAATTGATCAGCTGTTAGCTAAGGAGTTCATCCAGCCTAGCAGTTCACCTTGGGGTTGTCCGGTACTCTTTGTCAAGAAGAGGGATTCTACCGTGCCTCGTCTAGTCTCTGACTATCGACCGTTGAATGCGGTGACAATCAAGAACAAGTATCCTATTCCTCGCATCAATGATCTGTTGGATCAGTTAGCTGGTGCAACGGTATTCTCCAAGATGGATCTGAGGTCAGGCTACCATCAGATAAAAATCAGAAAGGAGGATATTCCAAAGACGGCATTTGTTACTCGTTATGGCTCATATGAGTACCGTCATGTCCTTTGGTCTCACAAATGCCCAGCTACTTTCATGAGGCTCATGAACTCCATTTTCATGGATTATCTTGACAAGTTTGTCGTCATTTACATTGATGACATCTCATCTATTCCAAACCAATGAAGAGCATGAGGAACATCTTCGTTTGGTTCTGACACGGCTTCGTGAACACCGTCTCTATGCCAAGTTCTCCAAGTGTGAGTTTTGGTTGGATAATCTCATCTTCCTTGGTCATGTGATATCCGCGGATGGCGTGGCTGTCATTCCCGACAAGATTCAGTCCATTTTGGATTGGAAAACTCCAATGTCAGTCAAGGACATTCGAAGCTTTCTCGGATTGGCGGGTTACCGCCGATTCATCGAAGGTTTCTCCAAGATAGCCAAGGCCCTGACTGACCTTCTCAAGAAGGATAAAAGTTTGTATGGTCGGCCGAAGCTGAAGAGAGCTTCAAACACTGAAAGCCAAGCTCACCTCCGCTCCTGTGCTTGTCCTGCCGGACACAAGCAAGGATTTCGTCGTCTTCTGTGACGCCTCTCTACAAGGTTTGGGTTGTGTATTGATGCAAGATGGCCATGTGGTGCATATGCTTCTCGCCAACTTAAGCCGCATGAGCTCAATTACCCAACTCATGATCTAGAACTTGCCGCAGTGGTCTATGCTTTGAAGCAATGGAGACCATACCTGTTTGGTAACCGTTGTGAGATCTTCTCGGATCACAAGAGTCTGAAGTACCTCTTCACCCAGCCGGATTTAAATCTCAGGCAAAGGCGTTGGTTGGAGTTAATCACGGACTATAATGTGAGTCTGAACTATCAACCCGGCAAAGCAAACGTCGTGGCTGACGCGCTAAGTCGGAAGTCCTATTGCAACAATCTGATGATTGAAGAGGCCAACCTGCTCTCCATGAAGAGTTCTCTCGTTTGAACTTAGAAATGGTTCCTCCGGCTACCTTGCAAATCTGGAGATCAAATCTACTCTTGTGGACCAGATTAAGGATGCTCAAAGCGTGACAAGGGTATTCTAAAAATCAAGGAGAACATTGCTAGCGGGAAGGCAAATGTTTTCTGTCAATGAATCTGGAGTTGTTTATTTTGGTGACCGCTTGGTAGTGCCAAAGAAACGAAAATTGAGGGAGTTGATCCTCCAAGAAGCTCATGAATCTCCTCTCTCTATTCATCCCGGTAGTACCAAGATGTACCAAGACCTTCGACCGCTATTCTGGTGGACTCGTATGAAACGAGAAATTGCCAAGTATGTTGCTGAATGCGACACCTGTCGACGGGTAAAGGCTGAACATCAAAGGCCTGCCGGCACTCTCCACCCTATTGCTATCCCGAGTGGAAATGGGATGAATTGGTATGGACTTCATTACTGGTCTGCCGAAGTCTCCAAAGGGACATGATGCCATTTGGGTCATCATTGATCGACTATCAAAAGTGGCTCACTTCCTCCAGTTCGTGTTGACATTACAGCTGCCAAGTTGGCAGACCTGTATGCTTCCCGGATTGTTGTCCTTCACGGCGTTCCCAAGAAGATAATTTCGATCGTGGAAGCCTATTCACCTCCAAGTTTTGGACTAGTTTCCAAACCGCTATGGGAACTCGTCTAACTTCAGCACCGCTTTCCATCCTCAAACTGATGGTCAGACCGAGAGAGTGAACCAAGTTTTGGAAGACATGCTTAGGGCATGTGTAATCTCTTTCGGTAAGGATTGGGAAAAGTATCTCCCTTTCGCGGAGTTCTCCTACAACAATAGCTATCAAGCTAGTCTGGGCATGGCTCCATTTGAGGTTCTCTATGGAAGAAAATGCCGAACTCCTCTAAATTGGTCTGAACCGGAGAGAGGGCACTCTTTGGTCCAGATATTATCAATGAAGCTGAGGAGAAGGTTAGAATCATAAGGGAGAATCTGAAGATTGCTCAGTCTAGGCAGAAAAGCTACTATGATAAGCATCATCAGGAGGTTCACTATGAAATTGGTGATAAAGCTTATCTCCGCGTCTCTCCCCTTCGTGGCGTTCGCCGCTTCGGAATCAAAGGGAAATTGGCACCTCGCTATGTTGGCCCTTCACCGTTCTGGCCAAGCGAGGAGATCTTTCTTATAAGTTGGAGTTACCGGTCATCTTTCCCAATGTGCATGATGTGTTCCATGTATCTCAACTTCGCCGGTGTTTCAAAGATCCTATCCATGGGGTCAATCATGAAGAGCTAGACCTCCAGGAGGATCTCACTTATCGCGAGCATCCTATCCGTGTCCTGGATGAAGCTGAAAGAAAGACCCGGAACAAGACTACCAAGTTCCTCAAAGTTCAATGGTCTCATCATTCCGAGGAAGAAGCAACTTGGGAACGAGAATCTAGTCTTCGTGAGGAATATCCCGACTTCTTTCCACAATCTTAGAATCTCGGGGCGAGATTCCTGTAAGGAGGGTAGAATTGTAACAGCCCAAAGTGTGAACCTAAAAACCTGTTTAAAATTTTCGCTTTTGAGTTAATTGCATCATGGCATCCTTGCATAACCATGTCCCTCTCGAGTTAACATCAGTTGCTTTGAAATGTTGTTAAGTTGCTGAAACCATTTGCGCTATTGTTCTAACAAACTTCAGCAATGAAGTCACTCAACCTCGCTCACCAAAGTTACTTCGACATTTTGGAATCGTCAAGGAAGTTCCAAGAACTCAGGGAATCCGGTAGCAGATCCGGAATCATCCGGACCTGAACCCGGATCTCATCCGGTGCCAGAACCGGAAAATTCCGGAATCCATACCGGATGAACCAGACCAGCATCGTCTTCATCCTGTAGCGACCGAGCTCGTCGCTCGCGCCGCACCAGCTCGATGCCGGGCTCCTCGCTGCCCCCACCTGCAAGAGAGAAGAGCAAGCCCAGGAGGCCATGCCCACTCCATCCCCGACCTTATCCTCCCCGTTCTCCCTCGCTCTCTCCTCTCCAACGAGCTCGAACCCTAGCCGCCATGGCCGCCGAGCTCGACGCCGTCGATTGAGGAGCCCCCGAGCGAATCGAAGACCGCAGGGAGCTCCGCCGTGTCCTCCTCTCCGTCCCTGCCGAAGGAATCGAGCCGGGGCCGCCCGCATTGTCGCCGCCGTGCTCGTCTTCTCCAACTCCGGCCGCCGGATGTCGTCACGATTCCGGCCATCTCCGCCCACCCCCGACCTCGCCAAGCCCTCCCACGAGCTCAGGGTGAGCACATGACCATCCCCAGTGCCCTCCGTTCCTCCTATTCGCTCTCGTTCGTCGAATCGCAGTAGGAGTAGCACGTTCCAGTTGAACTGGAAAACCCGGTGTCAATCCCGGAATTTTCCGGATTCTATACCGATTAGTGAAATGGCTACTGGACTCGCACGTCTTCACCCGGATTATACCCGGTTTACACCCGGAAATATTTCCGGATGAATTAAATTCCGGTGCAAAACCCGGATTTCACCGGATCTGGAACCGGATCTGCACCCGGTGCCAGACCCGGAAATTTCCGGACTGGGATCCGGATACCCCAGTTTTTAACCTGTTTCAATTGTAATGCTTTCTAACCTGAATCCCCCTCCTAGTACCTGTTACAAGCATGTCTAATCACCCTAAACTTTGCATCTCTCACATGATCATGTCATATCATCTACAAGTTAAATCCTAGGGTCTCAACTACGTTAATCAACAAGTAAAGATGATTCCTTACTTAACTCCACGGTGTATTCAAGGTGTGTCCCACTAAGCACCCAAACTCCGTTTAAATTGAATAGTTGAATCATCCTCCTCTCGGGGATTTAAATTGACATGTCATCATGTGTTTGTGCATTGCATTTGCTAAAGTTTGTGTGGTGATTGATTGTTCTTCCGTTGCTATGCCTCGATAGATCAAGCAGCCGGGTTACACCGCAATACCCCGACGATCCGTACTACCAGCACGTTGAGCAAGGCAAGCGTAATCCCCCCTCTGAGCATATCTTATCCTATGTTTCCGCAAATATTTTCTCCACTATACTATTGCATGCGGTTCTAAATGTCAACTTTCGTCGGATTAGAGTATCCTATAGTTGCATTATTTCCCTATGCCATTATCTGTTTCCCCTCCTATCATCCATAGGTTTGAGTTGTTGGCCTGAGATACTAAACTATGCTATGTGTTGCTTAGCCCTGCCTAGTTAATATGCATAGCTGTACGATGGAGGTATGTGTTGTTGGAACAGGTGTGAAATGTTGAGATGATGGTGGAGAATTGTGGTGACGGATAATAAAATGCTTAAAGGTGGGATGAGAGGCCACTGTGGTTGTGGTGCTTTGTCTCGTTCTCGCCGCCTAGGTGCGAGTGCTATACCTCTTGAACCAAGACTGAGCGTGCAACCATGCGTGAGGCCTATGCATTTGCAGGAACCCTCATAGACTAAATAACTCGAGCGGGGCTAGCCAGGGTCCTCTAGTTCGGGCTTCCATTTGCGCGTGCGTGAGTTGGTGGCTGAAAATGGTATGAGGATGATGGTATTAGGAAGAATAAGTGTCCGCGGGACAGGGGGTTGGAGGAGTCACCAAACCTGTCCTACCGGCACTGATGATCCTGGAGAGTCCTTAACGAGGGAGAAGTTGACACCGCTCCCACCCAGCCGGCTCTCCAAGGAAGAGGGCTAAAAGCTAGGTAATGGGCCGGACGGTACGCGTGGTGAAGGAACTGGGGCCCCTCGGGACTCCGGGGACTTCTACTTTGTACACCCCTGCAGGGATAAATCTTTTCGAAAAGCCGTGTCCGCGGTTACGGACGACTTGGGAAGTGAAGGTAAGATCATAGAATAACTTTAACGGAATGATTAAAAACTGGGTACTAGAGGTACCACTCACAGAAGCAAGGTGAGCTTCCTCGAGGGTGATTCGGGGAGGTGCCTTTGATGAACAGGTACAGTGGTTGATGATGGTGGTTGTTGTTGAGAAAGGTGATCAAGAAAAGAGTACTTCTTACCTCTTTTGAAAATACTCTGATTAGTCGATGCCATGGAGTTGTGTTTTATAAATAAAATCAGCTTTATGCAAAACAGCCATAAAACCTTTGAGAGGCAATCATGGAGCATATATTAGCTCTTAATCTTGCGAGTTCGTCGAACTCAACGTCGTTTGCTTATTTTCAGGAGAGGACTTCACCGACCTCGAAGGTGGGTTCTTTGTGGACATCGACGAGTAGTCTGGGGTTCCCAGGTGGCAGCTTGGGACATCCTGGAACAGCTGGCGCTGTGATGTTTATCTGTAGGCCTCTTAGGCCATATGTTGGATCTTGTTGTTTAGAACAACCTAATTTGCTTCCGCTTGTTGTAATGTTGGGTCAGTGACCTCTGGTTGTCATTTGCTATGTTTCTCTATTATAAGAGTTGGATTATATGTTTTGTGTCGTAGAGTCTGTGATGTGCCAGTTGTTCCACAAGTCTTGATCTTCCTATTATGCTTTGATAGTTGTGCCTGTGTTGAGGCATCAATCGGGGTGTTGCGTTGTCTGGAGTGAGGTGTACCCAGCAACGCCTGCCAAAGGTTTTGGCCGGGGATTGGTAAACCCGTAACCTCCGGTTGTATCGCTTAACCGGTGACACACAACATCACTGTATAGCAGTCGGGTCAGGGCGCCACAGTTACTCAACAAGTTCATATAACAGGAATAAGGTGTTTTATGCACTAGCTACCATCCATACCAAAAGGTCATGGATGAACATGCATATCTTTGTAAAACATTTTTAGGAAAAGATTCATTTTATCTTCAGAAAACTATGCCCGTTAATCATTCACAGGGGCTAGAACTTCATGGAGCTCCTTTCCTGCAGCGTTCGCAGCTCCTTCCCGGAACAGGGAGTAACATGTCACACTTTTTTACACTCTGCGGAGGTGCGTTACTTTACCCATAAGAGAACACCGCCTTGTTGCACAACCGGGCGAATCTTTCCCATCCACACTTCCTTTGGTGTGGGGCCCAGTCGATGATCCAAGCCATTCACCGTGCTTCTCCACCAACCCCACATGCCCACCCCCTTCATGCATAGCAGAATCACCCCTGATACTCTACCCCTCACGGTAGATATCTAGGCATCCCCTTGCAGACCATCCTAGACACTAGAGTCCGTGGGCATTAAGGGATCCCACCCATGTGCATGTAGTCTCGCAAGATCTACAGCATACGACTCAGGCTGTCCATTGACATGTGAAAGGAAGAAGATCACAGATGACTTCCCCGTCCCATTCAAGTCTTATGATTAACGCGAGTTTACGGCGCAAGAACCCTGACGGCATTGGTTATTAAGTCCTAGGTAATACTTTCACATGCAAATGGAACCTCCACCAACCACATCATACCATGGTTCCATCTGCCAGCCAACATTATATATATATATATAGCAATTCACATCATTCGAAAATAGGTTTTCCTTTTTCATGCAATGATAAACCATAGTATTTTGAAATTACTTTGATAAACATAATCAAGTAGGACATGACCAAGAGTGAACTTGCCTTTTTGACTACAAGATTATGCAGCCAAGGTCTTCGATACAATAAAGACTCCAAAATCTGGAAAAGGCGTCATTGGTCCGGTAAGGACTAATGTTTGAAGAAGCATTATGCTATTATGCATAAGCATGAGATGCATCGCAAAATACCCCCAATCATACCCCAAGCTTAATCAGGTAAGCTTCATGTTAAGCGATACTACAATGACATCGTATTGGCTTGACTTGGTTGTTTTATCACCTTAAGGTTGTGTTATGTTAGCGTAATCTGCCAATGCGGTGGGATTGATGATTAGTCTATGTCTTAAGAACTTGATAAGTTTTGATTGTTATAACTTCAAGACTTTAGTGTTTCATTGTCATTCAAATGATGAAGTATTATCAAATACTAAGAACAAACACTTTTAAGTTCCTTTATTATTTATGTATCACACACATAGCAGTAAAAGAAATAAGTAACATCATCTTATGTTTCATCTCTTAGTTTTAGAATATTGACCTAAATGAATAAATAGAGAATTAAACTAATTATTAAAGTTAGGAATAATAAGTGATCATATTTTATTAAGTAAAGATTCCAATTTTAATTATGTAACATCTTTAATGGTTATTTTCATTATAGAAAATATCATTCTAATTAACCATTTAATGGAATATTAATTATTCATGTCCACACATGGTATTTTTCAAATGCTCACAATGTAGGACATAACATGATTAAAACATATTTTCAAATTTGAAATTTAAACATGTGAAGCATTTTAAATGAAGTTGAAATGTATTCCAAATAACATTCTTGGTTAACTTTAAAATTAAAAGAACATGTAATTAGTAATTTCATTTTTATAATAATTCAAATTTAATGAAACACAAATTTTATAGAAACAAACTATATATTTTATTTTTGTGAATTATTTGATATATGATTTGTATTTTTCTGATTTAGTATGAATTAGTTATGAGTTTTACAAATTTTAATATTTTCTGTAATTCCAGGATAATGTTAAATTTCTGACAACTTGGTCCCACATGTCATATTTTTATTTATTTTAAAAAGAAATTGAAAGAAAACTTCTGATTGGTCGACTGACGTCATGCTGACGTCAGTGGAGTTCATCTCCAATCCCAGTACGGATTAAGCAAACGCGGGCGAATTAGCAAGTGCTAGTGGTCGCAAAGGACGCAGCGCGTCACGGGCTACCATAAGGTGGCGGCGCCGCTCTCAATTGGTCGCTGGAATTAGCTCGGCGACGAGCTTCCGCGGCGGCTGGAGATGGCGCACGACGCGGTGACGATTTCCCCATGTAATTAATCAAATTAAAGGCACTAGAGGATAGCTAGGCTCACCATGAGCACAGAGATGGTCGCAGAATGGCAAGGCGTGGACGGACGGCGTCGGAAACCTCCGCACACCGCGGCAGCCGAACTTGGGGAAGATGACTCAATACGGCGGCTCCCATGCGTTCCAGCATGCACGACTCGATGAAGATGAAGAGGGAGGAACGGAGATTCTCTCCAGCTACTCCACACGGCACGACGAGGCCGGAATCGGCGGCGCACGGCGGCGGCCCGAAGAATTAGGGTTAGGGTTTTCCTGCTTGATTTCGTGAGAGAGAGCAAGAGAGAGATGCGTAGCGAGGAGGAGAGGGAGATGCAGACGTCTCCGAGGTCTTATCCTCGCGAGCTAGCAGGTAGGGAGGAGGTGGCAGCGACGACGACGGCGTCGTCCTTCTGGCCGGAGGAAGAAGAAAGAAAAGAACTCCTGATTTGCAAAAAACCGCCTGGGTTTCCGAAGAATTACATGTTCAGTTATAACAGGCCCCTGGTTCCTGTTTTAATAGGTTTGAGGACCTATTTGAAGTTGTTTTAATCACAGAAAAGTCCCTAGATGTGTAGTATTTCAATATGATGTTGATTTCAACTTTGAACTTTTATTCTTTGATTTATTTTCAATCCACTTGTCATTTGAAGTGAGTTTTACTTATTTTGATTTATTTATCATTTTGAAATGTGTTGCTTAACACCTCTATTTTGTTGTACATAATTCTAGTAACATGAAAATATATTGCTTTATTGTTTATTTTATGAATTCTTATTATTTTCAAATACTAAAGATAGTTTCTTGCTTGACTTTAACTCCAGATATTCATCCAAACTTGTTCTTAGTGCTTTATTATATCCTGAGCAACTCCAAATTGTTGTCCAACAACAATACATGATTTGCTTACTATGATGACTACAGAGAGTAAACACAGTGTTTCAATTTAAATACTTGCCAAGCACAAAATATGGCCCTAGTGGCTTTGAGTTGTGATACCAGACAACTAAATCATGTGAGACATGATCAGATGTCCGTGGATACACAAATACATATGTCCTGCCTGAGGTTAGGTCTTATGGCTATATAAATGGATAAAATGATGAGAGTACAATCTTGTTTGATTCCATCACTCATGCTGAAGATAAAAGATTTATGCCCTCCTTTTACGTAGGAATATTGCTTTAGTGTGTGGAAGCAAATTGTTAGAACAACTGCCGATTAAATAGTCCATGTGGTTTTATCTCCCACATGTCTAGACTTATCTCTTATTGAGAATAAAACTTGAATAGGATAGGTCACATGATGAACCTGTGGCCTCCTCTCGTAAGAGACTTGTCCACACACAAGAATATGAGATTAACTCATGTGATGGTAAAATATGAGTTAGGATCATATGGTTTTATGCTTTGGGTTTAACTTCTCCTCGATGATCATACTCTTGGAGAAACACCATAAACTACCATGTGTTTTTTCTTATTAAGAGACTTCGATATGTTGCCTAAGTTATAATGTGGTGTATTATTTCCTCTTGTCATCAAATTACTTTCCATATTCAAGTGGCTAAGATGTACTGGATTATATGACCTTTTGAGTATTTGTCTATGACACTCAATTGTTGGAGCATACAAAAGTGATCTGTTAACAAGGTAATTAGGCTTGTCACCAAACTACTTCTATATAACTCAAACCTCAGAATATCACACTATTTGTAGAGAAGTTAATAAGAATAGATTTTGATATAGGAGTTTCCAAATACTGGTGATTCATTGGCATAATGCTTCTATGCATATCTAAGAAATCCTTCTTCATATTCTTCTTGTTGGATTTCTTCCTTTCTTGTGTTGCCTTCTCTTGTCGAATGATTTGGAGAAGATTAGGAGAGAAGAATATAAGATAGTCTTGATAGGATAAGTAGATCTAGATTAAGTTTTACTTTAGTCTTATATCCTCTTTCCATATATTCTTCTTTCCTTTTCCATAAGATATGTACTTCTTCGGTTAAAGATATAAGTCATACTCATCATTTGATTTTTAGTTCCTTCTATTATAGCTTGTATCCAAATGTTTGAGAATTTAGATAAGATAAGATTTTGAAGTTTATAACACTCATGTTCATGGCTAAGTCTAATCTACCAACATCAGCGAAACCTCAGTGTAACTTTCACAAGTTGGATTCCAAGTTTTTAGTTACTCGTCCACTAACAGCATTCTCAACTAGCCTTTCGAGTGGTGGTAGAACACTCTATGACTTCATTGAAAAAAAAAATTAAATTTTCCCGTGTTTTCAGATGCATGTTATGCAAATGCATAATTCTATTTTAGCCCCTTTCTATTCTCTAAACTATGGGTTATTACAAATAAAACTAGTCAAGGAGGAAAAATATGTTCCCGATAGACTCGCCCTCGGGAATAAAGAACACTGGGGACGATGTCGATGCAGAGGAGGCAGGGTTGGTTTTCTTCAAGGGTTTCCGGAGGATGCTGCAACTTATAGAAAACATTGCAGAAGTAAGAAGAGGGAGGCGAAGAGGGATACTGCATTAGAACGCACGGTGCAGGCTGTGCAGGAGCAACTGGCCTCAATTACGTAGACAAGGGAATCTCAACTGTGAGTAGAAGATCCTGCAGGCGATGCCTGCCCATCTCAGCAGAAAAGCAGCGTGGGTTCCACGCAGCTACAAGATCCTGCAGTTGATGAACCAGTTGCTGAACCATCAGCGGCTCACTACCCTATGGATGATATCACGGAGAAGATAAATTGTGAGTTACATGCGCCAATGAAGAACATTAGTTATCCGGTGACGATTGGCTATGCTTTACCACATCAACTTGGAGCAACCTTCCATTTTGGTGAGATTCCGACTGGATTTGCTCATGTCGGGGTCACAAAAGTTATGTTGGGATTCAACTCAATAAATCTTGACATTCCTGGAGCTGAAGGCGAAAAGACATTGGGAGAAGTCGAGCTTGGTATCGTTCTATGGAAGAAGAAATACATCAAGTTTCCAGACTCGGCGCCAAGGCCACCAACTCCTCCGGTTACAAATTCACCACATCTAAGTCCATCCGCCTCCCTCGATGATTGGGAGCCCACCGCGAGTCCATCGCCCGCACCGTCCCGTCAGCCGACTTATGCGCCCACTAGTAATTTGATAAAGCGGAAGCTGTTCACGTCGTCCGCCCCTGTCAAGAAACGTGGAAAAAAACCCAAGGAAGTCAAGGCTCTTGAGAAGTTAACTTCTGAGATGACTCAGCAGGAAATAGATGTGAGCCTACGTGAAAATTCGAGAGCCTATTTTGAGAAGAAAAAAGGAAAGACTGGAGGCAACACTTGACCCCATAAAGGAAGTTCTGAAGACTATACCAAATGAGGTAAAAGATCGCACCGTTGACAACCTATATGACCCTCCACCGTCGCCCATTTCAGACTATTACCGAGGAATTGACAAGGTACTTTCCTCGCAGAGGGAGCAAGAAAAAGTGTGCAGGAAAAGAGTTGCCCAGCTCGGAGAACAAGAAGCACAATCGATCGCCCCGCTCATTGTGCCTTCTGAAGCTCGGGAAATCGAGCATGGAGAAGTTGTCGTTGGCGACACAGGTTTCCCCTTGGCGGAGTTTACCCCACGATATGAATTTGAACTCGGGCTGCCACTGGTGGAAAATCCGAGTGCTCTAACAACACAGTTATGACCGCCGCAAAAGAAGGGAGATTCTATCTCATGGCGGCGGTTAAGGAACAACACTACTTCCGAAATATGGTGTGCATGTTGAGTTCGAAGAACTTTTTCAGATGTACAATCAACGTGCTCTCGACAAATCTATTATCAGCTGCTATTGTCTGTAAGTAATTTATTCGTGTAATTTAATTATTTATAGTTAAGCTCTCGTTCATTGCTTATAATTATCCTCACAACATTCTTTTGTACGCTAATTATGCAGAATGAAGATACGTGAATGCAGAATCGAAGGAATCTGGGACATTGGGTTCATTGACCCGGATAAAGTTCATGTCCGGACCATAACTGATTCTCCCTAGGCCACAGAGGACGTTTTGCCAACGTTTTTTAAGCGACAAAGTACCAAAAAGGAAATACTTTTTCCTTACAACTTCGGGTGAGTTTTACTGTCTTGTACACATTCTATTTTGCTTTCCCGATATTAAGTGTAATCGATAAGTTCTGAATACCTGCGTATATAAATGTGCGCAGGTACCACTACATTATGCTAATCATTAGACTCGAGGATGGAGAAGTTGAAGTCTGGGACTCATTAAGGAAAGATCAAGATGAATACAAAAGCGTGCGTCTAATGCTCAAGAGGTAATTTCAATCGTACTATATCAGCCTCTTTCGTTCATTTCCAGATATCAAAAGTATATGTAATAACTACTCAATTCATTTTCTTTTCCGGACAGGGTTTACAGAAAGTTCAAAGCGGAAGAACGCGGTGAATGGCCAGAAAAGCTGGAGTTCAAGTCTAACTTAGTAAGTACTACTACGTGTATCTTTATACCATTATCATTCTCTTGATTATTATTTGATTAAATTATATTCGTGTATATATAGTGGTGTCTTCAACAACCACAGGGGACGGAACTATGTGGATACTACGTTTGCGAGTACATTCACATGCTGGTAAATGAGAGAGTCAATAGTGTAAGAAATCGAGAGGTACGTAAACATCATACACAACTTTTATTTTTCCACCATCAATTGTGTTTAGTTTCGATCATAACTGATTTGATCTCTTTTTTTTAAAGATGTCAAAGAAGCGGAACCGGCTCCTACCACAAAACCGCGTAAAATCTATTGCGGAGGAATTGGCGGCATTCTTACTTACGCATGTCATAGATGAACTCGGTGAATTCCACTTTGTCGACAGACCCCCTCCACTCATGGAATAGCTAGCTGTGATCTCCATTGTAATTACGAGTACTTTAATTATATGTAACGAGAGTACTTTGTATGTGTATAATGAGTACTTTATATGTGTAGTGAGTAATTTATACGCGATCTCCTCTGAAACCCTGAAAAATGAGCGAAAAGGAAAAAACAGAAATCCTAAACCCCAAAAAATAATTGAAAAGAAAAAAAAAACCAAAATCCCCTGGAAAAATAAGCAGGGGGCAAAAAAGCAGGAACCTTTAGTACCGGTTTGTAAATGTCCTCAGCTGCGCGCGCACACGGTCGCCCACATGGAGGGCCTTTAGTACCGGTTGGGGTACCCCTTTAGTGCCGACCTTTTAGTACCGGTTGCACAACCGGTACTAAAGGCCCTATAGGACCGGTACTATATGTCTGTTCTCTACTAGTGCTCCCTCTATATCAAAATATAAGTAGCACCACCTACTTACCAACCATGTATCACATGAATCTTGCACTAAAACATGTCGTACGTGGTGCGACTTATATTTTCCTTGTGCTGGGACCATGGCAAGCATCCTGCCTTCCATTGCTGATGCTAAGCAGAGGACCTCACCGCACGGGGAGAGTGTTCAAGCGGTTCAATTTTCCTTCCTACTGAACTAATTCACCTCATCAGTTTCCTGATATTGTTTCACGATGTGCTTCAATACTTCCATTTGCAAGTGTGTTACATGATAGGATGCAATTTCGTACGGTTTTCTCTAGAAATTCAGAAATTATAGTCTAAAACACGGCGTTCCACGTTTCAGTCTTTTATCTTTATTATCTACTCAATCAATTTCCAAATAGTCTTTTCTCTGTGAAACCTGAAGTAAAAGGATGTGGAGTTGTTTCGCGTGGGTCTAGGTGGCGACCTGGATGAAGACTGCGCGGGCAGAGGGTTCGTCGACCCGACTGGATCGCTTTTGGGTAATGCGAAGGTCGATATGGTTGCTACGCCGGGGCGGCGGCCCCGGAACAAGTGGTTATGGTGGCAATCTGGATGAAGACTGCGCGGGCAGAGGATTCGTCGACCATGACTGGATAGCTTCCGGGCAATGCGAAGGTCGATCTGGTTGATACGCCGGGGCGGCGGCCCCGGATCGGGTGGTGTGTGTTGTGGCATTTGTCGACTTGTGTCGTCTGGGCGGCGGGTCGCTTCGTCTATCTGATTCTTTTGTATAGTGTGTATGGTTTTTGGACCCGGTTTTCCTTATAAAATGGGTCAATTATATTCTATCTAATCGGGCAGTGGATATCGACCACTTTGAGGTAAAAAAAAATACTTTGTATCTCTGTGGAGATGCATGGTGCTTTATTGAGGAATCAAGTATATAACTGAAGGTCCAAAGCATTCAAAGAAGTAAAAGGACATAGGTCTTTGGTGGACGAGGCTTGCCTGTGCCCAAGGCGTGCGACCATCCGTGCGGCATGGAAACCATCGGCCCATCGCTCCGAGAGGGGATGGATACGGAAGGGAAGCTTTCGCTTTCTGTTTTTTATTCGGAAGAAAAAAACCAGAGTTAACGAGGTGCGGGAGGCAGAGGCGCAGAGCCGTTCGATGTATAGGTCGCACCGATGGTCGCATGGCCCGGGCACAGGCAAGCCCCGTCGGCCTTTGGTACCATTTCTCACTAAGTCGAGCCTGTAGAAAACAAATCATGACATGAATGGTGTCTTCATGTTTACTTACTTCTTGAACGTTTATACTATAGTTTGCAAAATGCAAGTGACATCAGTCGATGATATATGATAAGAAAATTAACAAGGGTCATGTAGAAAGTAAATGGAGGCAAGCCCCTGCTAATGAAGTTAAATAGTATCGAGACATGACCTATTTGGATGGATACCTAGGGCACAACATACTATTTCTGCTATGATAGGAAGTGAAAAAGAAACATAGGACAGGAAATAAAAGGTGCCAGTAACAGCGATGTTCAGCCCTAAGCAACAATATAGGCGGTGTGTTGCAAAGACTCTCTTAGTTTTTCCTCCGTCCCCTGTGGTTCTCGGACTCCTTGGTTTCGTTATAACCAGAAGTTCGTGGAACAGCTCTCTAAGCACTTAAGAGTGATATAAGTTTTGAATCCTCTCATAGTATTAACAGTGTTGTTAGAATTGCACTTTTGTTAGTATATTATTATGAAATCAATCTATGCCAGATTACATCAAAGGTAAAATAAATATCTGTCAGTAGCGACCTTATTTTCTTAACTCTGGTTGTGTGACTGTGCATGCATCTATAGTACTTTGCTTGAACACATATATTTGAATCTGTAGTACTTATCCTATGTTTCAAATATTTTTCAGTCTTTTTTTTACAACGGAGCCACTTGCTAGCGACCCTTGAAGCCTACGGAAATTTCAGCAAGAATATGCTGTTACATTCAAGAGGAAGCTAGGAGGTACCATTGCGATCATCACCATTCCTTGCATAACACACTATTGAAACCAGATGAATCAGTTTCGGTTTATGCTGATAAAGTGTCATGAACACGGAAAAGTCATTTATTTTGTATGCTTGTAACGGACACTGCATAAAAATACGGTTTTGCTAATTCTCAGTCGATTGAGAATTTGTTAGTTCTCAGTCGATTGTTTAGCCGTCCGATTAATTTGATCGCTGACTATGACCGAGCGTATGTTGTGTACGAACTGGTAATTGTGGGCTTCTTCCTTTCACACGGGAAAACTGTTTTGGGCTGTTTTTTCCTTCCGTTTTGTTTGATGGGCCGTAAGCATCCGTTGCTTTATTTTTGTCTTGTAGATTATTCTCATCGCTAGTTAGTTTTTTTTTTGACCTGTCATCGCTAGTTAGTAGTTACGTGTGTAGCATGGGAGCATAGAACTTTTCTTTTTCTTTGTTGCACAAACTATTTTTGGTAGTTATATTTTCTATTAATCCCTTTTAAAAATGTGTTTCTTTTTTTAATGTCGTACTTTTAATATTTTTAATTCACAATATTTTTTGAAATTTGAAATTGCTTTCCATTTTCTGTCATCCTCGGTCTTTTCTATGTTTCTATTTTTACTATTATTTGTTAATCTAAAAATAATTGTGTCACCGTTGATTAACTTTGTTTCATGGAAAGGCATATTTTGTCCACTGTTTCACGTGTATTTATTTCTTTGGACTGACAACGTCGCACTCAATTTGTTGCCAGTTGCACATTGAGTGTAGTTGATTTTTAAAAAAAAAATCTGAATGCACCATAGGTTTTTTTTGCCTTAGTTGCAACTTCATTTGTATCATATTCGACAACTTTTGCAAGTGCTGCGTGATAATAAGCTGTGTGGTAACCTTGCTAAATGCACTTTTTGCAAAGATAAGGTCATATTTCTGGGTTTTGTTGTTTCGAAAAAATGGAGTAGAGGTAGACGAAGCAAAAATTGAAGCTATTAAAAATTGGCCTACTCCCATGACTATTTGTCAAGTGCAAAGTTTTCTCGGTCTTGCTGGTTTTTATAGACGTTTTGTGAGAGACTTTAGTACTATTGCTGCATCTTTGAATGATCTAACTAAGAAAGGTGTTGCATTTGTGTGGGGCGCAGCCCAAGATCTTGCATTTGATGAGCTGAAAAAACGTTTGATTAGTGCACCTTTGCTTGCACTTCCTAATTTCAATAAGCAATTTGATATTGAATGTGATGCTAGTTGTATTGGAATTGGAGGTTTGTTGATGCAAGAGATTAAACCAATTGCATTTTTTTATCGAGCGATGTCCCCTCAGTTGCAACTGTACTTGCAATTGGTTTTTTTTTCTTTTTTCATACTACCCTCCAGTTGTAACTCCGCTTGCAACTTATTTTTTTCCTTTTTTTTGCTGATGTCTCAGTTTCAACTCTACTTGCAATTGAGGTTTTTTTTGGCTTATTTGCAACTCCATTTGTAACTGAGATTTTTTTAATCGAGCGATGTCCCCTCAGTTGCAACTGTTTTTGCAATTGAGATTTTTTTTCTTTTTTCATAGTTGCAACTGAGGTTTTTTTCGCCTTAGTTGCAACTCAAGTTGTAACTGAGATTTTTTTATCGAGCGATGTCCCCTCAGTTGCAACTGTACTTGGAATTGGGTTTTTTCTTTTTTCATACTGCCGTCCAGTTACAACTTATTTTTTTTCCTTTTTTTGTTTGATGTCTCAGTTGCAACTCTAATTGCAATTGAGGTTTTTTTTTGCCTTATTTGCAACTCCATTTGTAACTGAGATTTTTTTAATCGAGCGATGTCCCCTCAGTTGCAACTGTACTTGCAATTGAGGTTTTTTTCTTTTTTTCATACTGCCCCTAAGTTGCAACTCCACTTGCAACTCAATTTTTTTTTTGTTGATGCCTCAGTTGCAACTTGCAACTGAGGTTTTTTTGCCTTAGTTGCAACTCCATTTGTAACTGAGATTTTTTTATCGAGCGATGTCCCCTCAGTTGCAACTGTACTTGTAATTGTTTTTTTTTTGTTTTTTTCATCCTGCCCTCCAGTTGCAACTCCACCTGCAACTCATTTAAAAAAAAAAATTGTTTGATGCCTCAGTTACAACTCTATTTGCAATTGAGTTTTTTTTTTTGCTTAGTTGCGACTCCATTTGGAACTGAGATTTTTTTTAGTCGAGCGATGTCCCCTCAGTTGCAACTGTACTTGCGATTGATTATTTTTTTCTTTTTTTACACTGGCCCCCAGTTGCAACTCCACTTGCAACTCAAGTTTTTTCCTTTTTTTGTTGATGCCTCAGTTCCAACTCTACTTGCAACTGAGGTTTTTTTTGCTTTGGTTGCAACTCCATTTGTAACTGAGATTTTTTTATCGAGCGATGTCCCCTCAGTTGCAACTGTACTTGCAATTCTGTTTTTTTTTTCATAATGTCCCCCAGTCGCAACTCCACTTGCAACTCATTTTTTTCTTTTTTTTATCGATGCCTCAGTTGCAACTCTATTTGCAACTGAGGTTTTTTTGCATTAATTGCAACTTTATTTGTAACCGAGATTTTTTTATCGAGCGACGTCCCCTCAGTTGCAACTGTACTTGCAATTGTTTTTGTTTTTGTTTTTTCATACTGCCCCCGAGTTGCAACTCCACTTGCAACTTTTTTTTTCCTTTTTTTGTTGACGCCTCAGTTGCAACTCTACTTGCAACTGCATTTTTTTTCCCTTAGTTGCAACTCCATTTGTAACTGAGATTTTTTTATCGAGTGATGTCCCCTCAGTTGCAACTGTTCTAGCAATTGATTAATTTTTCTTTTTTCACATTGCCCCCAGTTGCAACTCCACTTGCAATTCAATGTTTTTCCATTTTTTTGTTGATGCCTCAGTTGCAACTCTACTTGCAACTGAGATTTTGTTTTTGCCTTAGTTGCAACTCCATTTGTAACTGAGATTTTTTTATCGAGCGATGTCCCCTCAGTTGCAACTGTATTTGCAATTGTTTTTTTTTTCTTTTTTCATACTGCCCTCCAGTTGCAACTCCACTTGCAACTCATTGTTTTTCCTTTTTTTTGTTGATGTCTCAATTGCAACTCTACTTGCAACTAAAGTTTTTTTTGCCTTAGTTGCAACTCCATTTGTAACTGAGATTTTTTAATCGAGTGGTGTCCCATCAGTTTCAACTGTTCTTGTAATTGATTTTTTCTTTCTTTTTCAGACTGCCCACCAGTTACAACTCCACTTGCAACTCAATTTTTTTCCTTACCTGCAACTCTACTTGTATTTTTTTTGGGCCGCGTTAGTTGCAACTGTACTTACAATTGAGGATTTTTTTATTTTTTGAGAATGTCCCTCAGTTGCAACTCCACTTGCAACTCATTTTTTTTGTTCATGCCTCAGTTGCAACTCTACTTGAAACTGAGGATTTTTTTGCTTTTAGTTGCAACTCCACTTGTTGTTGAGATTTTTTTATCGAGCTATGTCCCCTTTAGTTTGAATCCTTTTACTTAGAACTGGTTTTTTATTTTATAATGCCCCCATTTAGCAACTCTGCTTTGCAACTGGGGATTTTTGCTTTTTAGTTGCATCTACATTTGTAATTGAGATTTTTTTAATACAGCGATATCCCTTCAGTTGCAACTGCACTTGCAATTGATTTTTTTCTTCCATGTGTGTTAGTTGGAACTTACACCTACAATTGAGGTGTTTTTGTTCTGCAAGCTGACTTAGGTTTCCATCTGCTCTTGCAATTTGAGTTTTTTTCCCAGAGGATGACTTAGGTATAATTTTTAATTGATTTTTTTTGTCAGGGGAATCCCCGTAATTCCAACTGTAATTTCAACTAATATTTTTTATTCTCTCGATGTCCTAGTTTCAACTGCATTTGCAACTATTTACTAGAAACTGCAGTTTTTTTCAAGATTCCCACCTTGGCCCAATTGTAATTTCTTTTAAGGGTTTTCTCGATGGACGTACCCCCAGTTAGTTTTTTGCGACTACATTTGTGTTTTTCCTCAATAATGCCCTAGTTTCAATTGCAGTTGAAATTAAGCTTTTTCCTCCTAGAAATGTATATACACTTTGGAAACATGATTTTTTTTGTTAGATCATATATTGATTTTTATTTTATTGTTTAGAATTTTCTTTTTAATACAATAACTAACTAGACCCCACTTTAAATTTGGGTTGTAACTGAGTTTTTTTTCAGTTCCAAGTGGGTTACAATTTACAACTGGGATTTTTGGTCTGCAACTAGGTTCTTTTCAGTTGCATGTGGGCTGCGTCTGAGTTTTTTCAATTGAAAATGTGGTTACGAGATTTTCTACCTGTAACCGAGATTATCCGGTACAAATAGGTCGGAAGTTAAGAAAAATTAACTTACACGTAGGTTGCAACCGAGAGTGCCACTTAATCAACAGAACATAGAAAAAAGCCGGTAAATCAACACGATGACACCATTCAAGTGAGAATGTTAATTCTCCCTCGACTCAGAACTAGTCACACCGTTTAAAAAATAGAAAAATGTTGCGCTACCATTTTGTTGTAAAATTAAACATTTTCTGGACATGCCTATTTTTTTTTTAGTAAATCTTTTTTGGTGTATAAATTTTTCTTGTGTTGCGATAAAAAAAAAGGCTGCCCATATTTGGTCGCACAGGCCTATTTGTGTTTTCTACCTGATAGGAATGAGAGGGTCCCATTTGTAGGTTATCCCTTTGTGGGACAAGACAAATCCCAGTCAACAAACACATATTATGCTACTCATTGCAACTCGAGCCAGTGTATCGTTTAGAAGGAAAAAACCCACTATCCCAAACTGTACAAATAAAACACATAAACGCATGAATTAAAAAGACACAACAAATGGAAAAAGGCCATGGCCCAAACTGAGACAAACCAGCCCAACTCCCTCGTAAAAGTCCAACTACGAAACAGCATGGATGTGTTAAGCGATCGATCATCTGCAGCACATGGAAATAGCTCGTATCAAGTTAATTCTCAGTCGACTGAGAATTAAGTTAATTCTCAGTCGACTGAGAGCTAGTCACACCCATAAAAATATTGTGCATGTTGTCATGTGAAATCTCACACGTCACATGCATGTGCCTAATCAACTTGGTTCGTGTGAGTTGACTTCAATATGAACCTATACTTAAGCTAAACTGTTTTGCCATGGGAAAGATGGTTTTGCCTCCATGAAGCTTGCCAGCTATGGTTATGGCGTGGTAGTATCTGGCTGGGCCACACATATTTATCTCTGCAACTTGTTCAAGGGATCACCTACTCGCTTCACGGGAACACTGGAATCGCAGTATTTGCTCTTTGCACTCTCAAGGTATCATTTTGCACCGCCAGTTGCATAGTTTACTTATTGATGTTTTCTTATTTGTAATTCTGCTCATCTAGATCATTGACTGTTCTTGAGACCCAACAAGTATGTTAACTTTCGCGTATACTTGAATGCTCACCACCACTCGGCCATCAATATTGTCATTATGTTGAGCATCGTCAACTTCTCCAAGGACATGACCATCCTCGACGTGGAGCAGAAGTGGAAGACGGGCTACATCATCACGATTGGCATTCTGGGAGGCATCGCGGTGGCCCTGTAGGCCATCAGCCGGAGCATCCTTCTGAAGAGAAGGACAAGAGAGGACAAGGCCTACAACGGCGGCGCCTCGAATGGCCACTTGTTGCTCTCTATGTAATGTTTTTTGTAGTATCGCCAATCAGGAATATATGTTAATTTCTGCATGCTGGAGACTGAATATCCAGTGAGAAAAATCACGTGGTGTACATGCCAAATCATTGTCTCCGGAAAATACTCTTAAATTTGAAATACTTAGTGTTTATTAAAACCGGCTCAACTCTAAGAATTTCAGTGAATTATCCAGGTTTGTATATCATGCTGCCTAACCGATATTTTGGGAGTAGCATGTCATGTCTCCAATTTGATGAGAATTTGTCGGTGAAGTCTATGGCATTGCGGGTATTTGAGCGGAATGATCCATATACTTGACGGAGCCATCACAAAGTGGTGCGAAATTGGCCGGTTGACTATACGAATGAAAAATTACGTTGTAAAGTTAACACAAATTTTCTCACCCGTTGCAACGCACGGGCATATAACTAGTCTACTCAAACACGGAGTACATTCACTACCCAAATACGGAATACATTCAAAGTTCTTCAAGAAAGTTTGTTTTACATAGGCACATGAAAAATCCTATGTACATATGGTTTATTTGAGCACTAATCAATGAATTAAAGCCATATATGGTCGAGCTAAACCCTGTGAACACCAACATGATTAGCTGCTTCCATGAACGTCTGTCGGTTGATATCCTGCATTTCAGCCGGAGGGAAAGAACCACTGCGCCTTGACAGATTTTGTTGAGTGGTGACCTACTAGACTAGATTTACCGCTTCCATATCATACACACAATAGCTAGGAATGTCACTAACAAGCTTTTGGCGTTCAAGGTACCTACATGGTTCGGCAGCAGCAGCAGCCACCCTCTGTGCAGATTCCCAGTCATGTCCGAGGATGAATACGTGATTTCCTCCTTGAAGTTGCCGGCTGTAGTAGTGCTCCGACGAGCCTTGGGCAAAATACGCTCTAGAACCAGTCGGGCCGACAAATAAGACCTGGTTGCCCAAGTCTTTCACCTCCGACCACCTTCCCTTGTCCAACTCCGCCTCGAACACCTGCAGACTCATCGTCTGGTTGGCAGCCTCGATGCCATTCGACCGTTGGAGAATGCCCCACCGCACCATCAGTAGCATTTGATTGTCGGCTGAGGTGACTAGCTGTTGGTAGTAGTTATTGGCGGCCACCGCCATTGTAGATGATGGTTGTTCCTTGATGACATGCTCGGTCTGAATCTGATATGGCGTCTCTCTAGGCGACCAATGAGAGAAGAGACCCTCCATCTCCATGTTGTCGGTCAGACTCTCAGCTGATAGCCCCTCTCCGTCTCCGGCCAACCAATGAGAGAAGAGATGTTCTGTCGAGCTTAGAGCGAATATCTTTCCACGGTGGAAGGCTATATCCCTATATGTAAATTGCCTTGTCAAGAGCACATTGGTCGTTTTCGGCGAGAAATAATAAGATCCGATAGGTGCATCAATTAATAGGACCTTGCTTGTCAGCGCTGCAACGAGACGAGACGAGCACACGTTGATCTTCTTCACAAGAAGTAGCCAATGCTCGAGGGCAGATCTACCTCGCAGGTTGTAGTTGCCCGTCACCCCATTGGATGTCAGCTCGTAGCAGCACGGGGCTTCATGGCTGGCGTAGTCGGAGAGGAAGGTCGGTAGAGAAAGTATTGACGACGGATGCCCACGTGCTTATACAGGACCCAACAGCCGAAGGTAGCCCTCACGCGGAAGCCTGTTGGCGTGGCGAAGCGGCGGCGACACACGTTGGCGCCATTGTCATCGTAGGCGGTGCTCTGGTACATGCCATTGCTGAGGTTGACGCATGGCACAGCCGGCGGCAACATCGACCCCTTGTGCCTGGCAGCGAGATGCCACTCTCGGCAGACGGTTTTGAAGTCGAGTCGCTCGTCGTGGGTCGGAAGACGGGAGAGGATTTCGCCAGCGATCTCCGGTGGGAGGTCCGACCAGCATGGCGAAGCTGTCCCCATTGCGCGAGCGGATGAGCTCCTGTCGATCAAAATTTGGTTTGCTCGCACCTCACAAAACCCTACAACTTTTATCTATCCAGGAAGGTTCCTATAATTTTAATAGATCTGAGGTTCGATCGGTCTACGAGCACCTTTTTTTTTTAATTTGTTTACGAGCACCTTTCGATAACGGACTCCGCGGAGCATCTGAATAAGAAGACGTATTTTGATCGATCTGTGTTATGGACTTGTTCGTTATTTCGTTCGTGGAGTAGTGTAGGCAGAATATGTCTGCATGGGCCAGCCCTTAATTTTTTTTTGAACACCATTACCGTAGGGAAAAATCCCTACGGTGAAATTTTTGAATTAATATAGGGAGCCAGCAAAGGAGCTAGCAGAATACAAATAGTTACATCAAGGAGGTCGAAAGTTCAAAGGGGAGTACATAGGTAGTAATCTAAATGGTGTTCAAAAAGGTTAGGAATCAAGAGCTCTAGCCCACAAGAGCAGAGGCTGAATTAGGGGTTCCTTCACTCGATGCCGGTGAAGGCATAAATCTGACTGAAATCTGACCTTCCATTTCACAAACGAGGGTGGTTGGTGCTGGAAGATAAAATCATTACGCATCTTCCAAAGGTTCCATGTTGCACAAGCGAAGGTCTCAAGAAAACATGGTCCTGTAAACGAGTTTCTTGCCTCCCGAATTTTAACCAAGATAGAAGCATTGGCGTTCCACTGGATATTAATGTAATCCCAGCATCTAATAGCCATCGGGCAGTCAAAAAATAAATGGTCTCGGGTCTCTGGGCTGCCTTGAGTACAGAGAATGCAATTGGGACCTCCATCTATCTGCCAATGCTTACGGCTCATAAGGTCTTTGGTGTTAACACGATCATGGAGCATGAGCCAGAGAAAAACCTTCAGTTTTGGTAGGCATTTTGAGTTCCAAATCGATTTGATCTCAAGATCACAGTCCACCTGAGCATGAATAAATTTGTAAAACCTAGCAGCTGTGTAATTGGTACCTCCCCACACATATGTTCTGATGTCAGGCTCGGGAGTGAAGGTATGGTTATGCAGTATCTCAGTGATCTGTGTATATTCCTCGGAAGCTTCCATAGATAGTGGCAGAGCCATTTCATCCCCCATGTGTGTAATGTTCAACATATCAGACACAGCAATATCTTCATTGAAAACGAAGGAGTACAAATGAGCAAATCTATCACAGAAGAGGTTATTTCCCTGCCAGAAATCTTTCCAGAACAGAGTATGCTCACCACTGTGAATCTCGGACCTGGTAATGCTTCTGTACGTATCAATAAGACTAAATACGTCTTTCCACCAGAATGACCCACGAGGGGACTGAGCATGAGGAGGTCCTGGGCCATAGAGAGACCAAACCAGATGGACCCATGGGATGTCAGCATGGCAAAAGAATTTATGGAGATGTTTTAACAGCAGCGCCTTGTTCTGAATTTCAAGGTTAACAACCCTAAACCTCCATGTCTCTTAGGTCTGCACACCAGAGACCAAGCAGCAAGAGAGTGTGGTGCGCCTGTACCTTCCTCTTTCGCCCATAGGCAGTGTCGTCGAGCTCTATCAAATATTTTGATAAACGCCTTGGAGATTTTGAGAGAGCATAAATAGTGAGTAGGCAGTGATGAGAGAACTGACTGGACTAGGGTCAAACGACCACCATAGTCCAGAAACCTGGCACACGCATTCATCCTCCTCTCCACTTGATCAGCTAAGGGAGCTAAATCCGCCACCGTAGGTCTAGTAGTACCAAGTGGAAGTCCAAGATAAGGGAAAGGCAGTGTACCAGTGGCACATCCAAACATAGAAGCGAGCTCGTTCAGTCTGGGCTCATCAATATTCAGTGGCATCATGCAAGTTTTTGAGTAGTTCACTCTTAAACCCGTGGCAGCAGCAAATTCTTGCAAAGTATTTCTAAGTGTAGTCAATTGGACAGGGCAAGCTTGCATGATCAAAAGTGTGTCATCCGCATACTGTACAATGGGAAAGTCTGAATTAGGGATGGGTAATGGAGCATGGAGGACACCATAAGAAGCCAATCGATTGATCAATGTTTGAAGTAAATCTGCACCTTCAACAAATAAAATTGGTGATAGTGGGTCACCTTGTCGGACTCCCCTCCTGCAAGCAAATTTTCTCCCAGGCACTCCATTGAGCAAAACGGACGAGGTACCCGTCCCAAATATAGATGATATCCAACTAATCCATCTGTCATCATACCCATGTCCTCTCAGAATCTCAATGATCGCTTTGTGCTCAATCATATCAAAAGCCTTGGCAAAATCTAGTTTTAGAATTATTGCTGGTGCACCCGATTGCTTCACCTGGTGAATGTACTCGTATGCCCATGCCACACAGTCCTGGATTGTTCTCGACTTCAAAAACACATATTGGTTTTTATGAACTATGTTAAGAATTTTTTTCTGAAGCCGATTAGCCAACAACTTAGTGAGCAATTTAAAGCTGGAGTTGAGCAGTGAGATAGGTCTATAATCATTAGGACCTTCAGGAGAATGAACTTTGGGGATCAATGTAATAAAGGCGTCATTTATACTTTGGAGATTCACTGTGCCATTCCAGAATTCCTCACAGAGCCTATAATAGTCATGTTTGATAATAGGCCAGCAGATCTTTATAAAAAGTCCGTTAAATCCATCTGGCCCGGGTGCCTTATCAGTGGGTAAATCTGTTACCACTTCATCTATTTCGGCATGAGTGAAAGGAGCTGTAAGGCATGTAAGATCATGGGGGAGTAGATAGGCCGAGAAATTAAAATCCGAGTCAATCGGAAGTGAGGTGCCAAGTCTATCTTTGAAAGCCTGGCGGAGAAGACCAGCTTTCTCATGATGTTCAGTAACTACTGATCCATCAGGGCGTTGCAAAGATGCAATTGTGTTGTTTCTATAACGTACTGTGGCCATAGAATGAAAATAAGATGTGTTTTCACTGCCAAATTTAGCCCACCGAGCTGTGCACCTCTTTCTCCAATAATCTTGCTTACATTGCAGCAAGTGAATGAGCTTGCTCTTCACAATGATGCGGAAGTTCCATTCAGTAATGTGAAGGGTTCTGGTTTCCTCAATTTCATCCAACCAGAGGATAGTTGAGTTACAGTTTTCAATATATCTGTTCAACATAGAGATGCTCGAACTCCAATTTCTGAGACCTTTGCGAAGAAGCTTAAGTTTGGAAGAGATACATTTGGCGCTGTCACCTAGGCAATGAATCTCCCAAATATTGCGAACCACATCAAGGAAACCAGGCATCCGGATCCAATGGTTTTCAAAACGGAACACTTGAGCTTTAGGCACATCAGTCCCAATGGAGATAACGCATGGTATATGATCCGATGTGGGACGTGCCAGAGGGTTAACCATGGTGTTGGGAAATTTGATGGTCCAAAGCGGGGATGTAAAAAACCAGTCGAGCTGAGTGAGTAGAGGTTCGGCTTGCATGTTGCTCTAGGTATACTTCCTACCTTTAATCGGCAATTCGATCAAACCCAAATAGCTGATGACCTCATTGAAAATTTCAATGTCATTATGGTTGGCCCCTGGTTTGTTTCTGCTATCTGAGTATCTGTAAAAGTTGAAGTCCCCAATTATGAGCCATAGATCATCATCAGAAAAGTCTAGGCTAAAGAGCCAGGCTATAAAATTTTGCCGAGCAATACCATCACATGGACCATAAACAGAGACTAGTGTAAATTGGTCCATAGTGAGCTTATAGGTGAATTTAACTATCAGCCCAAAGCTCTCATGCTGAATAATTTGACCCGTGAAGAGGTTGCTTGCCCATATAATTAGCATCCCTCCTGAAGCTCCATCAGATGGGACAAAAGCAAACTGATCGAATCTTTTGGGCACAAACTTGCGTATAAACTGAATATCAAAATCATCTTTTTTAGTTTCTTGAAAGCAGATGATAGAAGCTAAACTTTCCTCCACTTTATTAAAAACAATTGGCCATTTATCTGGGCTGTTAATGCCCCTGACATTCCAGCACAAAATTCTCCAGATACGGTTCAGACTACTCAGTGACATTCAAAGTAACACAGAGGCACACAGGATATGTCGATCTCCACAAGACCATTTACACACAAACCACATGACTGAAAGTTCAGACTGACACCAATGGGCTCATAAAGCCAAGACAGAGTAGACTGACCACACAAACTGACACAAGCAGACCAACTAGAGGAAACAAACTGTCTGGTTCTCTCGACACAGAACAACTGATAGATAAAGCAATTCAACATCTAGGACCCTAGGCAGAGCGGTCTTGGTGGAGACGAGCTACAGAGAGCTCCTCTGGATCAATATTGCAGTCTTCCACTCCAATCCTTTGCATCTCGGTCACTTGCAGGACTCCAGGAGGTATGGATCTTGGCACAGATGAGCTGCGACGACGTGGCTGGCGATCTGGAATAGCAGAGTGCATAAAACCATTATTCTTATTCCTAGGGCTTCTACAAACTTGCTGAACATTCCGAGGAGTTTCTTTCTTATTGGCATGAGTTCGAGCCCGAGTCACAGGTCCAGTAGGTGCAGCCAGAGCCGAGCTACTATTTTGATCAGAAGCAAACTGCACAGTTCCAACAGAGTTGATTATCGGATCAATATTAGCAGCAGTGACAAATCCCAAATCAAGACTCATCAAAGAGTTGATGTCAGGCAGACCATCAGTCTCCAAATCTGCAGATTCATTAGTATCAACAAGTTCTTCAATAATAACAGAAGAAGCAGACCCCTGAACCCACTGACTGAACCCCTGAGCCATATTCAGGCATGGCATCTCATAATAGATGTGGTTTGCAAGGAATTTCCAGAATAAGGTGAAATCAGCTGCAGTCAGACTGAAAACTGTCATCCATTGCAAGCAGCTCAATGTGAATAGACTGGACAATATCTTGGCTACCTGAAGCAACTCTGAGCAGGGCGGTAGCAACTGTGACCATAGTACTGTTAGGAGCATCAGGTTCCTGGACTTCCAGGATGATGCTTTGACCACCAGCTCGGATAGACATGAAATTCCCTCCTGCCTTACCATTGGTAACACAATCAACAGCTTCTTCAACTTCTGATAGTTCAGTATCTGAGATTGTAGACCAGTTGCGTGGATCATCAGTACCATTGCCCTCACCATCAAAAGGGTTGATCTCCATGATATCCTGCCTCTTTTGGACCCAACGAAACTTGGGAAGAAGATCATCAGAGGGATCGCAGCAATTCATCATATGGCCAAAGCACTTACAAATAGAGCAGAAAAGTCCACCTGGGCAACGAAAGGCAAGATGACCCAGCCAATTACAGCATGAGCATCGGTTTAGAGAGACCACCGAATTTTGCAAAACCGATACTGGCAAGTCGGACGTGAGATTGGCAGGGTTTATATCATTGACCATCGGAGCAATAGCTTGCGGAGGGGTACCACCAGAATCCTTAGAAACTGTAGCCGAGGGCACAAACCGAGATTTTGGTTTCCATACTAGGTGAGCAGAGCACTTGGCGGCAATATGGCCATTTTCGTGACAGGATCGGCAGCGTATCGGTTGGCGACAAGGTCTGGAGCAGCGCCCCACCTCCAGACAGTGAGGGCATAATTTTCTCACCGAACTTGCGCTGGTGGATGGCTGATTTGTATTGTTAACTTCTGTTGTTGGTGGAGATTTCGCCGAGTCAGAAACCACATGTGCAATCTTCTGATTCAGAGTTGATTTCCCAGAGGCAATAATATTATGAGGACCCGTGCACTCTTCAGCAATATGTTCAGAAGAGGAACAGACTAAGCAGCATGGCTTGCCGAGGGAAGTAGCAGATGCTTTGAAGTTTTTCCATCTGTTTGCATATTCCTGTTTGCTTGGGCAATTTCTTTTGATGTGTCCCAGGTTCCAGCATAAGCGGCAGCGAAGACCAATGACACAACTGGTACCATGTTGGTGACACAAAGTTCCAGGCCCCAGACAGAGGGGGCATTCAGATTGACTTGGGCCAATGTCGGGCATGAAGGGGAAGCCAAACGTATCTATAATATCTTTGTCAGTGTAATTGGACTTGCGCATTTCCCGTAGACTATCCAAAGTTGGGGCCAAAGCGGTTGAAAAACATTTCTTCAGCTTATTCAGATCACTCATTTTATGACTAGGCTGAGAGGAATTAATACCTTCCACAAATTGAGAGATTGGCATGCTGTCAAAACTCCCAAATTTCAGGAAAAGAGGATTCCCTTGATTGGCGTCCTGATTGGGTAAATTGCCAAAACTATCAAGACTTCCAAATATAGGTATGGGCCGTTGATTCGTTGCTGGAGATTCCGGTGATCGCCGGAGAAAATCCAAATTCGGCTGGAAAAGAAAAGCTGCCCGATCACTCACGGATTGATTAACTAGCACTGGCGGAACCTTTTTATTAGCAGGAATAGATTTTGCTTTGCCGTTTGGGGAAGACCAGCCCTGGTTGCTCAATTCTTTAGAGGAGAGATCCACAAAATCTGTATCCATAAAGGCTGACGAGTAACCATCTCCGCGAAAGAGACCGAAGTAACAATGAAAATCAGGCCATAGCCTAGATTCAAGCTGATAAATAAAATGTCCCACGCCATTTGAGGATACAGAGAACCTGAATCGCTTGTCACTGAGTTTGCAGACATTGAATCCTGCTGGATCGCCGCCAAGGCAGCATTGGAGAGCAAGCCCCACCGATTCCGTGGTGAGGGGAAAGTCAGAGTACCGAAACGTCGCGACCAAGAAGAAGGGTTTGTCGGCGGGGGAGGAGGGGGAGAAATGGACCGGAGAGTTGAATCTTCTGTGTACCTGAGCGGCGAGGCGCTCACGAGGGGTGAAGTCCCACAGGAGCATGGCCTCCATGGTGAACGCGAGAGGGACGCCGACCTAGAGGAAGGGGCTCCGGCCATCACCGCCGGCGAGGGTGGGTGGTGGTGAGGGAGTCGTCAGAGGGGCTCCGGCCATCACCGTTGACTTTTCAGAGAGCTAAACTACTCACGACTGTACATAAATTCGCCAGCCCTTAATTGGATACTAGCATAATTAAGTACACGTGTTAATTTCCCTCGAAATAAAAGTACACGTATTAATTCATGTACAGGACGGAGGAGGAAGATGTATACTACTCTGGCGTGTGCTGCAAACCGAACTGATCTCATTGTCGGACCCAATTAAGATCTTTGCTGATCCCTAGAATATAGAGGACACGATCCATGAAGCAATGAATCTCATCTCATCTCAGCAAAGAAAAAAAGAGATTGATCGATACTATTAGCTAGGAGGCGCGCGATGAGCGGCGACTACTACCGGACGCTGGGGCTGCAGCCCAACGCCAGCAAGAGCGACGTCAAGAGCGCCTACTTCCGGCTCGCCCACCGCTACCACCCGGACCACCACACCAAGGCCGACGCTGCTGCCCGCGCCGCCGCCGCCGCCGCGTTCTGCAAGGCCAATGACGCGTACAATGTGCTCCACGATGACGACCGCCGCGCCGAGTACGACCGCACATACTCCTACGCTTCCTCCAGCTACACGGCGGAGAGAGAGGCACAAGAGAAGAAGCGGAAGGAGGCACAAGAGAAGGCGGAGAGGGAAGCGTGGGAGAAGAAGGTAAAGGCGGAGGAGGAGGCACGGTATAAGAAGTGGGAGGCGGACAGGAGAGGAAGTCCAAGGCCGACAAGGCGAAGAGGGAGGTGGCGTTCGTGGTGCACAAGAAGAAGTGGGAGGCCGAGAGGAAGTCCAAGGCCAACTTGGAGTCGAGCTGGAAGGAGATTACGCAGGAACGCACTACTAGAAAAATGACCTCTAGTCGCGGTTCCAGAGGACCTTTAGTCGCGGTTGAAAGCCCCCACCCTTTAGTCTCGGCGGATTCCGAACCGCGACTAGAGGTCCCTCCACGTGGGCTTTAGGGGGACGTGGGGTGTTGGGACCTTTGGTCCCGGTTGGTAGCACCAACCGGGACCAAAGGGTTTTGGTTTTTTTTCTTTTTCGATTTAATTGCAGGGTTTAGGGTTTATATATGCCGGGGTTTGCTTATATCTAGATTCCCGTGTCCCGTGGTAACGGTAACCCTTCCCGTTGCGATGACGGTTACGGTGACGGTAACCGTGATGGTTACCGTTACGGTAACCGTAACGTTTTCGTTGTCGTAACCGTTCCCGTGTCGTATGAAGTCGATGCACATATTTATAACACATACAATTAAATTAAGTAATACTTGAAGATCGTAGACAAGAGTTCGTTGATGCGCCAAGAGTTATCGTAGTACAAGAGTTGAAGCAAAACAACAAGTTACTTTAACGATTTCATGCTTTCAGCATCGTAGTACTCTCCTTTCTCCTGTAAGGCCTCTGAAAGGTAAAATCCCGCCAATTCCTCTCCAATTGCTCTGAAGCGGTGGTCGAGTGGTAGCCTCTCGCGCTTTTTTCCAACTCTGCATCATTTCTCATATTCCATTTCTCGGTGACTAATACATATATATACTCGCAAACGAAGAATCCACAGTACTCAGTTTCCTTTGGTTGCTCCATGCAAGACTATACAAGAATAGATTTCAGTCAATAATAATGAAGTATGCATGAGAAATGTTGTGTGGATGAAGAGGTAGCAGTACTTGGTTTAACTTCCAATCCAGCTTTTAGCGCCACCCACCTTCAGGATCTTCCGCTCAAAACCTTTCCCAAACTCTGCCCGACAAAGAACATTCACAAATGAGTTATTCGTTAATGACTTGACATCAAGATATGAATGACAGAGGCGGTAAGAAATGAATGTACCTTGCTAGTAAGTCGAAACAACTCCTGTAAGTGTCAGGATGATACCTCAATGAGTCAAGTGAATGAATAAGTCCTTCGTGATGTCTAATGACAAGAAGAATCCAGTGGTAGCTGGGCACAGTCATGCATAACTCATCAGTTAAACTTAACATCGGGTGAGCAAATTAGAATGTGTAGAAGACACTAAAACTTACCCGAAGTGGTAAGGCCAATATATAGTTCTTTTGTCGCAGTATCGCTTGAACACCCTTAGCAAATCATCCGGTGTGTTCTTGTTATACAAGGGATTTATTATGGTTTCTTCGTTATATTTATCCGGGTCAATGAACCCAATGTCATGCTGGTTCAGCTTCTTGAGCTCGAGCATCTTCATTCTGCATAATATAGCACACAAAAGATTAAAGTGAGAATAATTACAAACAATGAACGAGACTAGGTAAAGACTTAAATAAATCACTTACAGGCAATAGGAACTCATGATAGATTTGTCGAGTGCCCACAGATTGTATAGCTGAAAAAGTTCGCTAAACGTAACAGTGTGATTGTAGTCTTCTAAGAAGTGATCATCGTCTTCCCTACATTTCAGAACGATAGCAGATGTCTTCTTTGCATTTTTCATGTACCATTGATGCAGAGTACGCATTTTTGTTGGAAGGCCCCTGATTTGCACCAAAGCTTTCCCCGGAACGAAGTTTCTTACTGGAGGAGCTGGTGGTGCAGTCTCAAAATTCAATCTCGAAGCATATTCATCTATAGGCATTTGCGCTTCGGCGGCAAGACGACGGATTACCTCTATGTCAAACACCATCGGCTCTTTAGGGTCAGATTGTACTGGTTGTTTTCCGCGCTGGGGAACTCGACTATCTTTGTTCGTCGGCGGCGGGACAATTAGCGGGGGGACAGAACGTACGGGTTGTTCTCCGAGCTGGGGAACTTGTTTACCTATCTTCGGCGGCGGTGGGACCGATGGTGCTGCTTTTGTAGCTTCCTTCGCTGGCGGGACCGATGGTGCTGCTTGTTTTTCGTTTGCCGCCGGCGGCGGGACTGACTCTGCGTCTTGTTCACCTTTCTTCGGCGCCTCTGCGGCCGTCACCTCGTCATATGACTTCTGAATAGAACGGACATAGTCAGATGGCGGCTTCTCTGGAGGGACATATAAGTTGTCAATGACTTTATGACAAGCCGCTGCAGTATAGCCCTCGGTAAATGTTGGCGGCGGCACTTTCGGTGCGAACAATGATTTATTATGCTCCTCGATGGCTGCTTCGTTTTGGTCAAGAGTCTTCTGCCAAGGTTGCCTCAGATCAGGCATTCTAGCCCTTTTAGCAGGTCGCCTCTTGACCGGGGAAGACGCGCGCCTTCTCCGTTTAAGCGGTACGGACACTTCCGGTGGGGGTTCCGTACCGGAGATGGAGATGGAGATGGAGATGGACTTTGCTGACTGAGATGGTCCTCTAGATTATTTTCCGGTGTGGGGTCCCTGTCACGCGGTGCCGGAGATGGATGTGTCTCATCGATACCCCGGTAGGGTGGTCTTTGCTAAGTCGGTGGCTTTGAGAACTTGATGTATTTCTTGTTCCACTGGACGAAACCACCCTTGACATCGCACAATGCCTCCTCACCGTTACCTCCAGGAATCTCAAGAGCCAATGATTCCGATCCCGGCACAATTTCATCCACCCCGACAACAGCATAGCCAGGATGAATGACACCATTATGGTAGCTTGCTGTGTCGACAATCGGTAAAGCATAGCCGACCGCCACCTTCATGGATATGTTGCTCACAGGCGTATGTAGCTCACATGGTGTCGGTTCCGTGATATCATCCACGAGGTAGCGAGCATCGAGTTCTAGTTGCGTGGAACCCACGCTGCTTCTAAGCTGAGATCGAGCATCCACGACTTCAGGATCTTGGGGCTGCTGCACCTGGCGTTCATTAATGAGTTGCTTCATCTGGCGTTCCAAATTCGCTATCCGCTCTTCACCCTGCTTCTTCTTTCTTGCACGGCTTCTATAAGTGTCAGCGTGCTGCGGATACTGTTTTTTCAAGGTGGCACCGCCGAGTAAGCCTCGTAAACGTCCCCATTGTTCAGGTTTCCCTAGGGCCCGTTGTGAGGACCCCGGATTAATTATCCGAGATACTCGTTATGTTTCCTGCAACAGTCCCATGATCAGTGTGCTGTTGCACATAACTTGAGTTGGTATCACAGAACACCCACAAATACCGAATAATTATACTTACGTGCTTGAAGTGATCAGCTTCAATACGGTACTTGCAGGGGAATCACCAAATCAACGTGGAGCCCAAGTCATTCGCCTTTACCCTACAGGCAGCTGACTGGGAAGCGCCCTAGTTCGCAAAGACGTCAGTGAACTCCTCCTCGTCGAACTGCTCTTCTCTGGAATCTGGCTAAGACAATAGCCAGGGACGAAACCAATATGAGTACATTTGATTGTACTCGCAAACTACCCCAACAGGAACATGCACTAGTTTTAAATTTTCAAAGACTTTTATTTTTAGGAAAAACCTCACTGAATCTCTATTTAAAAGAAGAAGAGTAGATTTTTAATCCTGTTGAAGACAAAACATTTTGGAAAGTAGTTTTCTCACTAACTTTGTTGAAAAAGGTAAGAAGTATTTTTAAATCTTTTTCCCGAAAATATACCTTCGTTTAAAAGGTAAGAAAATTTCTTTTAAAACTTTTTCCTCGAAAACCTCTTCTTGCCCTGATACCAAGCACGACGCTACCTCGAACCAACTCATTGGTACAGGTACGAAATACCCATTCCACTTCAACTTCCGTTCAAAACTCAACACTTTTATCAAAACTTGCACATAAGACCCAGCAATTCGTTCCAACTGTCCATATCCGAGGACTCAGCTATTCGAATAGTTTTACCCTCTGCAGAGGTAGTACGCTTTTCCCACACCCATCCGGTCACTCATCGTGTCAGCCACGTCCCGCCATACCAGAGGTATGCGAAGTTGAGTTCCCGGCCATAGCCTGTCCTTTGCTCATGCTAGTATAGGACCCTGCCGCTACGACACTTTCCACCGACACTCAAATCCTCAGAAACTAAGTGTGGGGACTCGTAGTTCTGCCCGGCGGACCCAAGGGAGCCCTTCAATCCTCTTCCTCCGACACGCTCATACCGGCTTCCGGTAGACTACAATGAAGAGGACCCAGGTCAGGGGGTAGGTCCTCAGACCATCCCCTCATGGAACGAGGTCATCCTCGTTATTGAGGCATCCAGTACTAACACGAGCAAATTATATGGCTACGCCCTTTTTCCATATGGGGGTAAATGTGGTCGCACAGGTTATTGGTTGTTCAGTAAGTACCAGGACACAATGTGCATTTTTCAGAAACAACAACTTTTCCGTTTCACCACCGATATATCGGCATGCCATAAATCATCCAAGGGTTTCCAAAAGGAGTTTTGAATAAACAAAGTTTTTCCCATCCTATAGTTTTATTTAAACAAGCCGATATTCCTACATAGAGTGGCAAAATAGTTTTTCATAAACTTTTGAAAAGGTTTTCACAATCATTTCCAATTTTCATAGCAAAAATACTTTTAATCAAAACTTGGGTGGTTTGTAATCCCACCAAAAGGTTTTTCATAGAAGGCTTTTGAGTAAAACAAATTCATTTAGAAATCATGGTATACCATTGACACCTCTATATCGGGTGTCTCAATAATATACTTGCGTTTTGGAAAAGGGTTTTTCAAATCATAGTTTTAGTGGCAACGCCACATAAAACACTTATGCTCTTAATAAGTAAAACAGATGAATCAAAATAGAGGTATATAGGTGCAAGCTCAGTGAAGTAGCTTGCCTGGTTTCAGCAAAATGTCCCTGGACTTCTCTTCGTTGATCAATATAATAAAAATCCAATCCTTCCTCGATCAAATCTCTCCGAAAACCACTCCGGTAGCGTTATTATCTAGCGTCGCAAACAGGGAAATAAACAATAATCAATACACCAAACAGAATCACAAGTGGTGCACAGACAGATAACAACCACAAGCATCAAACCAATTATTCAAGCAACAAACTAGGATCTAAGCTTATAAGGGCCTTAGACTAGTGCATGCTAGGTGCCTAGATCACAAAGCTATCTCAAGCAAGGGTGAACAGCAAGCATTTTATCTAAACAGGAAATACTTCACTACAACACAACCACTCAATTTTTAACAGAGAAAACCACCACTCACACCCAGTAGATAAAAGGCTATCGGAACTATGCTTATGATTGAGAAACTTATTCTTCAATCAATATGCAATGGAATCAGTGGGTGTTCCACTACCATAACAAGGCATTAAGAGGTTAAATATCTTCTGGCTACAATAGGAAGCTTACTAAAACAACAACACAACATAAGGCTACTCGTGCTAGTGAGTCCTAAATAATTATAACTATTCCCCCAACTAAACATGCTTTGCTAAGGATCAAACAATAGGTAACAAGGGGTGACATGCTACAATATCAGTAGCCATGAAATGCTACTGATGTTGAAGCAATGTTTCCAAAAACCAAACCACTCAAAGAATTTCATCCACAGACAATTCCTAAACACTAGGGATATTCTAGGAAATATTCACACTAGTGATATTATTTCCTAACGAACATATGCAACACTAAACTTTTTCCTAACATGCTAATTATAAGGGATAACACACTCATAACAAAGAGTACAGAACCTATGCATGCTAGTAATCACAAATAAAACATTAACACATTCCACAAACTTAAATAAAACTAAATCCAAGATTTCACAGGAAAGCATTAAAACTAGCTATGCACACCAAAAATAAAATACAGCTCTAAAAATCATACCAATCTAGGATTAGGTACTCCTAGTCATACAGAAGGCTACACAATTGGATTCACATCAAAATCTATCACCAATTAATTTACAAAAATCCTAGAAGAGCGCACTGGTCACAAACCAAAGTGGATGCCATTTTGTTTAGGAACATCATTTGCACAAGAGGCCAAATGCTACTGCTAGGTAACACTCAGGGCTTTTCAAAACAGTTGAGTTTGCATTTTTGGCTATCCTAGAAAAATAGTTATTGAGTTTTTGGTGAAAACCAGTGTTTTTGCCTTCCATTTTATTTATCTAGAAGTATTCGTCCAAAAGTGGATCTACCACTTGGATCTGGTTAAAAACATGTTGAGGTACCTCCATGATTTTTGGTTTGGCCAAAAATGCATGTGAGCTATTTTAAATCGATTTAAACTGAAGGGCCAGAAATAGATCTATAAGGAAATAGAATAAACCACCTAAAAAAAAGATTAGCGGACTGGATCTGCTGGATCAGGGCTGTGCAGTGCAGGGAGTGGCCCATCTTGCGGCCCACGAGCGCGAGCGAAGGGGTACGGGGCCTCTCCTTCTTCCTCGACACGCCGAGGCGGCGAAACACGGCAGGAGCACGGCGGCGACGGCATCGACGGCTCCGGCGACCTAGAAAGGAATCGTTGTTGTCCATGAGAGAGATAACGGCAAGGGGAGCACCGAGGTACAACAATGGCGAGGAATGGTGGCCTGTGCCCACCGCGAGCTTGCTCGCATGTCCGCGGCCGGAGGAGAAAGGGAAAAGCTTGATGACGACGATTTCTTGCTCCATTCTTCGATTCTTCGCGCAGGGAGGGAGAGTAGGGCACGGCGGAGCTGCTGGTGGTTTGGGGTTTGGATGGGGAGTTCTCTATGGCCGGCGATGCGCGACGGCAACTCGGTCTTTGTTTCGGTTCCGCGGAAGAAATGGAAGAGAGGGAGTGAGGGAGCAAATGGGGGAACAGAGGAGCAAGGGGGGGGGGCGGCGTGGTGCTTCTTATCGTCTCGCAGGGCAGCAGAGAGGAGCGGGGTCCAGACGGTGTCGACATTGTGCGGGGAGACACGGCGACGACGGGTTTGGAACACGGCGCTCGTGCCGTGCAGCATCGCTGCCACAGGGGTGATGGGGGACAGGGGAGAGCAGAGGTGAGTGGCGTGGAGGCGTCATTTCCTCCAGGGCGAGGCGTGCGCCAGAGGCGAGGCAAAGGGGAGCACGGCGAGCGCAGGGGCACGCCACCGTGCCGTGCTGCCATGAAGCTACAGGAGGTCAACGAAGCTCTTGCAAAGAACCCCCTGGAGTTCTTTTTCCTATTACAGATTAGTCCTTTTCTTCTTTTCTTTTATTCCCTTTTTAAAACCAGTAGGTTTTAGGGATTTTATTTGGGGCATTTAAACATTTTCAAATCTTCTGAGAAAAATCATGGAGTCTCCCATATACATGGGGAAACTCCACAAAATTTGGTTTTGCAAAATAAAAAGTTTTGCTCCATTTTGTTCATAGGGTTCTAAATAAATCATTTTTGGAAATTAATAATTTGATACTCCTTTAATTTTAAAACCAGAGATAAAATAGTTTGTAGAACCTTTGGAGCTTTCTTGAAAAATAAGATACTTCAAATAAGTTTTGTTTTCATAGAGAAAACATTTGTTTGAGGAAATAGAGAAATTGGGAGGGAAAATTATTTATGAAGATCATTTTAACCCATGACCTTCATTTCTTTTTAATAAAATAAAGGAGGGGTTTGTTTTAAATCAACAAGTAGGCTTACTAGAGGAGAGAGTGATATGAGATGGAGAGAATTAGCATTTCATCTCCTTCCCTAGAATTTTGATAAAGAAAGTATATTTATGTTTTTAGAAAATGGAGGAATAGATAAAAGAGGAAGTTTTATTGAGACCACCTCCCTAAATTTTAGGATTTTAACTTGGGGTGCCTAATTGTAGAGGATTTATTCCTCTTCAAGTCACCCTCCAAGTTTGGTGGCCAAGGTGTCCTAAAGTGGTAACAACTCCACTGAGGAATCATCCTCACAAGAAGATCACACACACAGCAAAATCACAGCAATAGCAACAGCACCAAAATACCAATCAACACAACAATTTCCGCAATTCAAACAAGCCACACACTTCAAACTACAGGAATAAGTCACACACCTTTTTCCATAACTAGCAATGCTATTTTGTAATAGTGGCCACACCCAATTATGACAAGAGGTTGTTTAAGGGATATACCATCCCATAACTTAGTGGTTTTCAAAGATGGGTTGAAAAGGGAGAAAATATGTGGGTAATATATTTCCCACTAGAATTTCTTTTAAACAGAGTTGAAACCTTGGGGTTCATAAAGATTGGAATTTTGAAATGTCAAGGTTGAGGAAAGGATAGGAGATCACAGAGAGTTCTCCATATTTTATAAATATGAAAGTGTTGAAAATACTTTTACTGTCTCAAAATAAAGGGCATTTTATTTGTTGCTAGAACCAAGTCATTTTTGAAATAAACTTTTGGCCAACATAAGAATGGGAAAGACATATGGAATATTTTCTTGTCATAACATGGTCACCAGTGTTGAAAATATATTTTTACTTAGGTTGAGTTCTTAGGTTGACATTTACTAGTCAAACAATCACAAGCATTCAAGTCACACAAGGTCAAACAGAACAATTTTAAAAGGAAACACAATCATTTGTGAGATAATTCAAAAAGTTTTTGTTGGTTCTGAATTTTGGGTCTTATTTACTCTTATTATAGATTTGGGATGTTACAGATCCTTCCCCCCTTAAAATAAATCTCGTCCTCGAGATTTGCCCGGGGGTACCGGGGAGTTTTGAGGGCACGGGTTTTGGGTTTGACTTCTCTTCCGAGGTCGTTGCTTCTTTGGTAAGGTTGCCAGGTGAGATCTTGACAGCTTGATGTTGCGAGGCCGTCTATTGGTTAGTTGTATAAGAATGTGGGTGTCTTCTATGACATCAAATTGCCTTAGTCATACAAGAAGAATTTGGTAACAAGGTAGCTAGTCTTGTCATCAAATCACTTTTCATTTCCCAGAGGCTGAGATGTACTGAATTATCTGATGTTCCGATTATTTGTGTATGACACTCCATTGTTTGAGCATACAAAAGTGAGTTGCTAACAAGTTCATGAGGCTTGTTACCAAACTACTTCTATATAACCCGAACATTGGAGGATCGCACTATTTCTAGAGAGGTTAAGAATAGTAGATTCTGACATAAGAGTTTCCAAATACTCAAAGATCGTCTGGTAGATGGCTTCTTTGGTTCCGGGTCTTCACACAGCTTCGCAGGTGTCTTCATAAGTAAGCTAGAGTGCTCCAAAATAGTTAGGGTCTTCGGGAAAACTTTATGGTTGAGGGGCTTATGTTAGTTTTCAAGGGAGTTGGGTGCCATACCTTAGACATCAAACTTATTATACCTATGATCCTGAACGATCAACTTTACCTAGGTCTCTAATTCTCGATTTTTTTTTCAAAATACCATTCCAATATTTCTGGTAAGGCCACTACTATCAATCAGTTAATTTAAAACATGGTCCTTGCTCAAGCTAAAATTATTAATCCACCCTCATCTTCCTTGGGCATAAACTCTTTATCATGGTATAGTTCAATCTATCGGGTACCCATCAAATCTTTTTAGGCATATTCTTCCCATTGCCTTTTTATCACTAAATCATTGTGCTCCACCTATCATTTCCTGATTGATTTTTCTCTCCAGATAGGCATATCTCGAATTGTCTGACTCCGTCGGTTGTCATTTTCCTACGACCATATCATCAAAACTAAATAAAGCATCCGACAATCATGTGATCATATCATCAAGAATTGACCCACTTTCTAACCAAATTCAGATTTTATCTCAACACTTTTGGGGCCTTGATCTCGTAATCAAAGATAACTGATTTTTTTCTAAGAATAATCCAAACAGAGCGTGACAAGCTCTGAAAACTACTGTCACCTAGAATGTCTGGCTACTAGACCAAGTCATATTGACTCCTAGAATCCGATAAGCATTCATTTATCCTCCACTAATTATTTCTTGCATACAACGATCTACTCATCGGCTAACTCATCCTTGATCACTTCCCATAATTCCATAAGAGTTTATTGCAAGGGTCATTTGCGCCAAGAATCACCCTAGACATTTCCACACCGGAGTATTTTTCTTAATCTACTTGCTTCTAACCAATCCAATTATCCTTTTATCAGCAAGTGCTTCCTAAAAATCCAAGAACTTTCACCTTTATTTCTAAACCTTAAATCAAGGGTCACATCTTCTAGCTCCAGATAACCACCAATGGTTGGGGACCACAACTGGTTAGCCCCAAAGCATAATTCAGATATATCATTTGTCCAAATCCAATTAATTTATCGATCCACTCCAAGTTTTCACTTCTATTCTAAACCCCAAATTTTTTTGATATTACCAATATCATCCAACAAGTTCTGATCTCCTCAACTAGATTCTTAAGGGACCCTTTTAACTAATAATCTCATAGTTCAACACTTGTATATCCTCCTAAAGTTCTCCTTTCTACCAAATAGTTTTGAGTCGTCCTATGGCACCTATTTCCTTTGTCTAGAAAAAGCAGTTAGTAGCTTTGCAAAACTTGGTTAGATGAGAGATTTAAAGTTAGATAAATTATGTTAGTTATGTTAGCTTTCATTATCTTTTGTTAGTCTGACAGAATCCAACTAGTGTCATCGAACGTCGGGTCTTGAATCTTCATCCTTCTCGATAGCTTGATGTGGTTGCTCAAAACGACGTATGAAGGCCGCTATCCGTCTTGCAGAAGGTCGTAGAGTCTTGGGCCTCAAGGTTGAAGTAGAGAGTATTCGGTATCTTGTTCCTCTTACTAGGTCAAAATTTTCTGGAGGGTTTTCTAGGTCGGACTTTTGAAAGGATACAAAACCTCAGGCTATTTGGTTAAAGATCGGGGGTCTTTTGGTATCTTGAGGAACTGTCAGTTCTGTTTGGGAGATGATTTAGATAAGAGGGAAGAATATTTTAGAAAGCTTTTCCTTGGCGGGTTTACATCCGTAACAAGGTGCACTTAGGTGGCAAAAAGGAAACTAAACTTTTCCTTTTTGTAAAGCTACGTTTTTCCACCTCACAAACAACACACAAGCAGAGTACACACAAGCAAGGTGCACACAAGGTACGTCTAGTACCAACGGATGTCTAGTACGCGTGGTAATAGGGGTGAAACAACCAAGGTTCCTATCATATGTTTTTCCTATGGGTCTTGGTTAAACAGGGGTGCTGAAATCCTCATTTCGTCGCCTTAGTCTTCAGCTGGAAAAACTGAGATTGTCGAAGTAGCAACTTGAGTAGAATTGCTGAGGCTGAGCTGAGGTCTTCGGAGGTCTCTTGCTTTGTTGGTGTCGACGATCTTGGCATTTGCATATCAACCACCTTGATGTTGAATGTTGAGTATTTGCGATGGAAGCTTCTTCTTGTAGGTGCTAGCTAATTAGGTCTCCATTGGACATCGTCAAGTATTTTGAACAGGTAAGAGGGAGTAGAGAAATCCTTGGTAAATTTTAAAATAGAAAGGTAAGTCTCAGAAATTAATTGAGAAGGCGAGAAGAGCGGGAGTCATTTTTGGACTTCCCTAAATAAGGATATATTTTTGGTGTTAACATATTTTTAACAAAATATTCTCTTCCTAACTAACGTCCATGCTAACTAAGGTCTGTTACAGTCAGGATGGCTCTGATACCAAGTCTGTGAGGACCCCGGATTAATTATCCGAGATACTCGTTATGTTTCCTGCAACAGTCCCATGATCAGTGTGCTGTTGCACATAACTTGAGTTGGTATCACAGAACACCCACAAATACCGAATAATTATACTTACGTGCTTGAAGTGATCAGCTTCAATAAGGTACTTGCAGCGGAATCACCAAATCAACGTGGAGCCCAAGTCATTCGCCTTTACCCTACAGGCAGCTGACTGGGAAGCGCCCTAGTTCGCAAAGACGTCAGTGAACTCCTCCTCGTCGAACTGCTCTTCTCTGGAATCTGGCTAAGACAATAGCCAGGGACGAAACCAATATGAGTACATTTGATTGTACTCGCAAACTACCCCAACAGGAACATGCACTAGTTTTAAATTTTCAAAGACTTTTATTTTTAGGAAAAACCTCACTGAATCTCTATTTAAAAGAAGAAGAGTAGATTTTTAATCCTGTTGAAGACAAAACATTTTGGAAAGTAGTTTTCTCACTAACTTTGTTGAAAAAGGTAAGAAGTATTTTTAAATCTTTTTCCCGAAAATATACCTTCGTTTAAAAGGTAAGAAAATTTCTTTTAAAACTTTTTCCTCGAAAACCTCTTCTTGCCCTGATACCAAGCACGACGCTACCTCGAACCAACTCATTGGTACAGGTACGAAATACCCATTCCACTTCAACTTCCGTTCAAAACTCAACACTTTTATCAAAACTTGCACATAAGACCCAGCAATTCGTTCCAACTGTCCATATCCGAGGACTCGGCTATTCGAATAGTTTTACCCTCTGCAGAGGTAGTACGCTTTTCCCACACCCATCCGGTCACTCATCGTGTCAGCCACGTCCCGCCATACCAGAGGTATGCGAAGTTGAGTTCCCGGCCATAGCCTGTCCTTTGCTCATGCTAGTATAGGACCCTGCCGCTACGACACTTTCCACCGACACTCAAATCCTCAGAAACTAAGTGTGGGGACTCGTAGTTCTGCCCGGCGGACCCAAGGGAGCCCTTCAATCCTCTTCCTCCGACACGCTCATACCGGCTTCCGGTAGACTACAATGAAGAGGACCCAGGTCAGGGGGTAGGTCCTCAGACCATCCCCTCATGGAACGAGGTCATCCTCGTTATTGAGGCATCCAGTACTAACACGAGCAAATTATATGGCTACGCCCTTTTTCCATATGGGGGTAAATGTGGTCGCACAGGTTATTGGTTGTTCAGTAAGTACCAGGACACAATGTGCATTTTTCAGAAACAACAACTTTTCCGTTTCACCACCGATATATCGGCATGCCATAAATCATCCAAGGGTTTCCAAAAGGAGTTTTGAATAAACAAAGTTTTTCCCATCCTATAGTTTTATTTAAACAAGCCGATATTCCTACATAGAGTGGCAAAATAGTTTTTCATAAACTTTTGAAAAGGTTTTCACAATCATTTCCAATTTTCATAGCAAAAATACTTTTAATCAAAACTTGGGTGGTTTGTAATCCCACCAAAAGGTTTTTCATAGAAGGCTTTTGAGTAAAACAAATTCATTTAGAAATCATGGTATACCATTGACACCTCTATATCGGGTGTCTCAATAATATACTTGCGTTTTGGAAAAGGGTTTTTCAAATCATAGTTTTAGTGGCAACGCCACATAAAACACTTATGCTCTTAATAAGTAAAACAGATGAATCAAAATAGAGGTATATAGGTGCAAGCTCAGTGAAGTAGCTTGCCTGGTTTCAGCAAAATGTCCCTGGACTTCTCTTCGTTGATCAATATAATAAAAATCCAATCCTTCCTCGATCAAATCTCTCCGAAAACCACTCCGGTAGCGTTATTATCTAGCGTCGCAAACAGGGAAATAAACAATAATCAATACACCAAACAGAATCACAAGTGGTGCACAGACAGATAACAACCACAAGCATCAAACCAATTATTCAAGCAACAAACTAGGATCTAAGCTTATAAGGGCCTTAGACTAGTGCATGCTAGGTGCCTAGATCACAAAGCTATCTCAAGCAAGGGTGAACAGCAAGCATTTTATCTAAACAGGAAATACTTCACTACAACACAACCACTCAATTTTTAACAGAGAAAACCACCACTCACACCCAGTAGATAAAAGGCTATCGGAACTATGCTTATGATTGAGAAACTTATTCTTCAATCAATATGCAATGGAATCAGTGGGTGTTCCACTACCATAACAAGGCATTAAGAGGTTAAATATCTTCTGGCTACAATAGGAAGCTTACTAAAACAACAACACAACATAAGGCTACTCGTGCTAGTGAGTCCTAAATAATTATAACTATTCCCCCAACTAAACATGCTTTGCTAAGGATCAAACAATAGGTAACAAGGGGTGACATGCTACAATATCAGTAGCCATGAAATGCTACTGATGTTGAAGCAATGTTTCCAAAAACCAAACCACTCAAAGAATTTCATCCACAGACAATTCCTAAACACTAGGGATATTCTAGGAAATATTCACACTAGTGATATTATTTCCTAACGAACACATGCAACACTAAACTTTTCCTAACATGCTAATTATAAGGGATAACACACTCATAACAAAGAGTACAGAACCTATGCATGCTAGTAATCACAAATAAAACATTAACACATTCCACAAACTTAAATAAAACTAAATCCAAGATTTCACAGGAAAGCATTAAAACTAGCTATGCACACCAAAAATAAAATACAGCTCTAAAAATCATACCAATCTAGGATTAGGTACTCCTAGTCATACAGAAGGCTACACAATTGGATTCACATCAAAATCTATCACCAATTAATTTACAAAAATCCTAGAAGAGCGCACTGGTCACAAACCAAAGTGGATGCCATTTTGTTTAGGAACATCATTTGCACAAGAGGCCAAATGCTACTGCTAGGTAACACTCAGGGCTTTTCAAAACAGTTGAGTTTGCATTTTTGGCTATCCTAGAAAAATAGTTATTGAGTTTTTGGTGAAAACCAGTGTTTTTGCCTTCCATTTTATTTATCTAGAAGTATTTGTCCAAAAGTGGATCTACCACTTGGATCTGGTTAAAAACATGTTGAGGTACCTCCATGATTTTTGGTTTGGCCAAAAATGCATGTGAGCTATTTTAAATCGATTTAAACTGAAGGGCCAGAAATAGATCTATAAGGAAATAGAATAAACCACCTAAAAAAAAGATTAGCGGACTGGATCTGCTGGATCAGGGCTGTGCAGTGCAGGGAGTGGCCCATCTTGCGGCCCACGAGCGCGAGCGAAGGGGTACGGGGCCTCTCCTTCTTCCTCGACACGCCGAGGCGGCGAAACACGGCAGGAGCACGGCGGCGACGGCATCGACGGCTCCGGCGACCTAGAAAGGAATCGTTGTTGTCCATGAGAGAGAGAACGGCAAGGGGAGCACCGAGGTACAACAATGGCGAGGAATGGTGGCCTGTGCCCACCGCGAGCTTGCTCGCATGTCCGCGGCCGGAGGAGAAAGGGAAAAGCTTGATGACGACGATTTCTTGCTCCATTCTTCGATTCTTCGCGCAGGGAGGGAGAGTAGGGCACGGCGGAGCTGCTGGTGGTTTGGGGTTTGGATGGGGAGTTCTCTATGGCCGGCGATGCGCGACGGCAACTCGGTCTTTGTTTCGGTTCCGCGGAAGAAATGGAAGAGAGGGAGTGAGGGAGCAAATGGGGGAACAGAGGAGCAAGGGGGGGGGGGCGGCGTGGTGCTTCTTATCGTCTCGCAGGGCAGCAGAGAGGAGCGGGGTCCAGACGGTGTCGACATTGTGCGGGGAGACACGGCGACGACGGGTTTGGAACACGGCGCTCGTGCCGTGCAGCATCGCTGCCACAGGGGTGATGGGGGACAGGGGAGAGCAGAGGTGAGTGGCGTGGAGGCGTCATTTCCTCCAGGGCGAGGCGTGCGCCAGAGGCGAGGCAAAGGGGAGCACGGCGAGCGCAGGGGCACGCCACCGTGCCGTGCTGCCATGAAGCTACAGGAGGTCAACGAAGCTCTTGCAAAGAACCCCCTGGAGTTCTTTTTCCTATTACAGATTAGTCCTTTTCTTCTTTTCTTTTATTCCCTTTTTAAAACCAGTAGGTTTTAGGGATTTTATTTGGGGCATTTAAACATTTTCAAATCTTCTGAGAAAAATCATGGAGTCTCCCATATACATGGGGAAACTCCACAAAATTTGGTTTTGCAAAATAAAAAGTTTTGCTCCATTTTGTTCATAGGGTTCTAAATAAATCATTTTTGGAAATTAATAATTTGATACTCCTTTAATTTTTAAAACCAGAGATAAAATAGTTTGTAGAACCTTTGGAGCTTTCTTGAAAAATAAGATACTTCAAATAAGTTTTGTTTTCATAGAGAAAACATTTGTTTGAGGAAATAGAGAAATTGGGAGGGAAAATTATTTATGAAGATCATTTTAACCCATGACCTTCATTTCTTTTTAATAAAATAAAGGAGGGGTTTGTTTTAAATCAACAAGTAGGCTTACTAGAGGAGAGAGTGATATGAGATGGAGAGAATTAGCATTTCATCTCCTTCCCTAGAATTTTGATAAAGAAAGTATATTTATGTTTTTAGAAAATGGAGGAATAGATAAAAGAGGAAGTTTTATTGAGACCACCTCCCTAAATTTTAGGATTTTAACTTGGGGTGCCTAATTGTAGAGGATTTATTCCTCTTCAAGTCACCCTCCAAGTTTGGTGGCCAAGGTGTCCTAAAGGGGTAACAACTCCACTGAGGAATCATCCTCACAAGAAGATCACACACACAGCAAAATCACAGCAATAGCAACAGCACCAAAATACCAATCAACACAACAATTTCCGCAATTCAAACAAGCCACACACTTCAAACTACAGGAATAAGTCACACACCTTTTTCCATAACTAGCAATGCTATTTTGTAATAGTGGCCACACCCAATTATGACAAGAGGTTGTTTAAGGGATATACCATCCCATAACTTAGTGGTTTTCAAAGATGGGTTGAAAAGGGAGAAAATATGTGGGTAATATATTTCCCACTAGAATTTCTTTTAAACAGAGTTGAAACCTTGGGGTTCATAAAGATTGGAATTTTGAAATGTCAAGGTTGAGGAAAGGATAGGAGATCACAGAGAGTTCTCCATATTTTATAAATATGAAAGTGTTGAAAATACTTTTACTGTCTCAAAATAAAGGGCATTTTATTTGTTGCTAGAACCAAGTCATTTTTGAAATAAACTTTTGGCCAACATAAGAATGGGAAAGACATATGGAATATTTTCTTGTCATAACATGGTCACCAGTGTTGAAAATATATTTTTACTTAGGTTGAGTTCTTAGGTTGACATTTACTAGTCAAACAATCACAAGCATTCAAGTCACACAAGGTCAAACAGAACAATTTTAAAAGGAAACACAATCATTTGTGAGATAATTCAAAAAGTTTTTGTTGGTTCTGAATTTTGGGTCTTATTTACTCTTATTATAGATTTGGGATGTTACACCCGTGCCAGCTCGTCTTCCTCTCTATAGGGTTCCCACGTACCCGCTAGAACTTCCTTTATTGCATCTTCAATTTTTGGGACCATGGCTACTACTGTTGCCTTGTATTTTTCAACCCTCGGGACAATCTTCCCTTCCTCGTTCAACGTTGCGCCATGCGCGAACAACCAGAATTTGGACCTTTCGGGCCAGCTGTATGTCTGTGGAGTGAAACCTGCAGCCACGAGTTTATCTTCCATGGCTAGCCACTTAGGAATGGCTGACCTGTAGCCACCTGGCCCCAAGTTATGGTGGTGTGTCTTACTCGCAGCATTTAGCTTATTTGTTTCCGATCGGGCCACAGCCGCAGCCGAGGTCTTATACGCCTTAAAGGCTTCCCAGTGATCTCTTAGCTTCACCAGTTTTTTTTGACTGAAATCTGGATCAACCTTTTCATATTTTGCCCATAATGTTTGCTTATATTTCCGAAAGGCGTCAGACATCTTGGAGAGAGTCCAGTGCTTGAGTTTCAACTTCAAGGCGGGCTCAATACCATTCGGGAGGTTAAAATGCTGCAAGAGTGTGTCAAAGCAGAAATCTTTATAATGCTGGTGGACATAGCAAGGGTCATCCTCGGCAACGCCTGCTGGCTTAAGCCATTCTGCTATGGAGATCGGGACCTCGTCCCTAACAATAATTCCAGCTTGACTAATATATTTTCTGCGGTTCTCTATCGGTTCCACCGGATCGCCATCTACATCAATTTTATATATTGGTAACTTTGCATCTTCGCTAGTCATTCTTTTCGCTGGGCCTCGAGGAGCTTGATTCTTAGCCTTTTTATGCAAGGTGGACGCCTAAAGTAAGAAATATAATGCGTTAATAAGTGCAATACAAATCAGTTAATGCATTTTGTGTTCAAGCAAATATAGAATTCATATATAAACCTCGAGGTGGAGGGTGTTCGAGGTGGAGGCTGTTATTTCTTCTTCCTCTAAAATACCCTCACCAGACGGGTTTAAAAATTGTGATGCAAATTGCTCAAAATCTTCGTTTCGATCGTCGGCGGCGCCTTCTCCACCGGCAGCATTTGCATCGCGATGCTCAAAAATATCCTGCATGAATAAGTTTTCTCCTTCCTCGTCTCGCACAATTAAAGGGTCATCCATAGCTGAATGTTCCTACACTCAATAAATTTGCATAATTAGTATTCAAACTTAGCAACCATTATGGTACCCGTCACGGCAACCGTTGCCGTGACGTCAAATTTTCAAACTTAGCAAATTTACAACTTAGCAATACTAACTTAGCAAATTTACATATTGACATATTTACACATAGTAATATTCACATATTCAAATTTTCTAAACAACTTCAAACATAGAAAATCAACTATAATGACAATTCACATAGCTCTAATAACCTAACTATAATGAAAAAAGGAAAAAACTTAACTAAACAAAATTTACATAATACCTATAATTTACAACCTAACTATATTAATCTAACTAAAATGAACTATATATTGCTAACACAGTAACTCTCCCACTGTATGTCATTGCTAACACAAAATTACTAACACAAAATTGCATCTATTTTGCATCTATTTTTCCTAACACATGCAATTAACCTAGTTCTAACACATTGCTAAAAAATTGATCAAAAGTTCTAACACATCTATTTTTTCTAACACATCAATTTGATAAAATTGCATCTAGTTCTAACACTAGATAATAATTAACCTAAATATGCAAAAAAAAAAGATAAGAAAAACTAACCTCCAAAATGGCGATCGAGCAGCACCACGGCGGCGGAGGCGGGACGGGACGGCGGCGGCAGGGCGCCCAGGGCAGGGGACGGGACGGCGGCGGTGCCGGTGGTGGAGCTCGAGGCCGAGGGAGGCAGGCCCAGGGCGGCCGGCGTCCAGGGCAGGGGACGGGACACGGCGGCGGCGGCAGGGCGCCCTGGGCGGCGTCGTCGTCGCGCGGGAGACGGCCGGCGACGCGACGGAGGGTGGGGGCGCAGCAGCGGCCGGAAGGCGGGGCAGCACGATGGGAAGGGGCAGCACGACGGGGCGGCGGAGCAGCACCACGGCGCGCGGGTCGTCGGCGGCGTCAGGGGAGCCCGGAGGCGCGTCGTCTTCGATTTGGGGGAGTTTGCGAAATTTTTCGTAAACTCCCCCACTAAACGGCGCGGAATCGACCTCTAGTCGCGGTTGCTGGCAGCAACCGCGACTAAAGGGTCTTTAGTCGCGGTTGCAGCCAGCAACCGCGACTAGAGGTCCCCCTGGGCCGCCAAGCCCAGGGGACCTCTAGTCGCGGTTGCTGGCTGCAACCGCGACTAAAGGGCTTTTTTTCTATTTTATTTTCTTGTATTTGTTTTCATTTATGTACTTAGATTTTAATTCTTTTATATACTTAGATTTGTTTTCCTATTTTTCCTAGAAACTAGTACACTTAAAAGGACTCCATGGCAAAGGGTTTATTTTTTTGAGTATTTTTTCTCTTTTTCTCATTTCTTTTCAAAAAATGGTCAAAATGGAGAGCATGGCTATTCATCTAAGGTGGTCGAATTTCCAAAAACTATGGATGTAACAGCCCAAAGCTGAGAACCTAAAAACCCAAATAAATTTTCCACTTTTGGTGTTTCATTGCATCATGGCATTCAAATTAAATTGATAATAAAATAAAATAATTGGTTTGGCATCATTTTAAAAACAAATGTCAAACTTGCTAACAAATCTCAAAACAATGAAAGAACTCAACTTGCAAAACAAAACATCTTGACATCTTATATTTGTCAAGTAAGTTCCAAAAGTTCCAAAGATATTTTCGACAAAACTATTTTGATTTGTAAAATAAAATAAAAGGAGAGCAACTCAAAATTGCCTATGAGCAATTCCTATTTTATTTCCTATCAAATGATTTTCAAATAATCTGGAAAAATTAGGGAAGCTTCATAATTATATAAAGAGATTACCCAAAAATTGGCATAATTTTTGGAAGTGGATATCTGCATCAAATAAATCAAATACACCTGTGGTTATTTTAATCCAGTTCTAAAAAGGACCAAAGTGTGATGATTTTAAAACTTCCAGGGGGTTCTTTGTAAAACCCCCATCATCTCTCTCCTTGCACAGGGCGCCATGCCGCCGTGGCCATGCCGCCCGTCTCGTATGCCCGGGCCCCCTTCTCCTCTGCCCTTCACTGCAGAAGACGAGCAAGCCACCGAGCCCCACGACCTCACCTGCTTCCATTCCCCACTTCTCTCCCTCGTTTCCCTCGCTCTCCTTGCTTCCCCCACCAAGGCCGAGCCGAGCCGGCCGTCCCCGGCACATCGCCGCCGTCTCCGACTGCCCCACGCGTAGCCGAGCCTGCCACCAGCTCCGCCTCGTCGTCCTCTCCATCTCCGCCAGAAGAATCGACCCGGGACGTTGCCGTTTCACCGCGCCGTCCTCAACTCCGCCGCTGCCGTCCGGAGCTCCGCCCGCGAATCGTCGCCGTCTCTGTCCACCTCCACACCTGCGGAGCACACCGGCGAGTCGAGGGTGAGCACGCCGACACTCTGGACCTCTTCCCCCTCCCTCTCCCGCCGTAGCTCGCCGTCGCCGGAGTTTGCCGTGCGTCGGAATTTCCGGTTCAAGCCGCACCGGAATGTCCGGTGTAGTCCAGTACGTGGAACCGTTCTTTTGCTTTTTCCCCAATCGGATTTTCCGAGCTAGCACGGTTCGAATGATCCAAAAACTCCCAGTACCTCCAATTTTTCACTGTCCTCTCCGTCGGATATTCCGATCACAGTACAAATCGGAAATTCCGATTTGGTCCAGTAACAAACAAGCTTCACTTCTTCTTTCTGTTCTCTTATTTTGAATAAATAATGGTACGGTGTGGATTTAACTTATAATCAGGGCAGATTTAAGAGAGGAATTGAAAAATGTAATAACTTTTGAATGGAGCATCAGAAAATTGTCTGTATTATACTAAAATGTCCGGAGAAATGTGAGTTATCCAGAATCATCACTTCATGCATGTTTAATCAACATTACAGTAATGTACATTGTCTAAGTAGAAGAATCATTAAGTAAACATGGGGTTCTCCTATCTCGTTGAAGTATCTTTTCCCGCACCCCATTTAAAATTGCTAGAGAGCTATTAATAATAAGTCGGTGCATTAAAATGTCATACCATCATCTCTGTATGCATTGCACAATTGCCATGTGTTGATTGTTGCTTTTGTTTTCCGGTGTTGTTTGCTCTCCGGTAGGTCACGAGTCCGGAGTTGTTCATCCTTACTCCGACGAGCAGTTTGACTACTCCGTTCAACAAGGCAAGCGTAATCCCCCTCTGAGCATGTCTTATCCTATATTTCCGCAAATATTTTCTCCACTATAATATTGCATGCGGTTCCAAATGTCAATTTGCTTGGATTAGAGTATCCTATAGTTGCATTAAGTTTCCGATGCCAATACCTGTTTCCCTCCTATTATCCATATGATTTGTATTGTTGGCCGAGACACTTACTATGCTATGTTGATGCTTAGCCATGCTTAGTTAATTGCATAACTATACGATGGATGGTTTGTGGTGGAAACAGGTGATGAAATAAATGGTTGATGGTGGAGGAATTGTGGGGATGGATAATAAAATGCTAAAAGGTGGGGATGAGAGGCCACTGTGGTTGTGGTGCTTTGTCTCGTTCCCGTCGCCTAGGTGCGAGTGCTATACCTCTTGAACCAAGACTGAGCGTGCAACCATGCGTGAGGCTATGCATTTGCAGGAACCCTCATAGACTAAATAACTCGAGCGGGGCTAGCCAGGGTCCTCTAGTTCGGGCTTCCATTTGCGCGTGCGTGATGATGGTGGGATGAACTGAGATGAGGATGGTGGTGTTAGGAAAATGAGTGGCCGTGGGGCGGGGTGTTGTGATCCTGGCAGTCCTGCCGCCACTGATGATCCTGGAAAGTCCTTAACGAGGGAGAAGTCGACACCGCTCCCACCCAGCCGGCTTTCCAAGGAAGAGAGCTAATTGTACAGGTAATGGGCCGGACGGTACGCGTGGCGAAGGAGCTGGGCCCCTCGGGACTCCGGGGACTTCCACTTTGTACACCCCTGCAGGGTTAAATCTTTTCGAAAAGCCGTGTCCGCGGTTATGGACGACTTGGGAAGTGAAGGTAAGATCATAGAATAACTTTAACGGAATGATTAAAAAACTGAGTACTAAAGGTACTACTAATAACCAAGGTTGTCTTCCTCGAGGGTGATTCGGGGAGGTGCCTAGTAGATAGGTGATGAGAATGGTGATGGTTATGATGGAAATGGTTACCGAAAAGAGTTACTTACCTCTTTTACAAATATTCTGATTAGTCGATGCCTGGAGTTATGTCTTTTTAAAATAAAATCAGCTTTATGCAAACAACCATATAACCTTGAAAGCCTCATCGAGCATATATTAGCTCTTAATCTTGCGAGTTCATCGAACTCAACGTCGTTTGTTTTGTTTCAGAGGAGGACTTCACCGACCTCGAAGGTGGGTTCTTTGTGGACGTCGACGAGTAGTCTGGGGTTCCCAGGTGGTAGCTTGGGACATCCTGGAACAGCTGGCGTTGTGATGTTTATATGTAGCCCTCTTAGGCCATATTTGGATCTTGTTGTTTAGAACAACCTAATTTGCTTCCGCTGGTTGTAATGTTGGGTCTGTGACCTCTGGTTGTTATTTTTGCTATCTTTCTCTATTATAAGAGTTGAACTATAATGATTTGTGTCGTAGAGTCTGTGATGTGCCAGTTGTTCCACAAGTCTTGATCTCTCTATTATGCTTTGATAGTGTGTCTGGTGGTGATGGATAACCGGAGACACAGTATCACTGTATAGCAGTCGGGTCAGGGCGCCACAATGGATGGTTCTATGTTGTAACCACTACTTGTGTACCCTAAAATTATTTTTGTAACAATTTTAGAGCAAACTATCACATATTTGTAAGATGAATGTTTGGTGTTGTAAAATGCAGAAGAAAGTAGATAAAAATTATTAATTCATTTATCTTAATGCATTACATAAAAGGTTTAATACATTATTACACATGATACAACGTCTCACAAGCGCTTGAAAGAAACACACCTGATCCAACATCACCAACATTATTCTACATAAACGGACTTGCTGGCTTGAAAGCCGTAGGATTAGGGGGAACGGCGGGAGGAGCCAGCCCCATGGGCGGCCGCCCGGTTCTCGCGCGCACGTTTGCGGCAGAGGGCAAGATCCATGGAGGATGAGTCTTTCAGCGCCCAATCCAGATCGGAAGCCTCCTTCGCCTTGAGCTGGTAGGAAGTCTTGGCTCGCTGGACAGGGTAGTCACGGATAGACTGGAAGGAGGCTTCCATGGCCTCCTGTATCTGCAACCCACAACCTTCTTCCCCGTCGTCGCTCCAGTCGAAGTCGTCGTCCTCCTCCTCCTCCGCGGGAGGAGCGGCGGCACCTGGTGGAGTAGGAGGCCGGTAGCTGGGCATTCCTCTCCACGCCGGGCTCGTGGGCATACGGCGGGATAGACTCCCGCGCTTGCGCCCAAGCGCGCTCTGCCGAGCACGCTCGACCTCGTCCAGAAGGCGCTGCGGCGGGCGTGGCGGATCCATCTCGTGGAGACGATGCGTTCGTGGCTAGGAATGGTGGATTAGGGTTTACCCCGTCGGCGACAATATATAAAGACCTCCAAGGTAGCACTGGGGGAGGACACGTGCCCAGGGAAGCGCTGGGGGAGGACACGTGTCGTGACCGCAAAGCCTGTCTTTAGTCCCGGTTGGTGTTACCAACCGGGACTAAAGAAGCACACGGATCGTGTGTTTCTTTTGAGCGCTTGTGAGCCGTTGGATCAGGGGTATGTTTCTTTTGAGGGATTGTGAGCTGTTGGATCAGCAGTATCACGACCACTTCGTGAGCCACATGACCCGGTTGGTGTTACCAACCGGGACTAAAGAAGCACACGTACCCTATATATAGCCGCCCTCTTCAGACAGGTTACTCACTCACACAAAACATTCCAGCGTCACTCGGAGAGGCATCTTTGGGCAACCAGCGGCAAGACATCTCTGATGACCTGCGACCATTCCAAACGGTTGCAGATCATCAGAGATGTGTTGCCGGACGGTTGTAGATCATCAGAGACGTCTTGCCGCTGCTTGGATCGAAGTGGCGCTCAAACACAAAACATTCCAGCGTCACTCGGAGAGGCATCTTTGGTCAACCAGTGGCAAGACGTCTCTGATGACCTGCGACCATTGTAAACGGTTGCAGATCATCAGAGACGTCTTGCCGGACGGTTGTAGATCATCAGAGACGTCTTACCGCTGCTTGGGTTTGAGAGGTTCCCACATGGACACAGTTACATAAAAGGTTTAATACATTATTACACATCACCAACAACATCCCTATGTATTGTTCACTTGTTCTTCTTGTGTGCCCCTTTCTTTTGAACGTGCCGTAACCATGGACAATCTTCTTGAAGTAACTTGATGGTTGGGTCAATGTTCACTTTGAAGGGCGCAATTTCATGAAACTTATTGTAATCTTCTGACATGTCTGTGTGGTCCTCCACTCCCACGATGTTTCTTTTACCTGAAAGAACTATGTGGCGCTTTGGCTCATCGTTTGATGTATTCGCTTGCTTATCTTTTCTTTTTGTTGGTAGGGTAGACATGTCCTTCACATAGAAAACCTGAGCCACTTCACTGGCTAGAATGAATGGTTCGTTCTCGTAATGAAGATTCTTGAAATCCACTGTAGTCATTCCGTACCTGTGTCTACGGCTACACCACCATCTAGGTTGAACCATTTGCACTTGAACAAAGGAATCTTAAATGAAGGTCCATAGGACAGTTCCCATATCTCCTCTATGTAACCATAATATGTTACCTTTTCCCCACTGCAGCCATCTATTGCATTAAAGCGGACACCACTGTTTTGGTTGGTGCTCTTTTTATCTTGGTCGGCCGTGTAAAATGTATTTCCATTTATCTCGTACCCTTTAAAAGTCAATATAGTCGAAGACGGAGCCACCAAGATGGAACTATGCAGAACTGTTGTAGCGCCCCGACCCGACTGCTATACAGTGATATTGTGTCTCCGGTTATCCGATACCACCAGACACACTATCAAAGCATAATAGAGAGATCAAGACTTGTGGAACAACTGGCACATTACAGACTCTACGACTCAAAGCATTATAGTTCAACTCTTATAATAGAGAAAGATAGCAAATAACAACCAGAGGTCACAGACCCAACATTACAACATGCGGAAGCGAAGTGTGTTGTTCTAAACAACAAGAACCAAATTATGGCCTCAGAGGCCTGCAAATAAACATCCAGCGCCAGCTGTTCCGGGATGTCCCAGGCTGCCACCTGGGAACCCCAGACTACTCGTCGACGTCCACAAAGAACCCACCTTCGAGGTCGGTGAAGTCCTCGTCTGAAACAAAACAAACGACGTTGAGTTCGACGAACTCGCAAGATTATATATAGAGCTTTAGCTCGATGTGGCTTTCAAAGTAGTAAGGCTGTTTTGCATAAAGCTAGTTTTCTTTAGAAAGGACATAACTCCATGACATCGACTAATCAGAATATTTTCGAAAGGGGATAAGAAGTAAACTCTTTTCTTCTGATCATCTTCATCAACAACCACCATCAATCACTTCACCTGTCTACAAAGGCACCTCCCCGATCACCCTCGAGGAAGTCAACCTTGCATTCTTGTTAGTACCTTTAGTACTCAGGTTTTAATGATTCCGTTCAAGTTATTCTATGGTCCCTGAAACCGGCACCTAGTCGTCCTTAACCGTGGACACGGCTTTTCGAAAAGATTTACCCTGCAGGGGTGTACAATGTTTACCACGCGTACCGTCCGGCCCATTACCTGTACAATTAGCTCTCTTCCTTGGAAAGCCGGCTGGGTGGGAGCGGTGTCGACTTCTCCCTCGTTAAGGACTTTCCAGGATCATCAGTGGCGGCAGGACTGCCAGGTGCCCGCAACACCCCGCCCCACGGCCACTCATTTTCCTTATACCACAATCCTCATCTCAGTTCATCCCACCATCATCACATACGCACAAATGGAAGCCCGAACTAGAGGACCCTGGCTAGCCCCGCTCGAGTTATTTAGTCTATGAGGGTTCCTGCAATTGCATAGGCCTCACGCATGGGTGCACGCTCGGTCTTGGCTCGAAGGGGAGAACTCGCACTTAGGCGGCGAGAACGAGACAACCCACCACATTCCATGTGGCCTCTCATCCCCGCCTTTAGCAATTTATTATCCCTCACCACATTTTCCATCACATCCGGCCATTCCATCCACTGTTCCAACATTGTAACATCCACCGGACATCTAAGCATTTAAACTAAGCATGGCTAAGCATATACATAGCAAGTATAACTATCTCGGGCCAACACTTCAATCCTATGGATATTTAGGAAGGATACATGTAATGGCAACAGATTTCTAATGCAACTAGTAGGATACTCTAATCCAAGCAAAAGACATTTGGAACCGAATGCAATATTATAGTGGGGAAAATAATTGCGGAAATATAGGGGGAGACATGCTCAGAGGGGGGATTACGCTTGCCTTGTTCAGCAGGCTGGTAATACGGGTCGTCAGGGTATTGCGGTGGCACCCCGACTGCTTGATCTAACGATACATAAAAATACCGAAAAGACAACAATCAATAATCACACAAGCAAAACAGGTGCAATGCACAAACACATGATGGCATGACATTTTAATGCACTACAATTTAACTAACAAGTTAAATTGGGTGCAGAAATAATTATTTCTACCAGAGTAGATAAAGTTTCATATTTAATTTAATGTTTTCCTTACTTCCTAGAAAGGTGCAGTACTACAAATGTGTTCAAACATGCATGCAAAAGATGTTATTGGTTAGTTCATAATATTCTGAGCATTTTGATATATTAAACACATTTTTCTGATTAACCAATAAAAAGTTATTGCATTTCCAATATTTGATTTAAATCTGCCATTTTAGGAAATCATTTTAAACAACACTAAAACTAATTATCCATGTTGGGAAACAAGGTGGAACATGAGGTATATTAGTTGCTGAACATTTTGGTATATCACACTTAATTTTTGGATCAATATTTAATAAGTTATTGATTTTCCAAATTCATTTCTTTTTTTGCCATTTTAGTTATTTTACTAAAACAGCAACTAAATTAATTTAGTTGGATGTGTGAGGTATACCAACAAACAGATCTGCTTTTTCTTAACATTTTGATATATCATTTTTAATTTTTGGAACGGTATTTTAAAAGTTATTGGTTTTAGAAGTTTAAACAGTTTTCTGTCTTTTTATTAGTTTTCCAGAAAATTCCTAACCGAAACTTTTTGTACCCAGGGTTGAGCTACCCAGTGTCACTGACGGGTGGGACCAGTGCGCAGGATTCCAGATCTAGATCTGGATCTGGATCTGTGACTTTTGTCACCGAGGCAGAGCTAGCTAGTGTCGCTGACTGGTGGGGTCACTGCCACGCTGGCGCTGACTGTGCACGCGGGTGGTTACTGACCCACTGACTGGTGGGGTCCGCTTGTCAGCGTGTGAAAATAAAAGGAAAAAGGGCAGCGCGCTGTGGGGTTTCGAACCCGTGAGCTCGCGTGTGTGCTGCGCGCTGCTAGCCAGTGGGCTGGTGCGGTGCTTGTGTGAAGTTACAGATCTATATGGATAAGAGGTATCTCGCGAGGCCTAACTGACGAAACTGAAGAAAGTTTTCTTCCTTTCTGGCAGTGGCGCGACGGCGGCGAAGTTCGACTATGGATGACCATGTTCGGGCGGCGCCGTCATGCGTGGGTGTTTGCAAACGATTGCGTATGTGGAGGTGAACCTCGGGCGCATGCTGGAGAAAGAGGAAACAGAAACACGGCGTCGCGTTCTTGGTCGACACGGCGGCGGCCATGGCGGACGGCCAAGCGACCTCTTGCACGAAAGCGAGGCTACGGAGAAGTAGGAGGAAGAAGGAGATGTCCCGGAGGACGGCATTCTCACCCTCGATGCGTGGGTGCTCGCGGTGGTGACGGAGGAGGTCAGAGACGGCGGCAATCGGACTCGACGTGCGGCGGCCGGAGTCAGAGAAGACGCGGACCACGGCGATGATGCGGGCGACCCCGTGGAGATTTCTTGCACGAGGACGACGAGGCGGATACGGTGGACAACTTCGCTTGGCTCGGGAGGCTTCAAACTACGGCGACGAAGCTCGGCGAGGTCACGGCCATGGAAGGAAGAGGAGAGGAGAGGGAGCACGAGAGGGAGTAGGCGAAATATCTGAGGGGGAGAGGATAAGGGCGGCCTCGTGGTGCTCTTATGCACCTCGCAGGGCAGAGGAGCGGAGGGGGGGGCCTGGTGTGGCGACACGGGAGCGAGGAACACGTCGGCGCTGGCGCCATGCCGTGCGTGCTGCGCGGCTACAGGAGGGAGACGTCGACACTTTGCGAAAAGCCCCTGCCAACTTTTCTCCTGGATTTCTTCTCTGGTCTTTTCTTTGCCCATTTAATTGAGGCCCTTAATCAAATCACAACTTGATGAAATTTTGTGGAAAATTCTTATTTGACACAAAGAGGCCATGGTAAAAAATTTCAGCCCATTTGGAGGAAGTTTCTAGAAGTAACTTGTTTGAGTTTCATTTCTGGCATTTTTGGTATTTTCAACATTTTAAATAATTGGCCATTTCTTTGTCTTCGAGAAATGTATATTTTGAAGTCTTGAAACATTGTTGACACATATAAAACTAAAAGTGAAAATTGATGGTCAACAATTACTTCAAAACTTGAAAACAGAGCAATAGGCCTTTTAGGCTTTTTCTCTTTATAAAAGTATTTGAACATAATTTATTTTCCCAAAGGTCACCAAGGAAAGAGTGGAGGCTCCCAACATCATGGTGAAGCAATCCATGCCTTCTGTTTTGGAAGTGTAAAGGATTTTGAAAGTGTTTAAATTCAATTGGATCAAGCCAAATTGAATGTCCTTCCTTTTATAAAACATTTGGCATTTCCTATAGTTCCAACATTATTTAATTTAACTCGTGGAACTTCCTTGATAAATAGGGAAGCTCAAGAAAGTTTTGTTTTGCCCAAAACATCCATAAGCCTCAAGGTTGAATTATTTCTAGGATGGCACTTGTTTTTTTTTAAAGGTGCCAACCCAATTGTTTTATTTGTTCAGCAAATTAAAATGGATGCCATGATGCAATGAAACACAAAAGTGGAAATTTTACTCACAATTTCAGGTTCACAAATTTCGGGCTGTTACAATTCTACCCCCTTACAGGAATCTCGTCCCGAGATTCTTAGAGTAGGAAAGAGGGAAAAGGGTTACAAGGGTACTACATGACTTTCTCGCTTCCGGTGGCTTCTCCCTTGAAGAGGTTGACCGAGGGCATCATGGAGATCTTCATCGGCTTCAATTCGATTTCATCGATCAACTACACCATAGGAGAGGGGAAACGACTCTGGAAGGGGAATGGTCCTCACAAGGATGCGACGATCGGGTACCTCCTAGTCAACTCTAGGAATGGGACTTCAGTCAACTCTGGAATCGACGGTTAAGAGATACATGCGGTGACGGGAGATTGACAAGAAGTTTCCAGTTAATAGGCCACTGTTTCTCAAAGATTCAGAATATGAACTTTGCACAAGGCCTTGAATTTCTGAAGACGAATTTTAAACAAGATTCCAATAGAAGAAGGGGTAACTTGTACTAGTTGGCTTGAGTAGAACTTTCCTCACGGAGGAGCATTTCAGATCACTGGAGAAGGATCGGAAAGCTAGATCGGGAGAACTTCAGAAACTCCGCAAACGTTAGTATCGGGGACACTTCGTGATTTTCCAGACATCGGGACAAACTTCTGGAGGATCACCAACATTCGTTTCTGATTGAGATTTAGATCTGGTCAGGTGTAGAGATAATTCAGACTCCACATGTTTGAATAGGGAATCTTTGCAAAGCATACCAACGGATTACTTTTGCTAGAACCCCAGGAGCTGGACTAGACGGTCTAACTCCAAAGGAGGAACGAGATTGCGGAACTCAAGTATTAGCAACTTGTCAGGAGACAGCTGCCCTAATTGAATTACTTGCAAAGAGACACGATTTAGTCCTTGTGGGGAAAACACCGAAGAAGACGAAGAAGTTCTCAGAATCCCTCTCTTTTTGGAACAATTCAATCAGTGGCTTGGATGCATAGATGAAATTCTCATCGGATGGAGGTAACAACATTCCATTCCGAGAATATTCTACACATGCTAGATCGAGTTGAGATTATTTCGAGGAAACCAGACAATTCACTCAGATCCACGGCGACATCTTTTAGCTATTGCACGTGAACCAGGAAAAGTCACTTCTAACTTCCGAACATTGCCTTGTGACGACACAAGGTTAGTTCTGACAAGCTTTCCAATCAAACAGGGAGGAAAAAGAATGTAGTGGATGGGCTCAACAACAAACTTATCCAAATACTTCAAGACGGTCGACATCACAAGGTATGTGTTCTGAAGTTATCACATGAACGGGCATAAGTAGTGGTCGGACTAACACAATCACGTATGTTGGGCTGAGTTTGATTTGACGATAGCCCAATTCAAATCAAAAGATTTGGAGGTTAGCATTTCCACCGAGGAAATACCACCTTGCTTCGACATGAATAGAATAGACATTCCATTGAGAAGGAACTATATCGGATAGAGCTTTTATCCTTTAACTCCCCAAGTTGTTTAAGCTCAACCAAATAATTCAGGACATCCAGTACGATTTTCTTGGAAAAGGGAGTTGTTTAGAGAACCAGCTTACTCATAAGCTCAACATCGCGGTCAGGTGACAACCTGGCGATACTTCTGGAAAGACCTCCAGAATGTCATGATCCACATATAGGATATCACGACATACCAGTGGATCTTGAGTTCAAGAGAGGATCATGCCTTTCAAGGCACAACGAGGTGGTCTTGGGAGCTTCGGCACGAACCTAGCTCTTTGACCGAGGGAGTGCATCAGAACCAACTGACTTAATAGCACTGTCAAACTTAGCTTATTGATCGGCTAACCAATCATGCCAAGGAGGGCAATGAATACCCCTGGATTTCCGCATAGTAAGAAATGCTGAGAATATCCAATAGTTAAATTATTACTCACGTCTCATCACTCTGGAGTAATAAGTCACTCGGAGATCGGAGAGTAACAAAGTGTAAGAGCATCACTTCATCAAAAGGATCATGCTACTTAGCTTGATACCCTGATATCCAAGAGTGTGACACTCTAAGATGGAGCAGAACAAAAGCTAGACAAGGCCCTTATTCTACAGATTACAATACTTTGACCAGGTCCGGGAGATGGACAGGGTACTAGAGTTGTTTCTCCAAACAAGACGAAGGGGAGAAATCCTGACGGATCAAGAGAGTGACTTGCATCGGAACATACCAACGCACGATAGAACTTTACTGTCAACTGACAGACAAAGGTTGGAAACATATCAGAGTAAGAAACATGCTCAGGAGAATCCTAAGATGTTGAAGATGTACCGGTTATTACTCAATTGTGATAACCATGCCCAAGAGGAGAGATGCAGCATAGTCACCAACATAGCTGGGGGATTCGTTAAGAGAATTCTGGTCATAACCCAGATGATTCCAAGACAGAATCTACACAAGGCTACGGAAGAGTTGGAGTTACCTAGCCAGCTGAGGTGTGGAAAATTAAAGTTCAACCATTTACCACACACCACATAGAGGACTTGGGTTAAAGGTTAGCTTCATGCGCTACTAGCGAGAGATGCAAATGGTTAAGAAACCACGTGACTCAACACAAGCTAGTTGGCACACTCCGGGACCTTCTGTTCAAGTCCTTGGGTTAAAACCCAAAAGAACGGATTAAGAGATTAAACTGGATAGGAATACAAGGATTCTTAACCAACTGAGTTGTTGGGAATTTTCGTCGTACTCCAGATGGTTTCTCGGCACATGAAGCTTCGGATTGTAGCGCGGTGGAAGTAACTGGACACATAACACTAAAGGTCGAACCCCACCCACGTTTCTAATCATTTTGAAGTAACAGACGAGGAGTAAAACCTTTTAAACTCAAATCAGATTGCTCCGAGATTAGAGGGTAACCAGATAAGGAGTAAAAAGAATCCTAAGATGGTTTTCACAACTCATTTTTAGGTTAAAAATATTTTCACAAACACTAGACTCAACATCGACCAGTAGAAGGGTTTCCTACAGGCAGTACTGCTCTGATACCAACTTGTAGCGCCCCGACCCGACTGCTATACAGTGATACTGTGTCTCCGGTTATCCGATACCACTAGACACACTATCAAAGCATAATAGAGAGATCAAGACTTGTGGAACAACTGGCACACTACAAACTCTACGACTCAAAGCATTATAGTTCAACTCTTATAATAGAGAAAGATAGCAAATGACAACCAGAGGTCACAGACCCAACATTATAACATGCGGAAGCGAAGTGTGTTGTTCTAAACAACAAGAACCAAATTATGGCCTCAGAGGCCTGCAAATAAACATCCAGCGCCAGCTGTTCCGGGATGTCCCAGGCTGCCACCTGGGAACCCCAGACTACTCGTCGACGTCCACAAAGAACCCACCTTCGAGGTCGGTGAAGTCCTCGTCTGAAACAAAACAAACGACGTTGAGTTCGACGAACTCGCAAGATTATATATAGAGCTTTAGCTCGATGTGGCTTTCAAAGTAGTAAGGCTGTTTTGCATAAAGCTAGTTTTCTTTAGAAAGGACATAACTCCATGACATCGACTAATCAGAATATTTTCGAAAGGGGATAAGAAGTAAACTCTTTTCTTCTGATCATCTTCATCAACAACCACCATCAATCACTTCACCTGTCTACAAAGGCACCTCCCCGATCACCCTCGAGGAAGTCAACCTTGCATTCTTGTTAGTACCTTTAATACTCAGGTTTTAATCATTCCGTTCAAGTTATTCTATGGTCCCTGAATCCGGCACCAAGTCGTCCTTAACCGTGGACACGGCTTTTCGAAAAGATTTACCCTGCAGGGGTGTACAATGTTTACCACGCGTACCGTCCGGCCCATTACCTGTACAATTAGCTCTCTTCCTTGGAAAGCCGGCTGGGTGGGAGCGGTGTCGACTTCTCCCTCGTTAAGGACTTTCCAGGATCATCAGTGGCGGCAGGACCGCCAGGTGCCCGCAACACCCGCCCCACGGCCACTCATTTTCCTAATACCACAATCCTCATCTCAGTTCATCCCACCATCATCACGTACGCACAAATGGAAGGCCGAACTAGAGGACCCTGGCTAGCCCCGCTCGAGTTATTTAGTCTATGAGGGTTCCTGCAATTGCATAGGCCTCACGCATGGGTGCACGCTCGGTCTTGGCTCGAAGGGGAGAACTCGCACTTAGCCGGCGAGAACGAGACAACCCACCACATTCCATGTGGCCTCTCATCCCCGCATTTAGCAATTTATTATCCCTCACCACATTTTCCATCACATCCGGCCATTCCATCCACTGTTCCAACATTGCAACATCCACCGGACATCTAAGCATTTAAACTAAGCATGGCTAAGCATATACATAGCAAGTATAACTATCTCGGGCCAACACTTCAATCCTATGGATATTTAGGAAGGATACATGTAATGGCAACAGATTTCTAATGCAACTAGTAGGATACTCTAATCCAAGCAAAAGACATTTGGAACCGAATGCAATATTATAGTGGGGAAAATAATTGCGGAAATATAGGGGGAGACATGCTCAGAGGGGGGATTACGCTTGCCTTGTTCAGCAGGCTGGTAATATGGGTCGTCAGGGTATTGCGGTGGCACCCCGACTGCTTGATCTAACGATACATAAAAATACCGAAAAGACAACAATCAATAATCATACAAGCAAAACAGGTGCAATGCACAAACACATGATGGCATGACATTTTAATGCACTACAATTTAACTAACAAGTTAAATTGGGTGCAGAAATAATTATTTCTACCAGAGTAGATAAAGTTTCATATTTAATTTAATGTTTTCCTTACTTCCTAGAAAGGTGCAGTACTACAAATGTGTTCAAACATGCATGCAAAAGATGTTATTGGTTAGTTCATAATATTCTGAGCATTTTGATATATTAAACACATTTTTCTGATTAACCAATAAAAAGTTATTGCATTTCCAATATTTGATTTAAATCTGCCATTTTAGGAAATCATTTTAAACAACACTAAAACTAATTATCCATGTTGGGAAACAAGGTGGAACATGAGGTATATTAGTTGCTGAACATTTTGGTATATCACACTTAATTTTTGGATCAATATTTAATAAGTTATTGATTTTCCAAATTCATTTCTTTTTTTGATATTTTAGTTATTTTACTAAAACAGCAACTAAATTAATTTAGTTGGATGTGTGAGGTATACCAACAAACAGATCTGCTTTTTCTTAACATTTTGATATATCATTTTTAATTTTTGGAACGGTATTTTAAAAGTTATTGGTTTTAGAAGTTTAAACAGTTTTCTGTCTTTTTATTAGTTTTCCAGAAAATTCCTAACCGAAACTTTTTGTACCCAGGGTTGAGCTACCCAGTGTCACTGACGGGTGGGACCAGTGCGCAGGATTCCAGATCTAGATCTGGATCTGGATCTGTGACTTTTGTCACCGAGGCAGAGCTAGCTAGTGTCGCTGACTGGTGGGGTCACTGCCACGCTGGCGCTGACTGTGCACGCGGGTGGTTACTGACCCACTGACTGGTGGGGTCCGCTTGTCAGCGTGTGAAAATAAAAGGAAAAAGGGCAGCGCGATGTGGGGTTTCGAACCCGTGAGCTCGCGTGTGTGCTGCGCGCTGCTAGCCAGTGGGCTGGTGCGGTGCTTGTGTGAAGTTACAGATCTATACGGATAAGAGGTATCTCGCGAGGCCTAACTGACGAAACTGAAGAAAGTTTTCTTCCTTTCTGGCAGTGGCGCGACGGCGGCAAAGTTTGACTATGGATGACCATGTTCGGGCGGCGCCGTCGTGCGTGGGTGTTTGCAAACGATTGCATATGTGGAGGTGAACCTCGGGCGCGTGCTGGAGAAAGAGGAAACAGAAACACGGCGTCGCGTTCTTGGTCGACACGGCGGCGGCCATGGCGGACGGCCAAGCGACCTCTTGCACGAAAGCGAGGCTACGGAGAAGTAGGAGGAAGAAGGAGATGTCTCGGAGGACGGCATTCTCACCCTCGATGCGTGGGTGCTCGCGGTGGTGACGAAGGAGGTCAGAGACGGCGGCAATCGGACTCGACGTGCGGCAGCCGGAGTCGGAGAAGACGCGGACCACGGCGATGATGCGGGCGACCCCGTGGAGATTTCTTGCACGAGGACGACGAGGCGGATACGGTGGACAACTTCGCTTGGCTCGGGGAGGCTTCAAACTACGGCGACGAAGCTCGGCGAGGTCACGGCCATGGAAGGAAGAGGAGAGGAGAGGGAGCACGAGAGGGAGTAGGCGAAATATCTGAGGGGGAGAGGATAAGGGCGGCCTCGTGGTGCTCTTATGCACCTCGCAGGGCAGAGGAGCGGAGGGGGGGCCTGGTGTGGCGACACGGGAGCGAGGAACACGTCGGCGCTGGCGCCATGCCGTGCGTGCTGTGCGGCTACAGGAGGGAGACGTCGACACTTTGCGAAAAGCCCCTGCCAACTTTTCTCCTGGATTTCTTCTCTGGTCCTTTCTTTGCCCATTTAATTGAGGCCCTTAATCAAATCACAACTTGATGAAATTTTGTGGAAAATTCTTATTTGACACAAAGAGGCCATGGTAAAAAATTTCAGCCCATTTGGAGGAAGTTTCTAGAAGTAACTTGTTTGAGTTTCATTTCTGGCATTTTTGGTATTTTCAACATTTTAAATAATTGGCCATTTCTTTGTCTTCGAGAAATGTATATTTTGAAGTCTTGAAACATTGTTGACACATATAAAACTAAAAGTGAAAATTAGTGGTCAACAATTACTTCAAAACTTGAAAACAGAGCAATAGGCCTTTTAGGCTTTTTCTCTTTATAAAAGTATTTGAACATAATTTATTTTCCCAAAGGTCACCAAGGAAAGAGTGGAGGCTCCCAACATCATGGTGAAGCAATCCATGCCTTCTGTTTTGGAAGTGTAAAGGATTTTGAAAGTGTTTGAATTCAATTGGATCAAGCCAAATTGAATGTCCTTCCTTTTATAAAACATTTGGCATTTTCCTATAGTTCCAACATTATTTAATTTAACTCGTGGAACTTCCTTGATAAATAGGGAAGCTCAAGAAAGTTTTGTTTTGCCCAAAACATCCATAAGCCTCAAGGTTGAATTATTTCCAGGATGGCATTTGTTTTTTTTAAAGGTGCCAACCCAATTGTTTTATTTGTTCAGCAAATTAAAATGGATGCCATGATGCAATGAAACACAAAAGTGGAAATTTTACTCACAATTTCAGGTTCACAAATTTCAGGCTGTTACAACTGTGTAGTGTGCTCGAGTGAAAGAATCTACGTCTTCACATATGATTGCTTTCTTTCCTGGCGTGCCTTTTCCACGCAGTCTCCCCTCATGACGCGATTGAGGAACACCAATCGACTTAAGATCAGGAATAAAGTCAACACAAAACTCAATGACCTCCTCAGTTCCATAGCCCTTGGAGATGCTTCCTTCTGGCCTAGCACGGTTATGAACGTATTTCTTTAAGACTCCCATAAACTTCTCGAAGGGGAACATGTTGTGTAGAAATACAGGACCGAGAACACGTATCTCTTCCACCAGGTGAACTAGAAGGTGCGTCATAATATTGAAGAAGGTTGGTGGGAACACCAACTCGAAGCTGACAAGACATTGGACCACATCATTCTCTAAATCTTTTAGAGTAAGTGGATTGATAACCTTCTGAGAAATTGCATTCAGGAATGCACATAGCTTCACAATGGGTACTCGAACATTTTCTGGTAGAAGTCCCCTCAATGCAACCGGAAGTAATTGTGTCATAATCACATGACAGTCATGAGACTTCAGGTTCTGAAATTTTTGCTCTGCCATGTTTATTATTCACTTTATATTCGACGAGAAGCCAGATGGAACCTTCATACTACGAAGACATTCAAAAAATATTTTCTTCTCTTCTTTCGTAAGAGCATAGCTCGCAGGACCTTGATGATTATCAGAATGATCGTCGTCTCGTGAATGCATACGTCGATGGGCCTGTCTTGCTTCCGGTGTATCTTTTGACTTTCCATACACGCCCAACAAGTTAAGCAGGTTCAAGCAAAGATTTTTTGTCACGTGCATCACGTCGATTGCAGAGTGAACCTCTAGCATTATCCAATAGGGCAGCTCCCAAAATATAGATTTCTTCTTCCACATGGGAACGTGGTTCTGAGCGTCATTCGGAACAGATAGTGCTCCAGCACCCTTCCCAAATATTACTTTTAAATCCTTGACCATATCATGTATAACAGAACTAGAAGGTCGAGTAGGCTTCCGCCGAATATCTTCCTCACCTTTGTAATGTCGGCCTTCCTTTCTTCCTGCATGCCTCGGTACAAGCCATCGACGATGGCCCAGGTACACAATCTTGTTACCTATATGTTTACCTTGAGTCTCACCTAAACAATGCGTACATGCATTGTATTCCTTGTTTGACTGTCCTGAGATGTTACTAAGAGCAGGCCAATCATTGATGGTTACAAACAAGAGCGCTCGTAGATCAAATTCCGTTTGCTCGTGCTCATCCCACACACGCACACCTTCATCACTCCACAGCTGTAAAAGTTCTTCCACCAATGGCCTCAGATACACGTCAATGTCGTTGCCAGGTTGCTTCGGGCCTTGGATGAGCACTGGCATCATAATGAACTTCCGCTTCATGCACAACCAGGGAGGAAGGTTATATATACATAGAGTCACAGGCCAAGTGCTATGACTGGAGCTCTGCTCTCCAAATGGATTAAATCCATCTGTACTTAGACCAAATCTTAAGTTCCTAGCGTCATCCAAAAATTTCGGGAACACTCTGTCGATTTTTCTCCACTGGGACCCATCAGCGGGGTGTCTCATCATCATGTCTTTTTTACGTTCTTCTTTGTGCCAGCGCAACAACTTGGCATGCTCTTTGTTTTGGAACAAACGTTTCAGACGTGGTATTATAGGAGCATACCACATCACCTTGGCAGGAATCCTCTTCCTTGGACAACCTTGCTCGCCCTCAACTTCACCTGGGTCATCTCGCCGAATTTTAAACCGCAATGCACCGCATACAGGACAAGCATTTAAATTTTCGTGCTCGCCGCGGTAGAGGATGCAGTCATTAATGCATGCATGTATCTTCTGCACCTCTAATCCTAGAGGGCAGACAACCTTGTTTGCTTCATACGTACTAGAGGGCAATTCGTTTTCATTTGGAAGCATCTTCTTAACTATTTTCAGCAAACTTTCAAAGTGCTTGTCGGTAGTACCACTCTCTGCCTTCCATTGTAGCATTTCCAGTATCGTACCGAGCTTTTTCTGGCCATCTGTACAAGTTGGGTACAACAATTTGCTGTGATCGACTAACATGCGCTCCAACTTCAACCTCTCGTTTTCACTTCCACAGTCCATTTGTGCATCATGAATGGCCTGACGAAAATCATCGTCGGGCTCATCAAATATGGCATCCTCTTCAATTTCGTCTTCCCCATTGTAGTATCAGCATGTTCATTGAACAGAGGATAGTTGTCATTATCCTCCTCTTCTTCATTCTCTTCCATTATAACCCCTCTTTCTCCATGCTTGGTCCAACAATAATAACCAAGCATGAAACCATTTCGCAACAGGTGTTCGTGAAGCCTGTCTGTGGAAGAGTATGTATACTTATTCATACAGAGACTGCATGGACAACACATAAAACCATCCTTTCGCTTGCTTGTCTGAGCCACATGGAGAAAATTATGCATGCCAGTAATGAATTCGGCACAAACTCGGTCACCGTACATACATTGACGTCTCATCTGCATTATATAAGTATATCAAAACAATTATACAACTTATACAAAAAAACAAATAATAATTATGGAACAAAATCATACAACATAGATTTTTTTAAATAAAAAAGAAAGCTCACCTAGGTGGTGTCGGTGACGAGACGGTCTATCGACGACGGTGAGGAGGTGAATGTTGTGACACTGAAATACAAAAACATAATTTAGTTTAAGATCAAATTGACAATACAAAATTGAGCTAAATAAGCAAAATGAGCTAACTTAGGCATTTTATCATACACCTACCTAGCACTACAAATATGAATTGAGCTAAATGAGCTAGACAACCAACGAAACGGGCGCCAAAAGAGAGAGTTTGCAGTTGCTAACCCTTGGATAGATGCACCACCGTCAATCTTAACAAATGGTGCAAAAAATCGTGGATGAAATCGAGCTCGGTGGAGAGAAAATGGAGATTCAACTCGAGCTCGAAATGGCCAAGGCTGGCTCGGGGTGGAAGATGAAGGCGACCGACCTTTGGTCGCGGTTGGTGGCTCCAACCGCGACTAAAGGTCCTCGCTAGGACAGGCGGCCTTTTTGTGCGGGACCTTTAGTCGCGATTGGAGCCACCAACCGCGACTAAAGGTCCTCGCGCGTGCCCCGCGCGGCTCCGGCCGCAGGGGGAGGACCTTTAGTCGCGGTTGGTGGCTCCAACCGCGACCAAAGCTCCAGCACAAACCGCCACCTGTCCTAACCGTTGGAGCTGTCGGAGCCGCGAGATCTGTAGTCGCGGTTCGGAAACGAGCCGCAACTAAAGGTCCGCCTCTAAGGCCACTTTTCTACTAGTGACGGGACCGCGACGGCACCTCCTTCTCCGCCGAAGGCATATTCTGGAAGGCGGAGATCGATGCACTCTACGAACGGGTATAACAACGGAGACGGCACGGCAGCGGTGGCGCCGCCCCTCGAGATCGGAGTGATTGCTCCGGGAGCAGGCACGGACGCACAACCTCGTCGGCGGTTCCTACTCCAGTTTGACTGGCTACGGGAATCGGCGTGGATATTACGCCGGCGCCTCATTCTCGGCTTCAAATTGGCAAGAACGACACAGCAATACGTCCTCTTCTTCCTCGGCCTCAAATGGGCAACAAGGCGTCTCCTCCTCCCCGGTTTCAAATGGCCAACGATCCACCACGGCTTCAAATGGGCAGGGACGATACATCGGTACGTCCTCGGGACACGACGGAGGTTCTAGAATCCGGCCACCGCTACGGCCGATAGCAGGTGGTGGTGCTGCGCCGTTCCTGTATTGGTATGTCATAGACTCTCGCTCGTTGTTGCTCATTCTGATCTTCTCATGGCCAGTTAATCATGAGAGCGAAATTGTTTACTGCAGTGTCGTGGTGCTTGGTGGATCTGCGCTACTCTGGTCTGCGTACCTTTGGAATGTAGAAACGTTCTGCAAGACCAAGAAAAAAAGGGCCTAGCTCACAAGAAAATTAAAGAGATCGGAGTCGAAAGTGCTCGTTTGCATCATGGTATACTGTTTGATTTCATCTTCCGCTTCACCTAGGTTAGTAATAGAAACTCCTCAATGATATATATATCCAAAGCTTTGGAAACAAAACACACACTTGGTTGACCGATGATGGTCGCAATGTCACGATGTAGCACTAAGCACACATTGTACCCGAGACTATTTGTCAAAATCAGTATAAAAAGTTTGTTATGTGGTCACTTTGTCATTCACCACTCTATTTCTTGTGGGCTTTTTTACTAAGGCGCCTCTAATTGGAGCTTAAGATGAGGCGATCAAAATTTGGTTTTCTCGCAGCTCGCAAACCCTACTACTTTATCTATCCAGGAAGGTTCCTTCCGTTTGATTTCTATAATTTTGATAGATCTGATGTTCAATCGGTTTCGGTTTAGGAGCACCTTTTAATAGATATATAATGTAGATAGATAATCAAGGGCATGAGAATAATAGACCCTTACAATATGTAAGCTTACAAATATCAGCAATTCCAAGAGTTGGTAAATCATGTATCTTTGATTTTCAGTACACCTCGTTTTCAGTTTCTGCGTATACAATGGCGTCATCCCTCGTTGATGGTTTACGCAGTGGATTCTACTGAAGCTTGTGCAGCATCCAGAAACCAGATAGACCGGTAACGAAAACAACCACTATCCTTTGTTGAGCCAGTGGAAAATTTGCCCCCGGAAAAAGGCAAAAGTGAATGTCACTCGCAGCGTTGACCCGTGCTCTTGTGGTATTGTTGAATTTGTGAGTGGACGAACCATTACTGAATTTGATGAGTGGATCGTATGGAAGACGCTGTGCCCCCATCCACGGGATTTCGGGATATATATGGAGCGTTAGCCCCAACCAAGTAACACAGCCCTAAGATTGAAGAGAGGCAGCAGCGCAACAGACGATCGAGGGATCGGCGATGGTGCCGCGACATGCTTCATCTCTTACCAAGCTGCTCGTGATGGCTTTTGTACTGGTCATCTATACTTTGTTGGCCGTCTCCGTGCAGGGAGGTACAGTACAACCCCGTTTGTGCAAGCAGCACCACCTCCTCTCATTTGATTGATCGATTGGGTTCAGTTATAATTAATAATACTTGCATACATGCATGCCTTCTCTCGCTTTTTTTTCTTCTTTACCGTGAAGTTACAATACCTACATGCATGCATGCCTTCTCTCGCTCGTTTTTTTCTTCACTTGTTAATTAGCACAAATATATTAGGCCTAATCCCTTCAGTAGTTCAGTTTACAATGGTTTTGAGATGGATTACCTCATGCATGACACAGGGATAAGGACACAGCGCGCCGGAGTGGACTCGCCGTTCGCCGATGAACCCCGACACCGCGAGACACCTCCTAGAGCACCATAAGTTGGAAACAAACCTTTCAAGCATTGCGACGACCCACCTCCTGCGGCAGCAGCAGTTACGAAAGAAGTCTTTTCGATTACCCAGTTGCCACTCCCATAAACCAGACGGCAGCATGAAGAATATTAACAAAATATGTTATAGTACTTCATAAATATATGCAGGTGCTTTTAAACCAGGCATGCACGGTCTCCTTTGTTGCATTACAAATCTTGGCTTTTGCTCTGTTCAAGTCAACTGATTTCGTTTTCTCTCTCAGTCGTTTTTCTGGCCGTCGGATGCGCTCCAAGATTTGTGCTGTCGTCCCGTGCTGGCGCTTTGCTGGCGCGAAGAAAGGCGCTCGTGGCTTCGTACGTACGCGTCACGTGTAACGGGTTGGCCGCGCGCCCGTACCCGTTTTGTTTTTTTCGGTTGCGCGGTGTGTCGGTAGACAGATATTTTGAATTCTTTTTCCTTTCTTCTCCGCCGCGTGTCTCATTCCCGTCGCAGAGAGAGGAGAGGGGGCGGTGGAACAGAGGATTCGGTCCTCTATGTCGTCGCTGGCGCCTGTTGCCGCCGCCATGGAGGAGATTCGCGGTGGACGGAGGCGTCGCCGGCGAGCTGGACAGGTTCTACTCTGTTCTATCTCTATTCCGTCGGTAGTTTTTCGTACCCCGCGTGTTCGTGTCTCATGGTTGGGAGTCGCTGGAGGCGGATGAAGATGCGGCGGTGCGGGTCGATATAGGTTCCATCGTTAGCGGCGGATTTTGGTCTCAGCTCGCGCAGCTAGCTCACGCGGCGTCGGCGAGTAGTTTCGTACTCGCTCGAGAGGTAATGGAATGCGGCCGTGCGTTGGATCTAGCTACTGTTCGCGCAGCTAGCCTCCGCCGCAGTGACGCGCTGGCTTTGCCCGCATCTCAGGGGAGTAGTGGATCTCTGATTTGTCTGAATCCTTTTTGTGTATGGTGGTTGTGCTAGGCCTCTGGGGTTGCTCTGTTCGCTGGATTTAGCGCTTTGTTTTCAGAAGTGGTTCATTAGGTTTTGTGCCAAATGATTTCAGAATTAGTTGACATTGGAGGCTCAGTTGGGCTTCTCAACATGGTGCATTTTCATGTTTCTAGGTGTGCCCACCCAATGATTTTTGGGATTCAGTTTTTGTGATAGGTGTAGGTGTTGATTTTTTTGAAGTGGTTCATTAGGTGGTGGACACCATTAGTACTGCAATCTGACCATTTTCCTTTTTGTCTGAATCCCTTTTTGTGTGTGTTGGTTGTGCTAGGCCTATAGGGTTGCTCTGTTCGTTGGAGCTATCGGTTTGATTTTCAGAAGTGGTTCACTTGGTTTATGCGAAATGATTTCAGAATTAGATGATCATTCACAATTGCAGTCCTAGTTTAGCTTCTCAACATGGTGCAGCTGCTGTTACTAGGTGTGCCAACCCAATGGTCTGGGGGATTCAGATTTTGTGATATGGGGGTAGGTGTTGATTTTTTTGAATTGGTTCTTTAGGGGGTGGCGGACACACTGTAATCTGACCATTTTTCACAGTGGGAGCAGTTCCATGTTTGTAGTTCTGTATATGTTTTTGTAGGGAGGCATTGTAGTGTTTTTGTTACATATATGTATGTGTGGTGGTGTTTTTACTGTGTTTTCGCACACTAATATGCTCCCTTTTTTTTGGGTGTTGATTTCGCCTTTTGCCCTGATAATAACCATATGCCTTTTTGGGTGTTGCGCAGATCCGAGCATTTACGCACTGACCGTGGCGATGATTCCGCGGAGGATAGTGAAGGGTTCAGTCTACCCGGTCACCGTGATGTGCGTTTTGTCATTTTTAGGTTTTTCGTTTTGTTGTTTGAGCTAAATAATAGCTGTTTATCATTTTCTAATTGGGTTCTGTGTGTTCCAGGGCATATCACATGGAAGAAGAAACAGGGCTCTAGACGATGCGTTGTTCGGGTACTTAATGAAGCAGGTGTGCTTATATTTCTTAATTATTAGTTTTCAGTCATCTCATGTTGCATCTTTTTTACTTTGATGGCTCGTTGTAGTTTGACAACTTTTTTATCTCCCCGTTGGCTGCAGTCTTTGAGTAGCCTTAAGAGGAACTTTTCAGACTTTTGCCAGGACACATTTGTGAATAATGAGGTTAGCATTTGTTGTGCTCCTTTTATTTTCAGTTTGTGTTTGTGTCGTGTTTTCAAGCAATGCATTGGATTATCTATGTCTCGCATTTCCATACTCATTTTCTTTCGCAGCTAAAGAAGTAGACACAAAACGATGTTGATAAGTCTGGAACTTTTGATGGTGTCGGCAGGAGTGCATTTACCAGATTTGGGCTGAAGTACTTCATGATTGTTCTGAAGAAGTTGACTCTTGAGCAAAGAGCTATTGTTCAGAAATTTGGATTTGGGTGTTTGCTGTTGTTTGATTGTCCGAATTTACCTTCGGACTTCTGTAGGTGGGTCGCTGATTGCGTTGATCCAATATGCTCCCAGATTACTGTTTGCGGGAAGCCTGTCATCATATCTAGAGAGACGTTTCGCATTGTTCTAGGTTTGCCTATAGGAGGGTTAGAGGTCCCACCCAACCGTGAGGATGGCATGGCTTTTATTCTGTCTCTTTTCAAGTTGCCAGAGTTGCCTCAGATAACTTTTTTGGTAACAAGCTCAGCAGTCCAGAACCGTTAAGCGAGTTGGAGGTTTTTGTGTCCTTCATGTCCGTGGCTATATCTTGCTTTCTCTGTCCAGATATGAGTTATCCTGTGAACATCAACTACCTTTCAGTTCTCAAGGATCCTGCGGTTGCTAAAGATTATGATTTCAGCCAGCTTGTCTATTCCCACTGCCTCAATAGCTTGAATGAGTTCAGCTTGTTTGCCAAATCAAAAGGTAGAAGGATGAAGAATCATGTGTGTTGCATCTATGTTCCAGTGGTAAGTGAGCATCCTGCATCTTCTTTTTTGATTGAATGTCTATACCTTATTTGGCATTGATCGTGTTACTCAAATGTTACTCATATCTTCATATGTATGTCTCATCTTTTTTTCCCAGGTCCGTTATCTTGATTGCCTGGACTTTGGCATAAAGAATGTCTGTCACACTACTCCCAGAGTTTTGGTGTGGAAAGGAGATATGATTCAATCTTTCTCTGAACTTGATCGAAAAAGTCCACATCAGTTTGGTAAGAAGCTTCTTAAAGAAACCAGGACTACTGGCCAGCACCCCACTGTAAGTCTTTTTACTCCCCTTTTTTGTTATACATGTGTGTTAGCTGGAGTTGATTTTTATGGAACTGGAATTTATCTCTTTTTCTACAGGTTTTGGGTTCGTTTCAAGGAGATGTATCTTGTAGAGTGTCTCCTGTGCTGTCTCCATTCTCTAATGACTTCAGGACTAAAGCAAAAGAAGAATTTGTTAGCTCATTGCAAACTGATGTACGTTTTATTAGTATGTTAGCTCATTTTTTTTGCAGGCTTTTTTGCTCTTTGTTGAGTCCGTTTCATTGCAGTACCATCTCATTTTTGTTTTGCTTTTTTGTTCTAGGTAATAGATGGTATCATGAACATAGGTGATAAATTTATCTCAACCAATTCTTCTAGCAGTAAATGGAAGTTGGAAGCCTTAGTTCGAGATGTTCTTGATTTTCTTCGTAAGTCCAGTACTGTGCACGACAAAGTAGAAGTCAACCATAGGCTATCTGATGGAAGCATTGTTAAGCAGCCTCACTCTGGGGTATGATCAAGCTCAACTTTTTTACTGCTTATCTATTACTTTGATTTTTACCAGTATTTGATTTTTTGTAAATATGGTCTGACAAATCTTCCATTTGTTTTTTGCAGCTGTCAGACGGCAATGTGAATCGCGACACTTTCAGTGTTGATAAAGTCTCAAAAAAAAAAAAAAAAAGTGTTGATAATGTAGGGCTTCAGCAGAAGTCGTTTACACCTTACCATGGAACTGCTAAACCAAGCGGGTGTGCGGTCAAGAGGACTCCTGACCCATGTACTTTTACTTTATCTATGTCTCAAATGTATTCTACTTTATCTATCTCTCAAACGTTGTTCCTTATCTTTTTCTATTTTTTTACTCCTGCGCAGCCACCCCTGATTGTATGATAACTAAAGCTGTGGAGGGTCGAACTCACCCGACAGGTATATGCATATTTTGCTTTTTTGCATTTTTTAGTGGCATGCATTTATTTGTGTGGTTCATCTTTTCGTCTATTTTTAACATCAGTAGCACCTTTTTTTCTTGGGGTTGTTATGCCCTGCAAAACACCAGCCCCTGCAATGCCCCCGCTACAGAAGGTAAAGGCTAGGAATTGCCAAACGATGTCAGAAGAAGAGCAACAATACTTGATAACCCGCATGCCTAGTTCTGCTACAGGGAAAGCATTAGTTCCTATTGTTGATGTACCGGACTCCCCATCTACGAAGGTTTGTTGTCCCTTTTTGCTTATCCTCATGATGGACTCCTTCAGTTTGTTGAGTTTTTTTACTTTCAGTCTTTGAATATTTTTTGTTCAATGTTTCTGTAGCCACATACCGGAAACTTCAAGTTAAACCAGGCTCAAGCTTTTTAGAAACTTGGATCAAAACTATCTCCAATAAAGATTCATGACTTTTCACCCAAGCCATTAGTGGTAATTATCATCCTTGTAATCTTTTCGACCCTCTCACATTGAGTTGTTTCTTTTATTGTAATCAGTTTTTTGTTGCCCGTTTGTTTTGTAGAATGCGACAGATGGTGGTATTCATCTAGTTGGTTTTAATGAGTTTCGGAAGAGGTGTTATGATTTGTCAAAGGTGGCAGATAATACTTACGACAATTTGTTGATGCGCAATCAGGCAAAACAGCCGGCTGTGAATGGTGCATCGACGTCTCACGACAATGTTCATGGAGCTCATGCTGAAGGAGTCACAAGGGTTGTTCAGAATGTTCCAAAATGCCGTGTGCGGGCCAAGTACATGTTTGTTAATGTGCTTATGTCTGGGCAGTCCCCTCCTTTGCTCTCTAATACTAGATTCCCTGTAGCTGAAGAAGATATCATTCATTATTCAGCGATCGTTGAGCTAGCTCACAGCTCTATTGCAAAGTATGACCATCTGCTCATCTCATTTATTCGTTTCGTCATGTGTTTCTTACCTTATATTTTTGTGTTAATGTCATTTTGAAAGCTACATGGTAGCGCTTATATGTGCTATCCTTCATATTTTTTCTTCGCTACGCCCGTGTGGTCGGGGGGTGTTAATTCATCTGTGTCTTCTGTAGGGAACCTGGTATTCAGTACCCAAAAGTCCACTGCAGCTACAAGTCTGTGGGTGAATCATTGATGCCTAATGGCGAGGTCGACAATTTCATAATCCCCTGTTTCTGCCGTGTTTTTTTTGAAGAACGTCATCCTTCAAAGTCCGGGAGGCACTTCTTCTTTCCAAATATTGGGGTTCGTATCAGTTTTACACAGTCACTCTTTGTCGTGTTTTCTATTTTTGTCAAATATACCTTCATCTCAATTCTTTCTTCTATCCAGGATGCTATTCTGAAATATACCGGGGAGCAGCAAGAGACCACTGTTAGAGTATCTTTCGATGGCGCGACGACTGCAAGCAAAGGGAGAAAGCTTGGACACAAAGACAACAAGGTAATTGATTTTTCTATCCTTTTCTTTGCTGTCTGAACATGTTGTTTTCTTATTGTATCGTATCATTCTTTATTTCATATGATCTGTTTTATCAATATTTATTTTCTTACGTCTACCATGTGTTACCTTTTCTGTAGTTATTCTTCCCTATCGTCAATTCTGGTCATTGGTTTGGGTTTGCTGTTTGTTTTCAAGAAAAAGTCTTCGCATTCTTGGACTTGTTCTATGATGAGAAATCAGCTTACCATGTATCAATAAAGAATCATCTGGTCAGTCTGCTTCTTTAGCATTTTACTTTATTTTTTAAAAATCCACACTAAGGTATGGTATGCAAACAACTATGTCTGAAATTGGGTTTTCAATGTTTCTTGATTTGCAGATAGACAACTTTGTACATCTGTGGGAGTTGACCGTCAGCAAGGATCACAACTTTTAGGATTTTCAAGCAATCTATCCCAAGGTTTCGGATACCGGTTCAAAAAAAATTCCGGAGGGGGCCGGTATTTCTGGTAACCGGGGTTACCGGAAAATACCGGCCGGTAACCGGCCCAATATTTCGGCAAGAATTCAGGATTTAAACTTAAAACATCGAATTTTTTCAAAATTTAAATTTTTCGAGCACAAATTTGTTTCAAATTTGACTAATCCGAGATTTTTCATCCGAGATATGCAAATTCCGGGGGGGGTCCGAGAAATCCGGTTACCGCGGAATTCCACGGAATTCCGGCCGGTAACCGAAACCTTGATCTATCCTGATGTACCTAAGCAGAAGACATTGTAATAAACTGAACCCTTGTCATTCTTCTTCTTTGTTTTTTGCTTAATTTTTGTGTCTTTTTTCCTGCGTGTTAATCATATGTTGATTAATATCTGGATTTGTCCTTTTTTTGTCGATGAAAGTGGGAAAGACTGTGGAGTGTTCATGATAAAACTAATGGAGACCTGGGGTCCTGATGTTGACCCTCGCTCCATTTACTCTTCTAACGATGCATTCAATATAAGAATCCAGTATGCAAACAAGCTATACTTCAACCCGAAGAACCAAGTTGACCAGAGCTTGGTCACTGAGTTTTATGCATTGGTAAGTGTCTGTTTTTCTGTAGCTTTTTAGTGTACCAGACAAACTGCAGCTTTTTTGACTGACCCTTTGTGTTGTGTTTGTTTGTTTTTCCTTCACAGGGGTGATACGATTTGCCGCCGCAGCCAAGGTGGAACAAGTTTTACGAAAGAAGCCGTTTCTTTGGGAGCGCTACATTCACATTGCGATTTGTCGATGTATTTGTTTTCTTTTTTTTTTTGCCCTTCGGTGGGCACCTTTTTTTAGGTAGACCTGAACAACTTATGGTGTCAAGTCCTGTTTTCTACGGAAGGTTGAGCTCGCATGTTAGTGTCTGTAGACTTTTTCATCATGGTGGTGACAGAAACATTTTATGTGAACAACAATCTTTTTGGAGACTAAGAAGAAGACATGTTAGTGTCTGTATCTTTTTTGTGTCTACCCTTAACGAAAGAGTGTCTACTTTTTCCAAATAGTTTCTATATAAATGCTTTTCATCCATGTGTTTTTTGAATAATAAGAGTTACAACCAGTATTATAACTAGCTTAATCAGAGCTACAAGCACTTCTCAAAAGATATTACAAATATTTTTTTTCATCCACGCTTGTCCAACATATGGGTCTTTTTGGGCAGTAGGTCATTTTCAGTTTTGCAGTCCAGGCAGCTCCACTGGACCTTGCACGGGTACGGCTGCATGTATGTTGTTGGTCGCTTGTTCATTGTTGTTTCCATTTGTATTCTTCTTTGCCGACGGTGGTCTTTTTGCTTGTGTCTTGGCCTTGGGTGGCGCTGCGGAGCCATTGCCTCCGCTACTTGTGCCTGGTCATCAGTTTTTATATGGTGTCAGTTTTTATATGGTGTCAGCATTTTAACGATTAACGGTAAGGTTTTTCATAGTGTTATCACTAACCTGGTCTAGTGTTCTTCTTTCTACGAGTCCTCTTAGGTTTTTGGTGGTCGTACTATTTGTCTCGGTTGGTGCATTTCCTGATAGTGTGCCCGTATTCGTTGCAGTGCCCACATCTGTAAAATTTCCCTGCTTTCATAGCTTCAACGATGGTCATCAACCGCGGCCTCCCTTTTGTGTGTGCGTCATCTGGATCTAGCAGTTCCATTGTTGAGTTACCTTCACCCCCATTTGAAGTGTTTGCAAAATTTGCTATTGTTCTCACTTCAGTATCTTGGTGTTTCATTTCTGCTTGTAGCTTTTTTTCAATCTCTTCGAGTCCCTTGTCAACTCTGTTCATTTCCCCTTGCATGTACTCATACTTTCTTTGGTGTGTTGCTCCTTTGGAAGCTGTTGTCACCATCCTACGCGCAAGCACGTTGTACCGGAGTGTATCACTATCAGCCATTTTTTCTGGTACAGGTAATGGATTCAGCTTCTTGTGCTTTTTGCGCCACCTGTCAATGATGTACTTGTCTGGTATTTGATTTATGTACAGGTGTAGCATTATCTTCAATATGTGAGAGCATACTAATCCATCTTTCTCAAACTTGCAGCATATGCAGTGGTACTCTTCTTTCTCCAAGTCAACTTGGACCACATAGGTCCTTGGCCTGTGCTCTTTTATTGGATAGTTTTCGGCTTGAAATACCAGGTACAGCTCCCCTGGCTTCTCTTCCTTAACACGCAGTCTTGTGACATCAGTTAGAACTTTCTGAAATCTCCTGAATATTGACAGGTTATACAAATCATGCGCCTGTATCTCTATGTAATACTTAGTTTTGAATTTCTTAGGTGGCACTTTCTTGTGTATCGCATTGTGATCACTCTCATTCTCTCTGGCATGTATTGTGTCCATGATTCTTTGATACTCACGTAGGAAACTTGTCATGCTATATTGTGCCCCAACACCCTTTTTGAACAGTGAGTTTGTCCCTTCACTCCTTGCTGTTGTTTGCAAAAATGGGAAGAAATCCTTTTTGAAGTAAACTGGCACCCATCTCTTTCTGCTCTTCCAAATTGTTTGGAAATATTCAATGTGTCCCACCGGATAGTCTGCTATCATTTGCTGCCACAATGTCTCAAACTCAAGCTCTGTTAGCGAGTTATCAACTATGTCTTGGAACTCTTCAAATAAACCCTCATTAACTTGCATTGTCCTGCCTGCTTTCTGTTCTACTTTACTCTTCACATGATACAAACAAGATTTGTGAACCGTGTGTGTGGAAACACCTCAGATATTGCAACCTGCATTCCCCGGTCTTGGTCTGTTATTATAGTTTGAGGGTGTTTCCCCCCCCCCCCATAGCATAAATGAATTCCCTGAAGACCCACTTGAATGTTTCAGCTCCCTCATTGACAATTAGAGCACACGCAAATAGGTAGTTGTGCCCATGTGGGGAGACACCAACTATTGGAGCAAAAGGAAGGTTATATCTGTTAGTCAGAAATGTTGTGTCAAAACTAATGCAGTCCCCACAAGTTTCATAGAAGCTTTTTGATTTTTCATCTGCCCAGAAAACGCTCTTCACCTTATTATTTTCATCAACCTGAAATGAGTAATAGAAGCTCTCGTTTTCAGCTCGGTTCTTTTTGAAATACTGCACAACCTGCATCACATCGTTGTTTTTTAGTTCTCTGTTAATTGTTGTCCCATAGTTGCTGACCTTTTTCCTGTTGTATGGTGTGTTTTCTTGGCCCCCTCTTAAATATGACAACACCGATACAATTTTGCTTGTTGTTATGTTAGCTTGCCTCAGGGATCTTATCATTGCTTTCTCCTCAGGTAACACGTAGATATGCGACCTGAAGAATCTGCTCTGCGGGCTTAAAGCATGATTATGATCGAGACATAGGTTTGTGATGCGCCAAATCCCTTCTTTCTCACTTACTATCATCTCAACTTTGCATCATGTCCTGTCTATAACAGTAGTTTGCCTCTGCACTTCCATATCTTCCTTTTCCGCTGCTGCGTTCCTACCATACTTGTTGCATTTCATTGTCACTCTGATTACTTCCCTGTTTCTCTTCCTGCTTGTTGTCCTGGCAGCTGACACCACTGTCACAGAGAAGCCAATTGCAAAAGCATACATGTTGAAGAATATCTGAGCTTTCTCTCGTGTGTCAAATTGCATCCCCACTTCCGGTATCTGCTCTTTGTCTATTGTGTAGTCATTCTGGCCTTGGGAGTTTGATTCTTCATTTTCCAGAAAGTTTTCGACATCTTCTTCGCATATCTCTTTTTCTTCTTCCGCGCCTTCTTCTCTGTCGTTCATTTTTTATGTTTCATCATCAGCTTGCGTTTCATGTGCGACCATTAACCTGTCATTTAAAATTCAAAATACATGTTTGACATTCAGGTTTTTAATAGTTTGACGTTTGATCTTTTTGATTTCATTTTTGAATGTAGATCACAAGTATACCTCATCGAGCTCCGTGTTGTGAAACAAGTTCTCTGCCCATGGGTCATCATCCCAAGTTATGTGATGTCCACTTCTACTTGGTGTTGCTTGTAAGTACTCATTCCCATGTGCGAGAGTAATATTTATTTTACATAAGTTTTTGTTCATCATATGTTACCTTAAAAATTGTTTCAGCGATAAGTTTGGAACCTGTGTATAGTCTTCCCATGTTTGATGGTCGTTTTCAGTGCTTTTTTGAAATAAGTTTGATGTGTAGCAATCCTTTTGTGCACAGTCAACCTGCATATTGCAAAGTAGTTGTTAGTAAACTATATATATTTATTTATACACCCCCTTTATGTTGTGTGTACCTGTATGGAAGATAATGCTTTTGTCGACGAATAAGTTGTGTCAAATTTCCCGGTCAGCAAACCTGTGAATGTAAATTCCTTGTCCTGCATCATTTAGAAGTTTTTTGTTAGTTGAATATGATCATTTATTCATTGAAATTCTATGTGATATATATTTATTTTTCAATAATAACCTGAAATAACATATCATCGCATCTATACGTGTTCATCTGTCCATGTTCTCCATTTTTGTCTCCAGCATCCCCATCCTGCAAAAGAATACAAGGATAAACAGTTTGGTCTCTATATATAGTTCAGTTTCAGTTTAGTCTCTATTTTCTGCCAGGTTGTTTAGTGTGCGCCGATGTGTCTCATTTTTGTCTCATTTTTGCATTGTCTCAGTGTTTCAGTGCATCAGTTTTGTCAGTTAAGTGAGTGTGTAAGCCTCTCTTTCTCTCTGTTCAGTGCATCAGTTTAGTCATTTAAGTATTGAGTTTTTTATCTCAGGGCCTCAGTGTTTCAGTGTTTTTTAGTGCCTCAGTTAATCTCAGTGATTCAGTTTATTTTCATTGTACTACCTCAGTCTTGATTTAGTGCCTCAGTCTCAGTTTTTGTTGCATAAAAGATTCAGTGTCTCAGTCTTCTTCATTTATTTAGTGTCTCATTGTTTCAGTCCATTGTCTCATTGTTTCATTGTCTCGGTTGATTTCAGTGATTCAGTGTTTCATTCATGTTTTTAAGTGTCTCAGCTTTGTTTATCTGCCTCAGTATTTATTTATTATTTGTTCAGTCAATTGTATCAGTCCAGTGTCATTGTTTCAGTGTCATTATTTGATTTCACTCTAGGTTGTATCAATTATCTGCTAGTTTGTATCTAGATCTATATCTATACCTGCTTTGTTGTCTCTATATCTATTCTATATCTATAAATCTCATTTTCTAGGTCAGTCTAGGTTGTATCTATTATCTGCTTGGTTTTGTCTATATCTATCACTCTCATTTTCGAGGTCAGTGTAGGTTGTATCTTACTCTATCTCTATATTGCTCTATCTCAGTACTGTGATAGTTTAGTGTTAGTGAATGTCTCATTTTCACTCTATTTTGGATTTCACTCTATGTTGTATCAATTTTCTGCTAGTTTGTATCTAGATCTATATCTATACCTGCTTTGTTGTCTCTATTTCTATTCTATATCTATAAATCTCATTTTATAGGTCAGTCTAGGTTGTATCTATTTTCTGCTTGGTTTTGTCTATATCTATCACTCTTATTTTCGAGGTCAGTGTAGGTTGTATCTTACTCTATCTCTATATTGCTCTATCTCAGTAATGTGATAGTTTAGTGTTAGTGAATGTCTCATTTTCACTCTATCTCAGTTTAGTTGTAGTGAATGTCTCATTTTCAGTTTTCTGTGTATACCCAGATGGAGTGTGAAACATGCGGATGAATCATCATGTTCTCACTCGAGGTCTTGGTTTGGGACATGTTTTTGTCCACACCATAACTATAACAGATGTTGCACACAATGGACTGGTAGCATTTTCTATCTACCTTCTTCAGTTCAAGTTTGTTCGGTAGCATTTCCCTCTTTTTGAGTATCTAACCTTTTTCACATGATGTTCTTACAGCGCATCCCAAAGGAGATTGCATCTGTTCTCGAGATACCTACAGAGGGAGAAGCTAACCTCATTTTTGGATATGATGCGGAAAGCTGTGAAGCTTCTAACTACACTTGCAAAGATGAGAGGATTTGTTTCAGAGCTGGTTGGCCACAGTTTGCCACTCAGCACAGGATAGGGGGTTGGCTCTGTGATGCTGATTCTCTTCCATAAAGACAATGGAAATCGCCTTTGTGTCTCCTTCGATCGTCTCTAGAGGCGCAGCTTTGGAGTTCACGACTTCCCCACTGCATCTTTCTTAGTCGGGGTCTTGTCGGTTTCTATTTCCCTACATCGTAATGGGTTTTGATTTGTTTAGTGCAAGGAAGCATCTCACCTGTCGTGTTGGTTTCTTTTTTGTAACTTTGAATTCTGGAAGTTTATGTGGGCAAACTTGCTCTTTTATTTTTTGTTCCACCCTCATGTGTTCTACATTCATGCTATGTGTTTTTATCTGGTTCACCTTTGCAGTTTCATTTGCATCAGCTGTTTGGTTTAAATCACATAGGTTTTGTTTTTAGAGTGTTTATTGCTGGGAAGCATGTTTTTCGGAGCTAAACAAAGGTGTTTGCTGTAAGGGTTTACTTGTAGTTTGCAGTGTAGTTGTTTGGAGAACAGGTCAGCTGGTTTGTTTGTAAATCCAGCTCCATCCATCATCAGCATCTGCCCCTGCATTTCGATGGAAAGAAGCAAGGCAGGGAAGTCGTCAGGGGGAAGGAGATGGAATCGTGAAGATGAGATGGCAGGAGAAGAACAGATGGTCTCCAAACAGCAAAATTACCAGGTCAGTTCGCTTGATGTCTGGAGGTTTTGTGTGGCGCCTGGACCCGACTGTTATACAGTGATGCTGCGTGTCACCGGTTAAGCGATACAAGCGGAGGTTACGGGTTTTCCAATCCCCGGCCAAAACCTTTGGCAGGCGTTGCTGGGTACACCTCACTCCAGACAACGCAACACCCCGATTGATGCCTTAACACGGGCGCAACACTCAAGGCATAATAGTAAGATCAAGACTTGTGGAACAACTGGCACATCACAGACTCTACTACACAAAGATATATAACTCAACTCTTATACAGAGAAAGATAGCAAATGACAACCAGAGGTCACAGACCCAACATTACATCAAGCGGAAGCAAAGTAGGTTGTTCTAAACAACAAGAACCAAATTATGGCCTAAGAGGCCTACAGATAAACATCACAACGCCAGCTGTTCCGAGATGTCCCAAGCTGCCACCTGGGAACCCCAGACTACTCGTCGATGTCCACAAAGAACCCACCTTCGAGGTCGGTGAAGTCCTCTCCTGAAAATAAGCAAACGACGTTGAGTTCGACGAACTCGCAAGATTAAGAGCTAATATATGCTCCATGATTGGCTCTCAAAGGTTTTATGGCTGTTTTGCATAAAGCTGATTTTATTTATAAAACACAACTCCATGGCATCGACTAATCAGAGTATTTTCAAAAGAGGTAAGAAGTACTCTTTTCTTGATCACCTTTCTCAACAACAACCACCATCATCAACCACTGTACCTGTTCATCAAAGGCACCTCCCCGAATCACCCTCGAGGAAGCTCACCTTGCTTCTGTGAGTGGTACCTCTAGTACCCAGTTTTTAATCATTCCGTTAAAGTTATTCTATGATCTTACCTTCACTTCCCAAGTCGTCCGTAACCGCGGACACGGCTTTTCGAAAAGATTTACCCTGCAGGGGTGTACAAAGTTGAAGTCCCCGGAGTCCCGAAGGGCTCCAGCTCCTTCGCCACGCGTACCGTCCGGCCCATTACCTAGCTTTTAGCCCTCTTCCTTGGAGAGCCGGCTGGGTGGGAGCGGTGTCGACTTCTCCCTCGTTAAGGACTTTCCAGGATCATCAGTGCCGGTAGGACAGGTTTGGTGACTCCTCCAACCCCCTGTCCCGCGGACACTTACTTTCCTAATACCACAATCCTCATCCCAGTTCATACCACCAACTCACGCACGCGCAAATGGAAGCCCGAACTAGAGGACCCTGGCTAGTCCCGCTCGAGTTATTTAGTCTATGAGGGTTCCTGCAAATGCATAGGCCTCACGCATGGTTGCACGCTCAGTCTTGGTTCAAGAGGTATAGCACTCGCACCTAGGCGGCGAGGACGAGACAAAGCACCACAACCACAGTGGCCTCTCATCCCCACCTTTAAGCATTTTATTATCCGTCACCACAATTTCTCCACCATCATTCTCATTTCATCACCTGTTTCCAACATAAACCGTCCACCATATAGCTATGCAATTAACTAAGCATGGCTAAGCAACAACATAGCATAGTAAGTATCTCGGCCAACAATACAACCCTATGGATAATAGGAGGGAAAACAGGTATTGGCATCGGGAACTTAATGCAACTATAGGATACTCTAATCCAACAAAGATTGACATTTAGAACCGCATGCAATATTATAGTGGAGAAAATATTTGCGGAAACATAGGATAAGACATGCTCAGAGGGGGGATTACGCTTGCCTTGCTCAACGTGCTGGTAGTACGGATCGTCGGGGTATTGTGGTGTAACCCCGGCTGCTTGATCTACCGAGGCATAGCAACGGAAGAACAATCAATCACCACACAAACTTTAGCAAATGCAATGCACAAACACATGATGACATGTCAATTTAAATCCCCGAGAGGAGGATGATTCAACTATTCAATTTAAACGGAGTTTGGGTGCTTAGTGGGGACACACCTCGAATACACCGTGGAGTTAAGTAAGGAATCATCTATACTTGTTGATTAACGTAGTTGAGACCCTAGGATTTAACTTGTAGATGATATGACATGATCATGTGAGAGATGCAATGTTTAGGTGGTTAACATTCTTGCAACAATTATAAAGCAACGGAAAAAGAATTGGTGTGAAAACAAGTTTCAGAGAGCATCCGGTTTGAAATCCGGAATTTTCTGGGATGATTCCGGGTTTTGTACCGGGTCATTCCGGGTTTTATACCGGGTCTGGCACAGGGTTTAATTCCGGGTCATTTCCGGGTATGATCCGGGCAAAGATGGTCGAGTCCAGTACCGTTTTGCTTAACCCGGTATAGATTCCGGACAATTCCGGGTCTGGTACCGGGTGATTCCGGGTTCAGTTCCGGAAATTTCCGGGTTGGACACCGGATTTGTCAACGCGACCAAATGAAGTAGAGCTACGGGGATTCGATGAACTAGGGGGAAAGGGAGGAAATGTAGCGGTGCATTAGGATGGTTAGCTCACCCTGAACTCGTAGGGAGTGCTCGGGAGGACCGGAGATGACCGGAGACGGCCGGAATCGTCCGGGAAAGCTCCGGCGGTGGTTTGCGGAGAACTTGACGGTGAGCTCGATTGAAGGCTTCCCGGCTCGATTCCTTCGGTGGAGAGGTAGAGGACGGCGAGGCGGAGCTAATGGCGGTCTTCGTTTCGCTCGGGGACTCCTCAATCAACGGCGACGAGCTCGGCCATGGGAGCTAGCTTTTGGAGCTCTATGGGGAGAGAAAAAGGAGAGGAGAGTGAGGATGGAGGGAGTGGGCTGGTTGGGGGTTTTCTCTCCTTTTCTTTAGTGTCCTTTTTTACACAGAGCCCCCTGCTCTTTTGTTTCCAACACAGACTAGTCCTTTTCTCTTTTAAATTTGAAACCAGTCGCACGTTTTGAATTTGTAATTTGAACAAGTTGGGCATTTGTTTTTAGATGGTGCCAAAACCATTTGTGTGTTGTTTAGCAAGTTAATATTGGATGCCATGATGCAATGCAACACAAAGGCGAAAATTTTACCCTAGTTTTTAGGTTTCCGAACTTTGGGCTGTTACAACTCTACCCTCCTTACAGGAATCTCGTCCCGAGATTCTAAGGTTGCGGAAAGAAGTCGGGATACTCCTCACAAAGACTAGATTCTCGTTCCCAAGTCGCTTCTTCCTCGGAATGGTGAGACCATTGAATCTTGAGAAACTTGGTAGTCTTGTTCCGAGTCTTTCTTTCAGCTTCATCCAAGACACGGATAGGATGCTCACGATAAGTGAGGTCTTCTTGTAGATCTAGCTCCTCATGATTAACTCCATGGATAGGATCCTTAAAGCACCGGCGGAGTTGGGAGACATGAAACACATCATGTACATTTGGGAATTTGACCGGTAACTCCAGTTGATAAGAAAGTTCCCCGCTTGCCCAGAACGGTGAAAGGACCAACATAGCGAGGTGCCAATTTTCCTTTGATTCCGAAGCGGCGAACGCCACGAAGGGGAGAGACGCGGAGATAAGCTTTATCACCAATTTCATAGTGAATTTCCTGATGATGCTTATCATAGTAGCTCTTCTGCCTAGACTGAGCAATCTTCAGATTCTCTCTTATGATTCGAACCTTCTCCTCAGCTTCATTGATCACATCCGGACCAAAGAGTGCTCTCTCTCCGGTCTCGGACCAATTTAGAGGAGTGCGGCATTTTCTTCCATAGAGAACCTCAAATGGAGCCATGCCCAGACTAGCTTGATAGCTATTGTTGTAGGAGAACTCCGCGAAAGGGAGATACTTTTCCCAATCCTTGCCAAAAGAGATTACACATGCCCTAAGCATGTCTTCCAAACTTGGTTCACCCTTTCGGTCTGACCATCAGTTTGGGATGGAAAGCGGTGCTGAAGTTAAGACGAGTTCCCATAGCAGTTTGGAAACTAGTCCAAAACTTGGAGGTGAATAGGCTTCCACGATCAGAAATTATCTTCTTGGGAACGCCGTGAAGGACAACAATCCGGGAAGCATACAGGTCTGCCAACTTGGCAGCTGTAATGTCAACACGAACTGGAGGAAGTGAGCCACTTTTGATAGTCGATCAATGATGACCCAAATGGCATCATGTCCCTTTGGAGACTTCGGCAGACCAGTAATGAAATCCATACCAATTTCATCCCATTTCCACTCGGGATAGCAATAGGGTGAAGAGTGCCGGCAGGTTTGATGTTCAGCCTTTACCCGTCGACAGGTGTCGCATTCAGCAACATACTTGGCAATTTCTCGTTTCATACGAGTCCACCAGAATAGCGAAGGTCTTGGTACATCTTGGTACTACCGGGATGAATAGAGAGAGGAGATTCATGAGCTTCTTGGAGGATCAACTCCCTCAATTTTCGTTTCTTTGGCACTACCAAGCGGTCACCAAAATAAACAACTCCGGATTCATTGACAGAAAACATTTGGCCTTCCCGCTAGCAATGTTCTCCTTGATTTTTAGAATACCCTTGTCACGCTTTGAGCATCCTTAATCTGGTCCACAAGAGTAGATTTGATCTCCAGATTTGCAAGGTAGCCGGAGGAACAGTTCTAAGTTCAAACGAGAGAACTCTTCATGGAGAGCAGGTTGGGCCTCTTCAATCATCAGATTGTTGCAATAGGACTTCCGACTTAGCGCGTCAGCCACGACGTTTGCTTTGCCGGGTTGATAGTTCAGACTCACATTATAGTCCGTGATTAACTCCAACCAACGCCTTTGCCTGAGATTTAAATCCGGCTGGGTGAAGAGGTACTTCAGACTCTTGTGATCCGAGAAGATCTCACAACGGTTACCAAACAGGTATGGTCTCCATTGCTTCAAAGCATAGACCACTGCGGCAAGTTCTAGATCATGAGTTGGGTAATTGAGCTCATGCGGCTTAAGTTGGCGAGAAGCATATGCACCACATGGCCATCTTGCATCAATACACAACCCAAACCTTGTAGAGAGGCGTCACAGAAGACGACGAAATCCTTGCTTGTGTCCGGCAGGACAAGCACAGGAGCGGAGTGAGCTTGGCTTTCAGTGTTTGAAGCTCTCTTCAGCTTCGGCCGACCATACAAACTTTTATCCTTCTTGAGAAGGTCAGTCAGGGCCTTGGCTATCTTGGAGAAACCTTCGATGAATCGGCGGTAGTAACCCGCCAATCCGAGAAAGCTTCGAATGTCCTTGACTGACATTGGAGTTTTCCAATCCAAATGGACTGAATCTTGTCAGGAATGACAGCCACACCATCGCGGATATCACATGACCAAGGAAGATGAGATTATCCAACCAAAACTCACACTTGGAGAACTTGGCATAGACGGTGTTCTCGAAGTCTTGTCAGAACCAAACGAAGATGTTCCTCATGCTCTTCATTGGTTTGGAATAGATGAGAATGTCATCAATGTAAATGACGACAAACTTGTCAAGATAATCCATGAAAATGGAGTTCATGAGCCTCATGAAAGTAGCGGGCATTTGTGAGACCAAAGGACATGACGGTATACTCATATGAGCCATAACGAGTAACAAATGCCGTCTTTGGAATATCCTCCTTTCTGATTTTTATCTGATGGTAGCCTGACCTCAGATCCATCTTGGAGAATACCGTTGCACCAGCTAACTGATCCAACAGATCATTGATGCGAGGAATAGGATACTTGTTCTTGATTGTCACCGCATTCAACGGTCGATAGTCAGAGACTAGACGAGGCACGGTAGAATCCCTCTTCTTGACAAAGAGTACCGGACAACCCCAGGTGAACTGCTAGGCTGGATGAACTCCTTTGCTAACAGCTGATCAATTTGCTCTTTCAACAGAGCCAACTCTTCCACCGGCATACGGTAGGGCTTCTTGGAAATTGGAGCGGTACCGGGAAGTAGCTCTATGACAAACTCCACACTTCGGTCAGGAGGCATGCCAGGCAACTCTTCCGGGAACACATCCGGGAAGTCACACACCACGTGTATGTCCTGGATTTCAGGAGGGGATTCGCCTTCCATAAAGCAAAGAATCTCAGGTGACTTGGGTACGATGGCGGACGGAGGTATTGATGTTGCAGGCCAATACTTCACAATGTCACCGGAAGGAGCGGTCACAGTAATGGTCTTGGCGGCACAGTCGAGATTAGCCTGGTATTTGGCTAGCCAGTTCATGCCCAGTATGACATCAATGCCTTTGGACTTCAGAGCTACCAAGGCATAAGGAAAGACAAGGAACCTATATTAATCTGGACCTCAGGAGTAACCCATCGGTTTGCCATTTGGAACCAGGAGTAGATCACAAGGGTCGGCTCATTTTCTCGAACGGTATTTTGTGCTCTTTTGCAAACGCTATGGATATGAATGAATGCGATGCTCCAGAGTCAAACAAAACTGTAGCTGTATTGCCGTTGATTCGTAACTCACCCATGAGAACGCCGGGGTCCTCTTCAGCTTCTTCAAGAGACGTGGTTCAGGCGACCACGCACAATAGGTCCAGCCTTGCCAGTTGGAGTGGCAGGGGCTCGTGCAGGAGTTATCGCGAGAGGTGCCTTCTGGGGGCACTCCCTGGAGTAGTGACCAGCCTGGCCACAGGTGTAGCAAGTGACTCCAGGTGGAGCAGGTAGCATAGGACGGTACCCACTTCCGCCTATCCCAAGTGTCGAAGTAGTGGGGCGCGGAGGAGGTGGCCTATATCCTGCTGCTCGGCATGAATGGAGCACGAGGTACGCGCTGTAGGGAACAAACACCCTGCGCTTCTTGCTCTCAGAACCCGAGGAACTCTGGTGATCCCCATGTGCGGGCCTCTTGGAAGCTTCAAGTTCCTTTCTTCCTTGCTCAAGAGTGAAAGCCTGGTTGAACAGCTCCTGATAGGTCTGGAACCTGAAGGGAAGCAACTCATAGCGAGCTGCGGAGTCAGACCCTTGCGGAACAGCTCTTGCTTGTCAGCATCATTGGTCACGTCCCTTGGGGCGTAACGAGAGAGATGGTTGAACTCACGACCATAAGTGCGGAGGTCCATCCGTCCCTGTTGCAAATCCAGGAACTCCCTCCTCTTCAAGTCCATGATAGGCTGGGGAATGTACTCCGCACGGAAGGCAGTGCGGAATTCAGCCCAGGTGAAGACATGGTTGGCTGGAAACAAAGCCACATGGCTTTCCCACCAACAGCCAGCAGCACCAACCAAGAGATAGGTGGCAAAGTTGACTTGCTCAGCCAATGGGACATGCAGCGCGGAGAACTTGCGCTCCAAAGCACGAAGCCAATCATCAGCTTCCAGTGGCTCCTTAGCATCAGCAAAAGTGGGTGGCTGGGAACGCAGGAACTCAGTGAGAGTGTTGCACTCGTTCCTCCGTGCATTCTGCTGCACCAACTGCTCAAGCAAGCGCTCATTGCGCCCACGGTTCTCCTCAATGGCCATCAAGACTTGAGCCATCGAGGGTGGTGGCGGCAGATCATCCTCATCATCATTGTGGTTACCGCGACCACCACGGCCTCCACGGCCTCCTCGAGCCATTCTGGAGATTTGACAATGACACGGTTAGTATCTTTCTCCGAATGGTCGAACAATAGCATTAGCGTCTACACAAGTACACAGACTAGGGACGATAATACTTTGCGAGAAGGAAAACAACAAGATAGAACTTGGGTCAAAGATCAGCATCATGTGCTACTAGTGAGAGTTAAGAAATCACAACTTAACACACTCTAGTTGGCACAATCCGGGACCTTATGTTCAAGTCCGTGGGTTAAACCCAAAGAAAGGATCAATTGATTAACTCGGTAGAAACATCTGAGTTGATTTGGGATTGACAACGCAGCGGGAGCAACGTGACACATAACACTAAAGGTCGAACCCACCCCGTTTCTAATCATTTTGAAGTAACAGGTGAGAAGTAAAACCTTTAAACTCAAATTGAGGTAAGATTGCTCCGAGATTAGAGGGTAACCAGATAAGGAGTAAAAAGAATCCTAAGATGGTTTTCACAACTCATTTTTAGGTTAAAAATATTTTCACAAACACTAGACTCAACATCGACCAGTAGAAGGGTTTCCTACAGGCAGTACTGCTCTGATACCAACTTGTGGCGCCCGACCCGACTGTTATACAGTGATGCTGCGTGTCACCGGTTAAGCGATACAACCGGAGGTTACGGGTTTACCAATCCCCGGCCAAAACCTTTGGCAGGCGTTGCTGGGTACACCTCACTCCAGACAACGCAACACCCCGATTGATGCCTTAACACAGGCGCAACACTCAAGCATAATAGTAAGATCAAGACTTGTGGAACAACTGGCACATCACAGACTCTACGACACAAAATATATAGTTCAACTCTTATACAGAGAAAGATAGCAAATGACAACCAGAGGTCACAGACCCAACATTACATCAAGCGGAAGCAAATTAGGTTGTTCTAAACAACAAGAACCAAATATGGCCTAAGAGGCCTACAGATAAACATCACAACGCCAGCTGTTCCGAGATGTCCCAAGCTGCCACCTGGGAACCCCAGACTACTCGTCGACGTCCACAAAGAACCCACCTTCGAGGTCGGTGAAGTCCTCTCCTGAAAAAAAGCAAACGACGTTGAGTTCGACGAACTCGCAAGATTAAGAGCTAATATATGCTCGATGATTGGCTTTCAAAGGTTTTATGGCTGTTTTGCATAAAGCTGATTTTATTTATAAAACACAACTCCATGGCATCGACTAATCAGAGTATTTTCAAAAGAGGTAAGAAGTACTCTTTTCTTGATCACCTTTCTCAACAACAACCACCATCATCAACCACTGTACCTGTTCATCAAAGGCACCTCCCCGAATCACCCTCGAGGAAGCTCACCTTGCTTCTGTGAGTGGTACCTCTAGTACCCAGTTTTTAATCATTCCGTTAAAGTTATTCTATGATCTTACCTTCACTTCCCAAGTCGTCCGTAACCGCGGACACGGCTTTTCGAAAAGATTTACCCTGCAGGGGTGTACAAAGTTGAAGTCCCCGGAGTCCCGAAGGGCTCCAGCTCCTTCGCCACGCGTACCGTCCGGCCCATTACCTAGCTTTTAGCCCTCTTCCTTGGAGAGCCGGCTGGGTGGGAGCGGTGTCGACTTCTCCCTCGTTAAGGACTTTCCAGGATCATCAGTGCCGGTAGGACATGGGACTCCTCCAACCCCCTGTCCCGCGGACACTTACTTTCCTAATACCACAATCCTCATCCCAGTTCATACCACCAACTCACGCACGCGCAAATGGAAGCCCGAACTAGAGGACCCTGGCTAGCCCCGCTCGAGTTATTTAGTCTATGAGGGTTCCTGCAAATGCATAGGCCTCACGCATGGTTGCACGCTCAGTCTTGGTTCAAGAGGTATAGCACTCGCACCTAGGCGGCGAACGAGACAAAGCACCACAACCACAGTGGCCTCTCATCCCCACCTTTAAGCATTTTATTATCCGTCACCACAATTTCTCCACCATCATTCTCATTTCATCACCTGTTTCCAACATAAACCGTCCACCATATAGCTATGCAATTAACTAAGCATGGCTAAGCAACAACATAGCATAGTAAGTATCTCGGCCAACAATACAACCCTATGGATAATAGGAGGGAAAACAGGTATTGGCATCGGGAACTTAATGCAACTATAGGATACTCTAATCCAACAAAGATTGACATTTAGAACCGCATGCAATATTATAGTGGAGAAAATATTTGCGGAAACATAGGATAAGACATGCTCAGAGGGGGGATTACACTTGCCTTGCTCAACGTGCTGGTAGTACGGATCGTCGGGGTATTGTGGTGTAACCCCGGCTGCTTGATCTACCGAGGCATAGCAACGGAAGAACAATCAATCACCACACAAACTTTAGCAAATGCAATGCACAAACACATGATGACATGTCAATTTAAATCCCCGAGAGGAGGATGATTCAACTATTCAATTTAAACGGAGTTTGGGTGCTTAGTGGGGACACACCTCGAATACACCGTGGAGTTAAGTAAGGAATCATCTTTACTTGTTGATTAACGTAGTTGAGACCCTAGGATTTAACTTGTAGATGATATGACATGATCATGTGAGAGATGCAATGTTTAGGTGGTTAACATTCTTGCAACAATTATAAAGCAACGGAAAAAGAATTGGTGTGAAAACAAGTTTCAGAGAGCATCCGGTTTGAAATCCGGAATTTTCTGGGATCATTCCGGGTTTTGTACCGGGTCATTCCGGGTTTTATACCGGGTCTGGCACCGGGTTTAATTCCGGGTCATTTCCGGGTATGATCCGGGCAAAGATGGTCGAGTCCAGTACCGTTTTGCTTAACCCGGTATAGATTCCGGACAATTCCGGGTCTGGTACCGGGTGATTCCGGGTTCAGTTCCAGAAATTTCCGGGTTGGACACCGGATTTGTCAACGCGACCAAAACGAAGTAGAGCTACGGGGATTCGATGAACTAGGGGGAAAGGGAGGAAATGTAGCGGTGCATTAGGATGGTTAGCTCACCCTGAACTCGTAGGGAGTGCTCGGGAGGACCGGAGATGACCGGAGACGGCCGGAATCGTCCGGGAAAGCTCCGGCGGTGGTTTGCGGAGAACTTGACGGAGAGCTCGATTGAAGGCTTCCCGGCTCGATTCCTTCGGTGGAGAGGTAGAGGACGGCGAGGCAGAGCTAATGGCGGTCTTCGTTTCGCTCGGGGACTCCTCAATCAACGGCGGCGAGCTCGGCCATGGGAGCTAGCTTTTGGAGCTCTATGGGGAGAGAAAAAGGAGAGGAGAGTGAGGATGGAGGGAGTGGGCTGGTTGGGGGTTTTCTCTCCTTTTCTTTAGTGTCCTTTTTTACACAGAGCCCCCTGTTCTTTTGTTTCCAACACGGACTAGTCCTTTTCTCTTTTAAATTTGAAACCAGTCGCACGTTTTGAATTTGTAATTTGAACAAGTTGGGCATTTGTTTTTAGATGGTGCCAAAACCATTTGTGTGTTGTTTAGCAAGTTAATATTGGATGCCATGATGCAATGCAACACAAAGGCGAAAATTTTACCCTGGTTATTAGGTTTCCGAACTTTGGGCTGTTACATTTTGGGTTGAGATCCATTTTCTGGAGTGTTCCCTCTTCTAAATCTTGTGTTCTTCCCCTTCTCTTTTTCTTCTGTTCTTTTGATTTGGAGCGATCTGGAGCGAGTCGGGGGCTGGCTGCAGCTGCGTCCAGCGACGCAGGTTCTTTTCTTGAAGAGGAAGAAGGTCCTGCGAGCTGGGCTGGACCTTCGAGTTGGCCGGACGCGGGCTGGGTTTGTGCTTTTTTAGTTGGGATGTGTTTGTTAGTTTTTGCTAACGGGTTTGGCGGTGCGGACCCGTTAGAATTAGCAGAGCGCGGGGCAGTTTTTGAGTTGGCTGTTTGTGGGCCAATGGGGCGACGTGGAGCTCATTCGTTGGCTGAAAAAAAACGACTCAGACCCAAATTGAAAACAGTCGACTGACGAATAGACACTCCCAAAATCTTAGTTTGGTTTTAATTTCCTGTTATTTACCCCTTGTAAAATTCCTTGTTCTCCGTATATATAGAGGAATGTGGTGTAGATGATATTTTATTGTACAACAAAAAATCTATAAAGAGATGAGTGAAAATTCTCTCTCTATGAATTTCCTTGTCCATATGGAATTGGAGATGAATTATTCAATGCGAAAAAGGAAACCTTGTGTTGGAATTTAACCAGCTTTGCTAGTCGGCATTTGGTCCAAAGCTCAACTAAAATTCTGAAATTCTCATTAGCCATGTGCATGTGGCTGGCTGTGTGTACGTGACTAAAGTTTAGTCTCATACTGCTAGTTGGGAGTGAGCTGCACCACTTTATATAGTGAACTGTTTCACTACTAGCATGAGGTGTTGGTTGTGAAGAGAAATGAGGTGCTCCACACACGCGCTCCTCCTCCTCGCTCGCCTCGCTGCGCCACGGGTTGTGGGAATCTCGCCTTTTTGCTGTTCGGGAAAATTTAATGAGTCATTAATCAATAATTAACGGACGCGTTAATTACTCAGCCATTTCCGATTCCTTTGGATCGTGGGGCTGTTACCGACTCGATCGTGCGGCTGCGCCCACGTCCTACCCGAGATGCGCTATATATATTGGCCGTGCAAACCCTAGCTGCCGCCACTACATGCAACACATGGTAGCTCGCCGCCCTAGTTCCAGAACCTTGCGCCGCCGTCTTCCAAGTCTTCTCCATCCCGTCTTCCGGCGTGCACCGGTTGAAGGGACAGTAGGCCTCCGGAACCCTGCCTCTTGCGATCCTATACGGGAGAGGGGCAATCAGGTTTTTGGGGAGCACACTCGCGCGACTACTGGCTTCGAGTTCTTCCCCAACGACGACTTCTTCCCCGACATCGGCAGCCTCTTCATCGACGACATGGGCGACAACGCCAACGCTTCTGCTGCCGCTGCGACGTATGATCTCTTGATCTTCTTGTTTGAGAAGTTGCTGGAGTTTCTGCTTGTAGTAGTTGCTCTAGATTTGATCTGTTTGTCTACTATTTTAGTAGATCGCATGATTAGTTTAATTCTTATTATTCTAGTCATGATTTGTTTATCATATTAATGGATTAAATCATATGCTAAATTGCTTATATATTCAACAATCCAAAAACCTGATTATAGGCAATTTGCATCGCCTGGCTTTCTCGCGTCAATGAAGCCGTTTCCCTTTAAAGGGGTGCTTTACAAACGGTGGCGCATGAGAACGGTTTACTGGTTCCAAAACAGTAACTGGTTCCAAAACAGTAGCTATCCCTCATTTTCTTTACCTTTTTCAATAGCTTACAAATCTAGGCTATTGACAACGCTTGATGTATTTTACTAATTCATCGCTCTTGCACCATTATGTGGATAGGTACTTCCTTGTTATTGATGATATATGGGATACACCAACATGGGAAATAGTCAAATGTGCTTTTGTGGATAGTAATCGTGGAAGTAGAATAGTCACAACTACTCGGATCTTTGAAGTCGCCACAACAGCCAATGATGTTTACAAGATGAAACCACTGTCCGCTGAAAATTCTAAAGAATTATTCCGTAAAAGATTATTTGGTGGTAAATACAATCAACCAGCTGAGCTATTTGAGAAAATTTTACGTAAGTGTGGAGGTGTACCATTAGCTATCATTACAATAGCTAGTTTGCTAGCTGGTAAACCAAGCGAGGAGTGGCCTATGGTGTACAACTCTATTGGTTTTGGGTACGGAGATAACAAAGAAGTTGAGAACACAAGAAAGATATTGTTGTTTAGCTACTATGACCTCCCTTGTTTTCTAAGGACATGCCTACTATATTTAAGCTTATACCCGGAAGACTATATGATACGAAAAGTCACCTTGATATGGAAGTGGGTGGTCGAAGGTTTTGTCAGAGGGTTATTTGAGGTTGGAGTGAAGTACTTCTCCGAGCTAATAAATAGAAACATGATAAAACCGGAAGAATGGATGGGGGAAATCTATGGTTGTCGTGTGCATGACATGGTTCTTGATATGATATGCTTGTTATCAAAAGAAGAGAACTTTGTTACAATATTTGATCCTGAGGAGCAAAACACATCTTAAAAAATACATCCTCGTAGATTGGCCACCCAAAAAAGAGTCATAGAGCATGACCATCTGAATAACACTCGCACGCCACAAGTCAGATCATTTAATGTCACCGGGTGTCATGTTAGTGCGATGCCACCACTTTCAGGCTTTGAAGCATTGCGTGTGCTAGATATTGATCAAGACTGCACTTTTATGAAAGAGTGTCGTTTTCAACTTGAAAACCTTGGGAGGTTGCATCAGCTCAGGTACCTCGGACTGAGAAAAACACCTATTGGTAAACTTCCTGAAGAGATAGGGCATCTAAGGTTTTTGCGGACTCTAGACTTGTGGGGAACTAGGATAGAAGCATTGCCGCAGAGTGTTATTCAGCTAAGCCAACTGAAGCGCCTTCGTGTTGGCGGTTTAGGTAGGACCATAAGTGTGCCAGATGGGATGGGAAACCTGACATCTCTGGAAGAGCTAGCGCTGAGGAAAGTCATCAAGTCTGCAAACTTTGTCAAGGAGCTAGGCAAGTTGACTGAGCTGAGGAATCTTGAGATACTTGGCATTGAGCTCACTGAGAGTTGGATGTGCAACGCTATGGTGGAATCTCTATGCAATCTGCAGAAAATATAAGTACTATACCTTTATGCTCACAGTGCGAAGCTCCACTGGGAGGGCTTCGTTCCTCCTCCGCAACTTCGGGATTTAGACCTTCAAACGAAATTCTCCAGATTGCCATCGTGGATTAATTCCTCGCTTCTTCCAAACCTTGTCCACTTAGCGATTCGTTCAGGTGATGCGATGGAGGCGCATGATGTGGTGACAGTTGGGGAGTTTCCAGAGCTCCTCGGTCTCACGATATATGGACGTGTAGATGACACCCATGTTGTTATGGGTGGCCATGCATTCCCCAGGTTTCTACCAGGAGCCACTAGTGGAAACCCCCCCCTCTAGTCCCAGGTTGTAGACCCCTAATGTACCGGATTGCCACGCGGGACTAGAGGCCCCCCTCTAGTCCGGGGTGGGTTACGACCCGGGACTAGAGGCCTCCACGCGGGGACAGCGCATCGCGCATGTGAGAGCAACTCTAGTCCCGGGTTGTAATACCACCCGGGACCAGAGATGCACCCACGTCGCGGCCTGTAGCTTTTTTCGTTCCAATTGTTGTATATTACGAATAATTTGCAAAAAATACGGTTAATTATCTGTAAATCAGAAAAATACATATAGCATATCAAAATGTTCGTAAGAGCAAGCTTTATCAGAAAGTCGGGAAATCGGAAGTTGGAACGGAAAGTCGTGAAGATAGGAAATTATTCGATTACAAATAAAGACCCCATATATAAGAGGGACTAGAACCGTCAACTATTCGATTACATGGAGATCATCAAGCTAGCCACTACTAGAGCTCATCATCTATCTTGATACGGCGCCGTTTCCTCGCTAATTGCTCGAAAGCGGTCCTTTAGTCTCATGTCCGTCCGTTTTCTAGACATCTATAAAAGAAGGGAGATTAATATGAATATCAATCATCATAATAGAAATTATGAATGACACTCAACACAATTGATGGTTATAAAATGAAATTGTGAATTTATTTGTTCCCTTACTTCGAGAAATGTGTCTCGGTTCCGCTCAGAGACTATCTTGCGAATCCACTCGCAGACGTAGTATCCACAATAATTGGTCCCGGGTGGCTGCCTATCTTTGTTGGCTTTTGGCGGCCGAGTGCTTCTCTGAAATCATCTCTATAGATGCCTTTGGTAAAGGTGTCCATGGCTCTGTCCTCAGATATGGTGCCTACAGAGTTGCGAATGGCGGTCCATCGCCGTATGCAATACCGTAACTCTTCAAAAGTTTTGGGTCGGTCACACAAAGGATCGAAGTACTTGATGAAGTCCTCCCGGAAGCGATCCCAGGAGTCGTATGATGATTCGGGTAATGCTTTAAGCCAATCGCGAGCTGTGCCTTCGAGCATCAGCTGTATGTATTGCATTGCTGTGGTAGTTGTGCCCCGTTGGCACACGACTGCCAGTTTGTAATCTTCTAACCAGCCTGATGGCTCCTGCTTGCAGTTGAATTTTGGGGTGGATGGTAACCCGAACTTCTTTGGCATTTTGGCTTCACTGATCCGTCGAGTGAAACATCGAGCTCCATAGGGCCCTGTTTCTCGGTCGGCATCGGAGTCGCTGCTATCAGACCTCCTGGACCTGCTCCTTGATCGACGGCGTCTCGAGTCTCTCCTCGAACTGCCCCTTTGAGGGCTGCGACTACGACGGTCACGCGATGAATGTCGTGATCGGCCTGCTTCGCTCCTTGTTTTTTCCTGGCTGGAGTGCTTTTGCTGCTAGCATGAGTGCTTTCATCTGCTGCTGGTGTACTTCTGCGGTTGGGTCGCCTGCTGGAGGTGTTGTTGCCTTGAGGTAGGCTCCGAGTGACAGCAAGGCGCCCTCAGCTGTTTTTGGTACCGGCATACCGTCTTGATCGAGTGTCATGAACGAGTGCTCCAAGTTACGGGTGATATCCGATCTGTCTTTTTCTGGGAGATCCGCCAATCTCGATATGCGCCTGGGGTCTGTTCCGCCCGTGGAGTTGAGGGAGAGCTGCCTTCTTCGCACACTCGAGATGCTGGCTTGTTTTCTGCGTTCCTCGAGTGTCGCTCCTGTATTCCTTTAGGCGCATTGTTTCTTGCCAGTTGAAGTATGTATAGGTCATTAGCTCTTCTGGGGTTGCGTCTGCTGGCATCATTGTGCAATCTTTGATGATTTTGTCCACTTTTGCTGCTATCTCAGCTGTGATGGTCAACGATGTAACGCCATCTAGCAATGTTACCGTACAAGGGAATTCTGTAGGCCTCCGGGCAGCGGCTGCTACTAATGTTTCTGCTCCGCTGAACGCAGCGTACACCTGATAAGGTGCGATCGAGCTATTCATGTGCATGTTGTCAACGCCTCTTATGGACTCGACGTCGTCATCTATGCTCATGTCAGAGTTGCTTTTGTTGATGTGGGTGTCGTGGGTTGGACAATGTCCATGACTGTATGCATCTTCGTTCAAGAACTCGTAATTGGCGTGGATTTCTGGACCGGCGAGGTCGCCCAGGCAGATGTTGTCGTGAACGTCCTCGCCTTGTGCGGTACTGGAGTCGAGGATCATGTCGAGTAACCTCCTGTGCTTCTGTCGAGTATGGTGCGATCCTCTTTGGTGAGGCGATCTTTGCAGATAAACTCGGTGAGCGGTCGCCCATTGATCTGATGCTTACGGAGGTCACCGGTGAGTGGTCGCTGGCGGGTGTGATCGGCGAGTTGCCGTTTGTCGGGTGAGTCGGCGAGTTGCCGTGTGTAGATGCAATCGGCGGATTGCCGTTTGAAGATGAAACCGATGAAACCGTGAATCCAACACTACCTGTTCCGACAGACGACGCCAATGGACGAGGGGTGTCCTCGGCAATACCCATGGCAAGGCACCTAGGGCTAGAGTTATGAGGAAGAGAACGCATAGTATTAGTAGAATCGTCGGCTGACAAGCGGGATTTACCCAGGGGGTCATCGGGGACCGGAATCCTCCGGGGACGCGAAACCATGGTCCACGAAAACCGACTCAGGGATTACTGACTCAGGGACTACTGGGTCGAGGACTACCAACTCAGGGACTACTGACTCAGGGACTACCGACTCGAGGACTACCGACTCAGGGATTACTAAATCAGGGACTACTGAGTCGAGGACTACCAACTCAGGGATTACCAACTCCCGACTCAGGGACTACCAACTCGTGGACTACCGACTCAGGGACTACCTACTCAGGGACTACCAACTCGTGGACTACCGACTCAGGGACTACTGAGTCGAGGACTACCAACTCAGGGACTGCCGACTCAGGGACTACTGACTCGAGGATTTTCTTGGAAGTTTGAGTTGATTCGGAGGAGGTCTAAAAAATCACTTGCTCACAAAAGCTGGTTTAGGTGAGACCAAACGATCTGTCCCTAAGCAAGTGATTTTTAGACCATCATCCTAAATTTGTTTTACATGCTGGCATGCAGGTCATAAACATGATTATCTTGGAAGTTTCACGAAATGTGAAGTTTATAATGTCGCGCCTTAAGGTATAGTTCAAGGTTTTGGCCAAGGATTCAACGACGCACTATAAATTCAACACAATTCAAAAACATGTAAAACCGTCACATTCTCTATTTGTTTGCGTAAGAGATCATGTATAGATAATTTGAGTTTATATGGGGGAGGTCTAAAAAGTCACTTGCATTGGGCCAATATGGCGCTCCAGAGCATCATAATATATGACCTCCGTGAGAGTAATTGGACCGAGACCCTTTATTACTAATTTCACACAACTTTAGTGCTCGAATTTTTGTCAAAATAGTCCCGTATATGATCTGCCATAGAGAATTTGTGCCGAACCTTTAGAATACACTTCGGAGCTCCTTTTCTACACAAACTCGTTGATATCTACCATTTTAAAGTTGGGGATGTACAGCTTTCTTCTCCATAGATAAGGGCACACAACTTGTTGTTCAATGTTTTCTCCATTTTGTTACCCATATATATGTTCGTACACATACTGGACTCCCAAACCCTATAATACCCATTTTAACTAAACATTTCACATAAACTCATCAATAAGTACCTTTTCTATGCCTTGATTGAATTGTTTTTCCTACCTAGACCATCATAGATGACCTCCCGTAAAACAATTTGATGACTTTTGAAAAGAAACGCCGATTGAGATGAAACTAATTTTGTTGGAGAAAGTGAAAATCTTGAGAAGAATAAATAGAGAAACTACCACACACGAAGAGGTGTGGACCCTTTGTCAAACATGGACCGGTACATTTCTTCAACATCGAAAACGTAATAGACGAAAGCAGGCAAATCTCGTTCTCGAAGGACATGAGCTTGTCATGATGAACAAGAAAAGCACCAAGGCTGCACAACGATAAAGCAAAAACAAGAACCAATAAATATGATGCCAAGGATGCAAAGGTTTGAACTCTCTAGAACAATACGATCAAGCTACTCACTCGAGAGCCCTCTGGATAGCATGGTTGTCTATCCTATATAACCCGATTTTCCAACAAACATCATGGGACCGGTAAAATAGAAACTAGTTCAAGGTCATACCTTTGCATCGCACAATCCACTTGAATTACATGATGACGATCTTAGCCTCCTCAAGGTGAACCGCCTTTTCTTGATCACGCTTCGCTCGGTGAAGACTTCCAACTTACTCCCCGACAAAGAAATATGGGAAAGCTTCTCCTCGGACCGACTTCACTTGACCTTTATCTCCAGTGGATGGCATGGTTCGAGCACATGATCTCAACGAAATGACCATCTAGAACTTGCAAATCTCAACAATTATGACCACCACCCACATATATTATCGGTTAGTTCACAAAAGCTATATGGACAACTACTTAACATACCACGAGATCACATGCATGATCCCACTTGGTAGCGTTGAACAACTCTTCGCACTATGACTTGATCAATCTTGTATCTTTCCATCTCTCATTATTATGATGATGTCATGAATGGTAAACATGATAGCTCACACAATCTCATCCTTCAACTCCATTGGTCGACCCTCTAGCGATGCCGGTCAAGTGTGGTCGAATAAGAAAGTATACACTAGCAAGCTCCCAAGTGTCCAGCTTCACACACATGTCTTACCATGTACGAAGATTACACACTTATATGGCTAGCTAAACTGCCACTTCAATGCAACTGGAGGGATTGTGAGACCGTTGGCTCAATTTCTATTTTCCATATTCCAATGAGCTACGCTCAGCAGACAAGTAGAAAACTCACACGTCATAATGAATTTCCACGACGGTCAAAGGGGTAGACGACAGGGGGCCCACGGGTCGAGCTTTGGGCCAATATGGCGCTCCAGAGCATCATAATATATGACCTCCGTGAGAGTAATTGGACCGAGACCCTTTATTACTAATTTCACACAACTTTAGTGCTCGAATTTTTGTCAAAATAGTCCCGTATATGATCTGCCATAGAGAATTTGTGCCGAACCTTTAGAATACACTTTGGAGCTCCTTTTCTACACAAACTCGTTGATATCTACCATTTTAAAGTTGGGGATGTACAGCTTTCTTCTCCATAGATAAGGCACACAACTTGTTGTTCACTGTTTTCTCCATTTTGTTACCCATATATATGTTCGTACACATACTGGACTCCCAAACCCTATAATACCCATTTTAACTAAACATTTCACATAAACTCATCAATAAGTACCTTTTCTATGCCTTGATTGAATTGTTTTTCCTACCTAGACCATCATAGATGACCTCCCGTAAAGAATTTTGATGACTTTTGAAAAGAAACGCCGATTGAGATGAAACTAATTTTGTTGGAGAAAGTGAAAATCTTGAGAAGAATAAATAGAGAAACTACCACACACGAAGAGGTGTGGACCCTTTGTCAAACATGGACCGGTACATTTCTTCACATCGAAAACGTAATAGACGAAAGCAGGCAAATCTCGTTCTCGAAGGACATGAGCTTGTCATGATGAACAAGAAAAGCACCAAGGCTGCACAACGATAAAGCAAAAATAAGAACCAATAAATATGATGCCAAGGATGCAAAGGTTTGAACTCTCTAGAACAATACGATCAAGCTACTCACTCGAGAGCCCTCTGGATAGCACGGTTGTCTATACTATATAACCCGATTTCCCAACAAACATCATGGGACCGGTAAAATAGAAACTAGTTCAAGGTCATACCTTTGCATCGCACAATCCACTTGAATTACATGATGACGTATCACGCTTCGCTCGGTGAAGACTTCCAACCTACTCCCCGACAAAGAAATATGGGAAAGCTTCTCCTCGGACCGACTTCACTTGACCTTTATCTCCAGTGGATGGCATGGTTCGAGCACATGATCTTAACGAAATGACCATCTAGAACTTGCAAATCTCAACAATTATGACCACCACCCACATATATCATCGGTTAGTTCACAAAAGCTATATGGACAACTACTTAACATACCACGAGATCACATGCATGATCCCACTTGGTAGCGTTGAACAACTCTTCACACTATGACTTGATCAATCTTGTATCTTTCCATCTCTCATTATTATGATGATGTCATGAATGGTAAACATGATAGCTCACACAATCTCATCCTTCAACTCCATTGGTCGACCCTCTATCGATGCCGGTCAAGTGTGGTCGAATAAGAAAGTATACACTAGCAAGCTCCCAAGTGTCCAGCTTCACACACATGTCTTACCATGTACGAAGATTACACACTTATATGGCTAGCTAAACTGCCACTTCAATGCAACTGGAGGGATTGTGAGACCGTGGGCTCAATTTCTGTTTTCCATATTCCAATGAGCTACGCTCAGCAGACAAGTAGAAAACTCACACGTCATAATGAATTTCCACGACGGTCAAAGGGGTAGACGACAGGGGGCCCACGGGTCGAGCTTTGGGCCAATATGGCGCTCCAGAGCATCATAATATATGACCTCCGTGAGAGTAATTGGACCGAGACCCTTTATTACTAATTTCACACAACTTTAGTGCTCGATTTTTTGTCAAAATAGTCCCGTATATGATCTGCCATAGAGAATTTGTGCCGAACCTTTAGAATACACTTTGGAGCTCCTTTTCTACACAAACTCGTTGATATCTACCATTTTAAAGTTGGGGATGTACAGCTTTCTTCTCCATAGATAAGGGCACACAACTTGTTGTTCAATGTTTTCTCCATTTTGTTACCCATATATATGTTCGTACACATACTGGACTCCCAAACCCTATAATACCCATTTTAACTAAACATTTCACATAAACTCATCAATAAGTACCTTTTCTATGCCTTGATTGAATTGTTTTTCCTACCTAGACCATCATAGATGACCTCCCGTAAAGAATTTTGATGACTTTTGAAAAGAAACGCCGATTGAGATGAAACTAATTTTGTTGGAGAAAGTGAAAATCTTGAGAAGAATAAATAGAGAAACTACCACACACGAAGAGGTGTGGACCCTTTGTCAAACATGGACCGGTACATTTCTTCAACATCGAAAACGTAATAGACGAAAGCAGGCAAATCTCGTTCTCGAAGGACATGAGCTTGTCATGATGAACAAGAAAAGCACCAAGGCTACACAACGATAAAGCAAAAATAAGAACCAATAAATATGATGCCAAGGATGGAAAGGTTTGAACTCTCTAGAACAATACGATCAAGCTACTCACTCGAGAGCCCTCTGGATAGCACGATTGTCTATCCTATATAACCCGGTTTCCCAACAAACTTCATGGGACCGGTAAAATAGAAACCAATTCAAGGTCATACCATTGCATCGCACAATCCACATGAATTACATGATGACGATCTTAGCCTCCTCAAGGTGAATCGCCTTTTATTGATCACGCTTCGCTCGGTGAAGACTTCCAACTTACTCCCCGAGAAGCAAATATGGAAAAGCTTCTCCTCGGACCGACTTCACTTGACCTTTATCTCCAGTGGATGGCATGCTACGAGCACATGATCTCAACAAAATGACCATCTAGAACTTGCAAATCTCAACAATTATGACCACCACCCACATATATCATCGGTTAGTTCACAAAAGCTATATGGACAACTACTTAACATACCACGAGATCACATGCATGATCCCACTTGGTAGCATTGAACAACTCTTCGCACTATGACTTGATCAATCTTGTATCTTTCCATCTCTCATTATTATGATGATGTCATGAATGGTAAACATGATAGCTCACACAATCTCATCCTTCAACTCCATTGGTCGACCCTCTATCGATGCCGGTCAAGTGTGGTCGAATAAGAAAGTATACACTAGGAAGCTCCCAAGTGTCCAGCTTCACACACATGTCTTACCATGTACGAAGATTACACACTTATATGGCTAGCTAAACTGCCACTTCAATGCAACTGGAGGGATTGTGAGACCGTGGGCTCAATTTCTGTTTTCCATATTCCTATGAGCTACGCTCAGCAGACAAGTAGAAAACTCACACGTCATAATGAATTTCCACGACAGTCAAAGGGGTAGACGATAGGGGGCCCACGGGTCGAGCTTTGGGCCAATATGGCGCTCCAGAGCATGATAATATATGACCTCCGTGAGAGTAATTGGACCGAGACCCTTTATTACTAATTTCACACAACTTTAGTGCTCGAATTTTTGTCAAAATAGTCCCGTATATGATCTGCCATAGAGAATTTGTGCCGAACCTTTAGAATACACTTTGGTGCTCCTTTGCGCCGTTTTTGGACCAAAGCTCGACCCATGGGCCCCACGTCGTCTACCCATTTGACCGGCATCAAAAGAGGGTTGACCAATGGACGTGAAGGAGAAGATTGTGTGAGCGTAGATATCATAGGCTTCAAGGTTGCCATCCATTCATGATAAAGGTCAAGTGAAGAAGTCGATTTCTAAGAGACGCTTCCCCATATTGGTTCACGAGACAAGATCAAGTGTCTTTTGAAAAACAAGATTTGCCTGCTACTTTTATTGCGTTTACGATGTAGGGAATTCTACATGTCCATGTTATAAAGGTTCAGCCACACCTCAATGTTTTAGTTATTTTCTCTATTGCTCTTTTCCAAGAATTCCACTTTCTGCTGGTTAGTTTCACTACAAAAATATGTCAACTAGTGACCTTTTGATAGTGACTTTCAAAATATTGGTCATATATCTATGACCATTTCAACCCACTTGGTCATGAGCTGGTTTGTAGGGTCCTAATCCAAAAAATTAACGACCAATTTGGTCAAAAAAGTCATTATTTATTTACACAAATTGGTCATAATGTAGACACCAGTTGCGTATGACCTTATTTACAACCATTCTGATTGGTCATGAGGAACGACTTGACAGCCACCTCATCAATCATGCCCACGTGGCAGCCATATGTCGCTTACGTGTCCATATTCAGTTATGGTGAACTCGCTGACAGGTGGGAGCCATTGCCAGGATGTGTTGGTATGACTGGACTGACACCTCAGCGGTCTCGCCTACATGTCACTTCATCGCGCCTACATGTCACCGCCTATGTGTCATTTGTGCTTACGTGTCACCACACTGACATGTGGGACCTGTTGACAGGAGGTGTTGACTGTTGACAAATCTGTCAAGTGGGACCCAAAAATATGACATGTGGGACCCACAAATATGCCACAAAAAGAAAACATTAAAATTATAATAGAAATCAAATAATAGGAGACATTTGGCATCTTCAAAAAGTTTAATAGTTTAAATATCCAAGTAATCATTAATTCAAAATTGGAGTTTAGTTTAATTTCTTTTATCCATGGTATTTCAATAACCCCAATTTATTTAAAATGATTTAAAATTTCTCAGAGACACCTTCATCTCATAAAATGTTTATTCCAAGTATTTGATTGTAAATATTTAAATTTTGGCTATTTATTAAAAACCTAAAATCATATTTGCAAAGTGTTTTAAATTATTTAAAGCATATTCTATTAAAAAAATGTTTTGATTCAATTATATTTATTTGAAAAACAAATAAGTTTTAAATCACTTATTTTCAATATTTACATTTGTGGCAATTTTATTTGATTTTAATAAGTAAAAAATGATTTTATTAAAAACCTATTTTAAAATTGACATAAGGTGTCAATTAAGCAATTATGCAATATTTTGAATTTTTATTTTTTAAATATATTGGAAAAGTGTGCTTGAATATGTTAAATGAGAGATATTAGTTTTATAAATTTTTAGAAACTAGTTTGAGTTGATTTGGACTTTTAAAACAAAAGTTATAAAGAAATAGAGAAACCCAAAAAAGGAAAAAGAATAAAAAAAAAGGGACCTAACCTAACCGGGCCAAGCAGCCCATGTCTTTGTTTTTTTCCTGCCTTCTATTTTTTTCCGACTGGACTTGGGCTTTGGTGGAATGAGGCACCGCTTTTTTTTTTCTGCACACAGTGGGCCAGCCCATGCAGGAATAAAGCGAGGATTCCATGCGAGGTGAGGCAAGGTTATGGAACGGCCAGTCCAGTTCTTTTTTTTGTTCCTTTTTATTATTCTTTTATGTTTTCTTTTATAAGTTTTGATTTTGAACTGCAATTTCAACCAAATAAATTTTGTATTTTTTGTAAAGTTGTACTCTATAATTATAGAATATTAGGGACTTTTTTGTTCAAAATAAAACAACAAAATATGGCTAACCTTATATATTGCTTTACATATGGTTTTGAAGAATTTAATTTTTTTTTTGGATTATTCTATTAAATTCAATATATTTCTAAGAAAACTTTTTCAATATATTTCCCGTATTCCAAGTTTTCTTTTTTGTTGAATTTTTTATTCCATATGACTATTTCAAAATACGGTTAAAACTGCGGATATGACCGTTCTAGTGTTTGAATCATGTGGATATTTCAATGTAACTGTGATGAAATGGATACTTGTGAACCTAAAAATGAAATTAAGGAAAAATAACGGGCAAGCTGTGTGGCAGCTGCAGTTCAAAATCTAGCCGTTTTCAGCTGAATCGACAGGAAGCCGTTTAAATGGCCAGAAATAGGCAGAGAGCTCGGAAATGCATGCCTGTTGCTGATTGTACATGAAATGATGTCTACTTTGTGAAAAAAATTGTCAGTGCCATTTTGGATGAGTTCTCGGTACCCGCTTCACAAAAAATGCTTTTTTAAGCACTTGAAAAATGAAAAGTTGATTTTTTTGTCAAACATGCCAAAATCGCTGGTCGGCAACATTTCTTGCCATCCCACAATGAACACATGTGCCAATTTTGGGATCATTTTGACAAACTATGTCATGAATGTGGCCAAAACATTGCTCCTTCATCTTGAAAGCTATGAATGTTCGTTCGTGATAGCAAGTTTCTGAGAACACTTTTCCAGTAAAACTTCCGCAACGCAAGTTTATAATTTTTTGTGGTAACTAGGTCACATATGATGACGCTACGCGAAGGTTTTCCATTACTTTGATTTTTTTGAATTTCGTGTGCTCATTTGAAAATCTAGTCGAATTCGTGGCTGTGACCGTTCGTATCTAGTGTTTGAATCATGTGGATATTTTGATATATCTATGACGAAATGGATACTTGTGAATCTAAAAATGAAATTTAGGAAAATAACGGGCAAGCTGTGTGGCAGCTGCAGTTCAAAATCTAGCCGTTTCCAACTGAATCGGCAGGAAGCCGTTTAAATGGCCGGAAATAAGCAGAGAGCTCGAAAATGCGTGCCTATTGCTAATTGTACATGAAATGATATCTACTTTATGAAAAAAAATGTCAGTGCCATTTTGGATGACTTTCTCGGTACCCGCTTCACAAAAAATGCTATTTTAAGCACTTGAAAAATGAAAAGTTTATTTTTTGTGAAACATGCCAAAATCGTTGGTCGGCAACATTTCTTGCCATCCCACAAAGAACACATGTGCCAATTTTTGGATCATTTTGACAAACTATGTCATGAATGTGGCCAAAACATTGCTCCTTCATCTTGAAAGTTATGAATGTTCGTTCGTGATAGCAAGTTTCTGAGAACACTTTTCCAGTAAAACTTCCGCAATGCAAGTTTATAATTTTTTGTGGTAACTAGGTCACATATGATGACGCTACGCGAAGGTTTTCCATTATTTTGATTTTTTTGAATTTCGTGTGCTCATTTGAAAATCTAGTCGAATTCGTGGCCGTGACCGTTCGTATCTAGTGTTTGAATCATGTGGATATTTTGGTATATCTATGATGAAATGGATACTTGTGAATCTAAAAATGAAATTTAGGAAAAATAACGGGCAAGCTATGTGGCAGCTGTAGTTCAAAATTTAGCCGTTTCCAGCTGAATCGGCAGGAAGCCATTGAAATGGCCGAAAATAGGCAGAGAGCTCGGAAATATATGCCTTTTGGTGATTATACATGAAATTATGTCTACTTTGTGAAAACAATTTATCGGTGCCATTTTGGATGACTTTCTCGGTACCCGCTTCACAAAAATGCTATTTTAAGCGCTTGAAAAATGAAAAGTTGATTTTTTCGTTAAACATGTCGAAATCTTTGTTCGGCAACATTGCTTGCCATCCCACAATGCACGCATGTGCCAAATTCGGGCACATTTTGGCAAACTATGTCATGAATGTGGCCAAAACATTGCTCCTCCATCTTGAAAGTTATGAATGTTCGTTCGTGATAGCAAATTTCTGAGAACACTTTTCCAGTAAAACTTCCGCAACGCAAATTTATAATTTTTTGTGGTAACTAGGTCACATATGATGACGCTACGCGAAGGTTTTCCATTATTTTGATTTTTTTTGAATTTCGTGTGCTCATTTAAAATCTAGTCGAATTCGTGGCCGTGACCGTTCGTGTCTAGTATTTGAATCATGTGGATATTTTGATATATCTATGATGAAATGGATACTTGTGAATTTAAAAATGAAATTTAGGAAAAATAACGGGCAAGCTGTGTGACAGCTGCAGTTCAAAATTTAGCCGTTTCCAACTGAATCGGCAGCAAGCCGTTTAAATGGCCGAAAATAGGCAGAGATCTCGGAAATGCATGCCTTTTGGTGATTATACATGAAATGATGTCTAATTTGTGAAAACAATTTCTCGGTGTCATTTTGGATGACTTTCTCGGTACCCGCTTCACAAAAAATGCTATTTCAACGTAGATGATAGCTCATTTCTGAGAACACTTTTCTAACAAAAATGCCTTATTCAAGTTTATTATTTTTTATGGATACTAGTACACATATAATGACTCAACGCGAATGTTTTCCATTTTTTTGATTTTTTTTGAATTTCATATGCCGATTTCAAAATACGGTCAAAATGGCGGACATGACTGTTCATAGGTAGGGGTTGAATCTGGTGAAACTATTGTTGTAGCTCTGATGAAATAGGTACTTGCGTACCCTAAAATATTATTTTCAAAAATTAAAGAGCTAAATTTTACCAGAAATAACAACAATAAAGGAAAGTTCAAGTTTTTTTCCATCATAATTACTTTACCAAACTGGGCTGAAAATGGCCCAGCTCTATTCGGCCCGTTAAATAGCGGCTGGAGCAGCCCTAGCCGTCGGATGCCGATCCAACGGTGCGGAGCGCGCGCCTCAGGTATAAAACTAGGGCGTCGCCGCCGCTCACCACAGTAAACCCTAGCTGTCTTTTCCCTTCCTCTCTCGCGACGGCGACCAGAGATTGACCTAGACAAATACGCCGGCGACCAGTGAGCGACTGCCAGAAGCACGCCGGTGACATGGGCTTGTGCGGCGGAATAAGAGAGGCACTGGCCACTGGCGTTGTCCAGCCCCTCGTCGGCACTGCGTGCGACATTTTCTAGCGCACAGCTCCGACGATTGGCTCTGGGCGGCGCCCTCTGCGAGCGACGGCGCACCAGCGGGCGTCTACGCGCCGGCGTCGACCACTAGCTTCAGCTCCGGCACCGCAACAGTTCTCTTCGAAAAGGACGGAGATGGTAATGGCATCCCTTACTCCCCACGCCTGCTCGCTTCTCTCACGGCGAGCCGCCTGCGTGCGCCGGCCGGTGCTGGATTCGACGGCCGACTCGACCCGCCGCGTTGGAGGGAGGAACGGAGATGACGGTGCCGGAAGGAGCTACAAGCACCATCCGCGACGGCGACCCACGGCGCAGCAGGGTCTCCTCAGATGTGTAAGTCCCAGCCCCGATCTACTCTCCTATGCCTCCCATCTAGTCGGATTTCCGCTCATTTTCCCGTGGGGATTCGTCCGGCCGGCCGCAGGAACTCCATGACCCGAGCTCGGCCACAGAGATCCCTCTACGTCGCCGGTTTCCGAGCTCCGGTTGCTGACGGCGTTCACGCGGAGCAGAAAAGCTGCTGTCTTCAAGCACATGGCTGAGGATCTTGCCAGATGCGTCGCCGCCCTGCTCTCCGACCTGCTGCTGTTGATGTACACCCTGCTCAACACAGGGAGGATCCACCACATCCACACCAACTCAGGTTTGCTGATGTCCTGCTGCTCATCTCGCTTGCGTTCGTGCAAATTATTTCCTCATGTTTCTATGTTCATAGGAAAATGCATGTACAGGTCTAAATAAGGTGCTGCAATATAGATTCATCAACACTTGTGCACTCCCTTTGTGTGCGTGTAATGCTATGGAATACTTGCGGTTTAGTTTAGTTAGTTATATCAGTGCTGCGACAGATGTTACAGAAAAGTAAACATGACAGTTTGACGATACTCTCGGCAGCATTGTACAGCAACGATGTCGTATCTTCGATTCAGTCGAGAGACAATAGCAAAATTTGTCTCTTTATTATGTAGTGCAACTGTTCTGGATACTATCGACTGCACCGCGAGCGCCTGCCTAGATTTTGACTTGTTAGAGAATAATAATAATCATCATTAATTTGTCTCTCTGCTTGTAAGACTCTGATTTATGCATGTTTCTCTTCTCTAGCTCACATCGGTCGTTAATAGCCCTGATCTACAGATGATGATGATGATGACATATCTGCTTGTGTTCTCGGAGCGCCTCTCTGTGCAACAAGGTCCTGCTGCTGCCTGCAAGGGCTATGGCGGGGCTGCTGCAGATGCGCTGGCACGACAAGGCTGCTGCTTGACCGCCTGCCACGGCAACGAGGATCGACCGCATGTACATAAGGTCAGGTCTGCTTTACTGCCTCTCTTTAATGTTGGACGTAAGTGGAAACAATGTCTTTTCAGAAACTACCTTGTCAAGCATTATTTTTTGTTTGATTTTGACTAGTAGCATTACTATTATTAGCATACACAAGTTGAGACATATGAACCTCAGTATTGAATGTCGTCTGTAATCCAGCAGATATTATTGGATGTTCATTTTAGTATCTGATTATGAAAATTCATCTATGGTATATGCTTATCAGGCTACGTTATGCTAGTAGCCTCACTACACGAAAATGTTCTGTACATTGTGTATGGAAGTATTGTCTCGTTCTTTTTCAAGGAAACATTTACTAGAGATCTGTACTGGAAAATATATTTAAGATGTGAATTTGAAAAGAAAAGGAAGATTAATTATAATGACATGGCTTTCACGTTCTATGATCAAAATTGAAGATGGTATCTGCAATTTTCGTGATTGCTTTTGTTGTGCTTCGCCATATGAACTGGTGCAGGCTATATTTGGAACATCTTTCATCTTTTTTACCTTCATTTTATGCTGTGCTAATTGATTCACTCCGTAGGTTAATTGTTCAATACCAAGGGCACTTAGGGAGCGGGGATAGAAGTGGTCTTGACACTAGTACCCCTGTTGCGAAAGGCACGGTTTTGTCAAATGATCAGAAGAAGATAGTAGGGGGCCGAAGCTTGATAGGAAGATCATTTGCTTGCAGGTATAAGCATGTATGTAGATTTATCTTTCTTTCCTTCTTTTGCTGCAATGGCTAAGTCAAGTTTGTTACCGATTTACTTCATATGCAGCTGGAGGTGCAGAAATCCATGTCATAGCAAGCCTCAGGTGCTCTGCTTTCGGGTAGCAAGTTTCAGGTGAGCACAGTATTGTAATATGCGTGAGACTTGATCAGAACGCTATGGATTGTTGCCTGTGATTTTATTAGCTACTCTTAATGGCTGATGAATCTGTACTCATACCATGTGAAATCACTCTCATTTTTTGCATGGTTGTTCTATAGGTTTTGATGCTTAGTATTGTTGGTCGCTAACATTGGCTTGAATGGTTTAGTAAACAACATCAGGTTAATAGTGTAGTAGAACAGCATCAGGTTATTATTGGCTTGATGAGGGAACATTGTTTTAATGCTGATTGACCATGGGCTATGTTCTATAATGCCGGAAGTAGTCCTGGTAGTGAAGTACTCTCATTTGTGTTGTCTGCCAGATGCGGTGGGTTAGGACAAGATCAAAGAGATCTAGGAGAAGATCGAGCTGAACAAGCAGCTCCCCTACCTTGTTGGCAACATTGTCGAGGTTCGTGGCTTGTTATGATTGCTTGACTTATCTCAGTACTGTCATTGTGATTATTGTTCCATGTCCATATAGTTAATCAAGCTACTTTACCAGGAACCAACTTAATGATTTAACCTTCAGCTTGTATGATGAATTTTGTATCTTATGTGAATTCAAAGAAAGTTTTAAAATAAATCTGTCACTTAGGAACTTTTAGCCTTTTTCCTCTAGTAAGTATCTTCTCTTATTTATCTGCAAATCCACAACCTATTTTCGTCTGTTAAGTTCCATGCACCTTGTATCGTTAAGGACTTGTACTAGCAACATATTGCAATTGCATTTCTGTATTGAAGGAAATTTAAAACAGTAATGCTATCGATCATACATTCCAAAGTCTAAATTAAGATCTTTTTCTGCTATTAACTCGAAAGATTATTTATCATATACCCACACAATAAATCAACGGTTATGTTTGATGATTATCCTGCATATGGTTTCTAACTCCACAATTTCTGTTTTTCTTTATCACCTTACCCAGCCCAACTACGAATACTATCTTGTATCAAGCTTTAGTTGCCTGTTAATTATGCTGTGTTAGCTGCTGACTAACCACGGCCTATGGCGGCCGGGGTGTTTCTTTTGGCGTAGGTGAATGACATCTCGTTGAACAACTACCTGGTGTTGACGTCAGCGAAGCAGCTACCGCACTTGGCGGGGCTCTGCTTGGCCAAGCCTTGATTTGAATTCCTGGAATATGGTAGCATATAATGAGTATGTGATGATGAATCTATAATTTTTTCTGTGATTTGAACCTGGAAGAACATGTGATTGAGTTATGGGATGATGTGTTGATTTAAATTCCTGTAATATGTGCTGGAATTCAAATTAATTTTGAGTTCAAATGTGAATTCCTGTTTATACTAATTTCAATTTGGGCTGTAGCCATGCAACCAGCAAAAGAGGCCTTGGGCCCAGACCAATTATATGCACTGTAGAAAGGCCAAGGCCCATAAATAAAATGGCTGAAATGATGCTAATCCGACCAGAATTTAGAGAAAAAACCAAAATGGACCAAAATTTTGGGTTGGCCCATATAAAGGAGAAGTAAATCAGACTATAAATTAGGAAAACAAATATAAATGGGCTGAACTATTGGGCTTGGACCATTTAGATGACCACCGTGGACCGGGCTGATTCTGTACTATGACCTTCTCATTTGGTCACAAATTTGCCACATAGGATTGGCCACGTAGGATCTGACGTGGCTATGCCAGACAGGGCGTGACCAAAAAAATTGGTCATAAGAGTTATGACCATCAAATTTGGTCATAGATGGTTATGGCCAATTCGAAAAAAGGTCACATATGACCGTTTGAGACGCTCCGTATGTGACCTTCAGATTTTGGTCATAAAAAGGTCATAGATGAAAAATTATGACCTTTTAGTGACCAAATTTGTGAGTCACTAGTTGACATATTTCTTGTAGTGTTTTCAGGGTTATCTTTCCAACAAACTTAGTTTCATCTCAATCAGAGTTTCCTTGCAAAAGTTATCTAAATTCTTGACCGGGGAGGTCATATCTGGGAAAACACGAAAGTTAGGTATAACCTTCTATGAAACGATAAAAAATCGATCAAGGCATACAAAAGGTACATATTGATGACTTTATGTGCGAAATTTGAGTTAAAATGAGTATTCTTGGGTTTGGGCGTGCATGAAAGTAAGTTTGTGTCACTGCATAGAGAAAATGGCAAATAAGAGAATCGTGCGTAATGATCTACGGAGAATACATCTTTTCGACATCATAGCATAAAAATCGAAGTTAACGGTGAGTTATGTGCAATGTTTGCATCGAATTGTGTATTCTCTCGGTTCTACGCAAATTCTCTATGACCAATAAGGTATTGGACTGTTTTGAGAAATTTTGAACACAAAATTTGTTTAAATTTTTTATTATAGGGTTCAACCCAAATAATCTATTGTAGGTCATAGATTCCGATGCTTCGGCGCGCGGTTTTTGGCCCAAAGCTCGACCTGTGGGCCCCACGTCGTCTACCCCTTTGACCGGCATCGAAAGAGGGTTGACCAATGGACCTGAAGGAGAAGATTGTGTGAGCGTAGAGATGATAGGCTTCAAGGTTGCCATCCATTGGTGATAAAGGTCAAGTGAAGAAGTCGATTTCTAAGAGACGCTTCCCCATATTGGTTCACTAGACAAGATGATGTGTCTTTTGAAAAACGAGATTTGCCAGCTACTTTATTACGTTTACGATGTAGGGAATTCCACATGTCCGTGTTACAAAGGTTCAGCCACACCTCTCCGTTTTAGTTATTTTCTCTATTGCTCTTTTCCAAGAATTCCACTTTCTGCTGGTTAGTTCTCAGGGTTATCTTTCCAACAACATTAGTTTTATCTCAATCAGAGTTTCCTTGCAAAAGTTATCTAAATTCTTGACCGGGAGGTTATATCTGCGAAAAAACAAAAGTTAGGTATAACGATCTACGAAATGATACAAAATCGATCAAGGCATACAAAAGGTACTTATTGATGACTTTATGTGCAAAATTTGAGTTAAAATGAGTATTCTTGGGTTTGGGCGTGCATGAAAGTAAGTTTGTGTCACTACGTAGAGAAAATGGCAAATAACAGAATCGTGCGTAAAGATCTACGGAGAAAACATCTTTTTGACATCATAGCATAAAAATCGAAGTTAACAGTGAGTTATGTGCAGTGTTTGCATCGAATTGTGTATTCTCTCGGTTCTACGCAAATTCTCTATGACCAATAAGGTATTGGACTGTTTTGAGAAATTTCGAGCACGAAATTTGTTTAATTTCTGTATTATAGGGTTTCAACCCAAATAATCTATTGTAGGTCATAGATTCCAATGCTTCCGGCGCCGTTTTTGGCCCAAAGCTCGACCCGTGGGCCCCACGTCGTCTACCCCTTTGACCGGCATCGAAAGAGGGTTGACCAATGGACCTAAAGGAGAAGATTGTGTGAGCGTAGAGATCATAAGCTTCAAGGTTGCCATCCGTTGGTGATTAAGGTCAAGTGAAGTCGATTTCTAAGAGACACTTCCCCATATTGGTTCACGACTAAAGATCAAGTGTCTTTTGAAAAAGAGATTTGCCTGCTACTTTTATTGCGTTTACGATGTAGGGAGTTCTACATGTCCGTGTTACAAAGGTTCAGTCACACCTCTCTGTTTTAGTTATTTTCTCTATTGCTCTTTTCCAAGAATTCCACTTTATGCTGGTTAGTTCTCAGGGTTATCTTTCCAACAAAATTAGTTTCATCTCAATCGGAGTTTCCTTGCAAAAGTTATCTAAATTCTTGACCGGAGAGGTCATATCTGGGAAAACACGAAAGTTAGGTATAACGGTCTACGAAACGATAAAAATTGATCAAGGCATAGAAAAGGTACTTATTGATGACTTTATGTGCAAAATTTGAGTTAAAATGAGTATTCTTGGGTTTGGGCGTGCATCAAAGTAAGTTTGTGTCACTTCGTAGAGAAAATGACAAATAAAAGAATCGTGCGTAATGATCTACGGAGAAAACATCTTTTTGACATCATAGCATAAAAATCAAAGTTAACGGTGAGTTATATGCAGTGTTTGCATCAAATTGTGTATTCTCTCGGTTCTACGCAAATTCTCTATGACCAATAAGGTATTGGATTGTTTTGAGAAATTTTGAACACGAAATTTGTTTAATTTTTGTATTATAGGGTTTCATCCCAAAATAATCTATTGTAGGTCATAGATTCCGATGCTTCGGCGCGCCGTTTTTGGCCCAAAGCTTGACCCATGGGCCCCACGTCGTCTAATCCTTTGACCGATATCGAAAGAGGGTTGACCAATGGACCTGATGGAGAAGATTGTGTCAGCGTAGAGATCATAGGCTTCAAGGTTGCCATCCGTTGGTGATAAAGGTCAAGTGAAGAAGTCGATTTCTAAGAGACGCTTCCCTATATTGGTTCACGAGACAAGATCAAGTGTCTTTTGAAAAACAAGATTTGCCTACTACTTTTATTGCGTTTACGATGTAGGGAATTCTACCACCAGTAGGGAAACCCTATATAGGTAGGTGGGCACTCTGTGGCGCACCCTTAATTGGTGCGCCACAGAAATAATTTTGTGGCGCATTCTTCCCCGTGCGCCACAGAAATCTTGCCCTTTCTGTGGTGCATCCGTTGCCCATGCGCCACAGAAATTCTGTGGCGCATGCCATCCCATGCGCCACAGAAAATGTGTGGGTCCCACGTCCAATGATTGGGCCAGATCCATCTAGGAACTTTCTGTGGCGCACTGCCCATGCTTTCTGTGGCGCATGCGTTTGGATGCGCCACAGAAAGCAGACTTTCTGTGGCGCACTTAGCCCGTGTGCCACAGAAACTTGGTGCACTTGAGGCCGTGCGCCACAGAAATGCAGCTTTCTGTGGCGCACCGAGATCCGTGCACCACAGAATATTGGCCCAGATCTACAAAAAGGTGGTAGCCCCACTTTCCCCATGTGACCTTCTCCATTCTCCCATCTAGCTCGAGTTCCTCCTCTCTCCCATGCCATTTTGACCATCCTATTCTCCATTATTTGTTGTTAAACCTACTTTGTTTGCTATATAATTGGTGAAGGCTTGGGAGAGCCTCCATATATACTCTCCTCCTCTCTTTTTGTCCACTATTTTCTCTCCATCACCACACACTCTCTCTCATCGATCACGGTCACGTCTCGGGAACGGATCTAGATCTACTAGGTGGGTATTGTTGGATGGATATGTATATGGATATGTGCTACTCTTGTCGGCGGGTGATTTGCACGTATATGGCGCGACGATCGATGTTTATGCATGAAACTTGTGTGTGTGGTTTGCATGAATCTTTGCATGTTGTTGCTTGCGCCGGCGTGGTGCATGGATGTTTGCCGAAATGTTGATTCATTTCCATTTCGGTAAATTTTTGCACCACCCATATGTCCTACTTTTAGGGGAAGTCATGCCGAATTTTTTCGTCGAACATTTCCGACTTTCCGACTTCCCGCATGAGAAGCTTGTATGTGTGTGTGCATGTTGCGGTTAATTAATTCTAATTAATAACACATACTCTATATGTATACCGCGTAGGCGTCCATGGTCATCAAGATGAGCTCCAGTCGAATCAACAACTACAAGGAAGAAGCGAAGGCGGAAATGAGTCGGTGCAACGGGCGCCAGATACGATGTCCGTGTCGAAGTTGCAAACTTGTGAGATGGATCGACCCTGATTCCGGACAATTGGAGGAACACCTGCTCAGGCGCGGTTTCATGCAAGGCTTCAACCAAGCGCCGACAGCAAATGTTGCGCCTGAAGACGAGGGCGGGCAAGATGATCGTGACGAAGGAGATGCCGACGGACATGGTCATGATGAAGGAGTAGATGGTGGTGGAGAAGACGCGAACACGCCGCAGAGCTCGCTAATGTCGGCCTTGATGGAGTCTCATGTTCAAGAACTGCTCCTCAAGGAGGCGAGCACCGTTAGAGAGAAAGCCAAGCTGGCGCAAATGGAGATAGACGGGAAGACTCCGTTGTATCCTGGGTGCCGGCCACAGGATACGCGCTTGCAAGTAACGCTTGATGCTCTGGAGATGAAGTCGGGAAACAAATGGACCGACGCGAGCTTCAACAAGAACATGCAATTCTTCCACGAGCGTCTTCCCGAGGGGAACACATTGCCAACTAGTATCGAGGAGGCCAAGAAAGTCGTGTGCCCTCTTGACCTACCGCACGTTAAATACCACGCCTGCATCAATGATTGCACAATTTATCGGGGCGAGTACGAGGACAGAACCACATGTCCGGTGTGCGGCCAAGGACGGTACAAGAGCCGTGGGAAGAAAGTTCCTCGAAAAGTGGTATGGTACTTTCCTATCACTCCCCGTCTGCAGCGGTACTTCGTGGACCCTAAGGAAGCAAAGCTCATGCAATGGCACGGAAAGGGAGAAGCCCGAAGAAGATCCGGAGAAGGGCAGGATCCTTACACACCCTTCAGACGCTAGCCAGTGGCAAGAGTTGGACGCCGTCGGAAATTTCGGAGGCGACGCAAGGAACGTCAGGCTCGGTATGAGCACCGATGGACTCAATCCGTTCGGCAACCAGAGTAGCACGCATAGCACCTGGCCCGTGTTTGTATGGCCTTACAACCTTCCCCCGTGGTTGTGCACGAAGCAAAGGTACATACACATGAGTATTCTCATTCAGGGGCCGAAACAAGCAGGTGTCCACATACATCTGTATCTCGCGCTGTTGAAAGAGGAGTTAGCCACGTTGTGGGAGACGCCAGCCCGTACGTGGGATGCCTACACTGGAGATTATTTCGACATGAGAGCCGCGTTGCTCACGACGGTGCAGGACTATCCTGGTTGCTCATATGTATCGGCCCAGGTAGGCCACGGATTCTGCGCATGTGTCAGGTGCATGGATAAGACCCCGCATCTCCAGCTACCAAGGAATCCCGGGTCTTCGAAAACCGTGTACCCAGGGGCTCGAAGGTGGCTTCGCATGGATCACCCGTGGAGAAAACGCGGTGACCTGTTCAATGGTAAGGACGAGATCGAAGGAGCCCCGAGCCCGAGGAGCGGCACAGAAATCGACGAGCTGTTGAAAAATTGGGAGGAGTGCCCCGCGCCGGGAAAGAAACGACCGAAGGTAGATCCGCTGCTGGGTGTATGGAAAGCGAGGTCTGTTTTCCACGACTTGGAGTACTGGAAGGTCCTCAAGACGCCACATAGCCTCGATATGATGCACATTACGAAGAATGTCACCGAGGCTCTGCTTGGCACTCTTTCCAACATGCCGGAAAAGTCCAAGGATGGGACGAAAGCAAGATACGATCTGAAATGGCTTGGTGTCAGGAAAGATCTTCAGATCCCCGATGATGATGATGATCAGACGGAAGGGACTCAAGGTCGCCGCAAAAGGGTAAAGAAGAACACTGTGGTGCTTCCCGCTACGTGCTTCACTATGAGTCCGGAGGAGCTCGAGCAATTCTACAGGTGTCTCCTAGGAGTCAAATTTCCTCATGGTTACGCGGGGCAGATAAGCAGATATCTGGACGGAACGAAGAAGAGGTTTAGCGGGATGAAGTCTCACGACTGTCACGTGCTGTTGACGCAGATACTTCCCGTTGCGATTCGAGGGATAATGGACGAGCACGTCCGTGATACGCTGCTTGCCCTTTGCAATTTTTTGACGTCATCAACAGGAAGTCGATCGGCGTGAAGCAGCTCGACAGGCTACAGGAAGAGATCGTGCTGATACTATGCGAGCTCGAGATTTACTTCCCGCCAGCATTCTTTGATATCTGCGTGCATCTCCTTCTCCATGTCGTTGATGACATCAGGCAGCTCGGGCCAACGTTCATGCACTACATGATGCCGTTCGAAAGGATGAACGGTGTCATGAAAGGATACGTTCGCAACAGGGCCGTCCAGACGCAAGCATGGCCAAGGGCTTTCTAACCTACGAGTGCATCTCCTTCTGCCAGAATTATCTAAGCACCGAGAACCAGCGTGTTGGTCTGCCCAGGAGGAAACACTTCGGCAGGCTCCATGGATATGGTCACCGAGAGGGCACCAGCTCAATCTTTGTCAGCATGCAGGGTCGAAAGGACGACTTCGACAGGGCTCACCGGGTCGCGCTACAACACTTACAATTGATCGAAACTTGGGTGGAAGAGCACAAATGCTTACTCGAGCAACATTACATCAACCTGGGCCGGCCGAGGAAGAAGGGAGACGTAACCAGAGAGCACAACTCCAGCTTCACGCGTTGGTTCAAGCAAAAGCAACTGGAGCTAGCAAAGAGCAAAACGCCATCTACGGAAGATGAAAGACTCATATTCTCCTTATCACGGGGTCCCTCGCACAACGTAAAGACCTATCAGGCGTACGACATCAACGGCTACAGATTCTACACCGAGAAAAGGACAAGAATAACGAATATCAAAACTCAGGAGTAACTATGTTATCCTACGGCGATGAGGAGGCTACTGTCAAGGAAAGATACTTCGGAAGGATTGAGGACATATGGGAGCTCAACTACTGTGGAGAGTTGGTGCCAATGTTCCGTGTAAGATGGGCCAAGGACGTCGTCAAAGAAGGCCGGTATTTCACCACCATGGTAATACCCGATGCCAAATCGAAGAACGCCTCCGCGAAAAATGAGCCATGGGTACTCGCTAGCCAAGTTGAGCAATGCTTCTTCATTACCGACCCGTCAAAGCCTAGCCGTGTTGTCGTGAGGAGGGGCAAGAGGAGCATCATCGGAATGGAAGGAGACGCCACCGAGGAAGAATTGGACAACGAGCCAAAGATCGAGGAGGAATTCGACAAGTTCTTCGACATGCCTACTACTAGTACACAAAGAAGGAAGACCTCCCTACCTACTAAAGGTTGTCCGTTCACGCGAAGAAATCTCAAGGTGACCGGCCTAAAGTTTTCAACCGCGAAGAAGGGAAAGAGAAAAGCTAGCTCGCGGAACCAAGACGAAGAATACTTTTTTGGTGTATTTAATTTGTGTGTGTGTGAGACAAGTATGTGTAATAATTTGTGTGTGTAAGACAAGTATGTGTAATAATTTGTGTGTGTAATATATAACATAATGGTCTACTAACAATTGTGTGTAGTATGTGTTCTTTCTTTAAATTTAACCAAAAAATAATTTTTAAAAGAAAAAAAGTGTGACAGCCAGGATTCGAACCTGGCTGCCCCAGGTTTTGTGTGTGTGCAAATAAACCATTGGGCTATGCTAGTGTGCTTGTCACATTACAGCTGCGCCCAGTTTTAATATTTCTGGCAACCAAATTCTGTGGCGCACCGCAGAAAGGGTGCGCCACAGAAAGTCTTCGCACCCAATTACATGTGGGCCCACCACCGCGTCGCCTTCTCGTGTCACTATTCGAAAATTTCCAACTTCTCCTCGCCGCGCTCACGAACCAGCCTCGCCGCCGACCCTCGCCACCGCAGAACCCTCGCCGCCGCCCCAACTCGCCGCCAACCCCTCCGCGCACCCCCCTCATCGCCGACGACCTCCCCTACGTCCCGCTCCTGCGCTCTTCTGCCGGTGGCGCTCGGCCTCGTCCTTGTCTGTGGCGCGCGCTCTCGGCCTCGTCCACCGCCGGCGTCGCCTCCTCTTAGCCCGGTCGAGTCCGGCGTTGCCTCCTCGTCACGCAGACAACCTCAACCTCCCCTCCCTCCCCTTCCCGCCCAAGGTGAGCTTCCCATCTCTACCTCCTCCTTCCCCTCCCAAAAACCTGCACGCAAGGTGTTTGCGTAAATGCCTAGTTAGGAAAAATTTGCTATGTTCAAGAAATTTGCTAAGTGTCCAAAGTTGGTAAGTGTCCAAAGTTGGTAGCTATGTAAAACTGAAAACTGAAAACAAAATTCTAGTTCAAGAAATTTGTATGATAAGAAAAATTTGCTAAGTGTCCAAAGTTGGTAGCTATGTAAAACTAGCGGTTTACTTATTGTTGTTATTATGAGCTTGTGTGTGCTAGATGTTTTGTTATATTTTGGCTCGGCTCTAGGTGCTTGTTATATTTTGTTCTAGGTGCTAGGTGCTTGTTATATTTTGATGCTTTAGAAATGCTCCAAAGTTGGTACTTTTTAAAGGAAATGAAGATAAATAACCTAGTTGCTAGTGCTAGGTTAGTGCATAGTTGCTTGCTGTTAGTTTGCTGCTGCATAGTTGCTTGCTGCATAGTTTTTAATTGCTAATGATAATGCTTGTTTGTGTTAATGCTTGTTTGTAAGAAACTAGAAGAAGTGATTTTGTGAAGTGTTAGTACATGAAAAGTTGCTACTGCCACTATGTTAATTGCTATGGTGTACTAGAAGTGATTTTTGGTACTGCCACTATTTTTGCTACTGCCACTATGGTGTACTAGAAGTGTTAATTCTTATGCTTTTCTTGTGCAGACCATCGCCTTCAACTACATCAACTACTAAACTAAAGTTCCCCTTTGGTGAGCATTTCGTCCAAAACCTCCGGTGACCATGTGTTCTGTGTTACCACGACCATCGTGTCGTGGTTGTTTGTGATGCTGTTGCCGGCCAGCTATGCCGGCGGGAAATGTGTTCATGTGATGCTGTTGCCGGCCAGCGATGCCAGCGGGATATTATTTGTGAAATGCTTGTGCAGGTACCCCGTGAGGCCCTTGAGATTGCCGGAACGTCAATTAACTTCCGTTCCGGCAAATTCGGGTACTCCATATGTCCTATTTTTAGCAAAGGTCATGCCAAAAAATTTCGTGAAATTTAGCATGACTTTGCTAAAAATAGGACATATGGGGTATTGCGCCTAATGCATGGGCCGGGTATCTTAGTACTAAATTAAGTGATACTTTTGTTATATTTGTTGTACTAACTTTTTGCCTCTTTTTCAATGCAGTGCAAACATGTCTTCCGACGCCGTCCCTTCTAAGCACATCAGCGTCGAAGAGCAAGCTAGAGAAAAGAACAAGTCGTACTGGGAATTCTCCCAGGAGATGGAGGATGCGGAGGCTACCGAACTGGCTCATGATGGCGATGGTGACTTTCTGATAGAGGATGCCGGCGGCGATGGGGACGAAACCACCACCACCGATGGCGGCGACTCACGGATGTTGGGGGTGGCGACCACACGGAAGGCGGGGTGGCGACCACATGGATGGCGGTGGTGGTAGTAACCGGACCGCTAAGAGGCATAAGAAGCCGAGGAAGGACCGGACACCGCAAGCGGTGGCCCCCGTCACAGACACGTTCACTAAGGTCTCCTTAAGTGGCCAACCACAGGAGCCTAGGAACATCGCAAGCGGGTACGGCATGCAACTAGGGTGCATCCTCCAGGAAATCGTGCCGATCACCATGTATCACCTCAGGAGCAAGGGCAATGAGGCTTTGTGCACGGACCTCCTCAAGAAGCTTCACCAACGATACAATTTCCCGGATGATGGAAACAAAAAGGTGGACAACTACACCATCACGAAGATGAGCACCGCCTTGACCAGCTGGAGAGGCCGGGTGAAGGCGAAGATTGACAAGAGTCTTAGCTGGGTGGAGATCAGTGCCAAAGAGCCGTACATCGACATAGAAGAGTTCGAGGCATTCAAGTTGTCCTTGGCATCTCTGGAGGCTAAAAAATGGACCGAGTGGGGGAAGAAGATGCGGGCACTGAAATTAGGTAACCACCGTTTGGGAAGCGGCGGTTTTGCAGGAAAACAGCCCGTTTGGGACAAGGAGGATGCCGAGGTTGCGAAACTTGGGAAAGAGAACCAGTGGCTTAAAATCATGGACGAGCAAGTTAGGAACTTTGTTCGGTCCCGCTACTATCTGAAGCCGGGGACGGGGGAATTCATTACCGACTATAAAGATGTGCTGGATTTCAAGAAAACGCTGGTAAGGAACTTAATTACCGCGGATATCTCAAAGTCCATTTGTGTTGATTTCTACATGGGTTCACGTTTATTTCCTTTGTCCGCAGGAAGATCAGTTGAAGGATGAGGCTGAGGCCGGCCCGTCGTCCCAGGAGGCTTAGGCCGGCCCGTGGGACACGACTTTCAACCGGGCGATGAACGTTTACAAGGGGAGAGACCAGGGCCGGCCTTGGCATTTGTGGGCCCCGGTGCAAGACAAAGAAAAAAGGGCCCTACATGCCAACAATTGCTCACATACACAATCGAGCTGAGCATCGAACGTACAAGGCTTGGCCTTTTTCTTCTCAGCCGAGCTATGCGACGACAGGGCCCTAACCAGCTGCTACTAATTGGGCTGACTCGTTCCATTTTTTCCTAATCTAACATGCTGTTTAGAGGATGGACCAATCTGGATGGGCCCTAAGGAGTCGGGGGGCCCTGTGCGGCCGCAAAGGCCGCACATGCTCAGGGCCGGCCCTGGGAGGGACAAGTCAAAGCCGCCGACGTCAGCTGGCCATGTGACTGGCTTTGGTATGAGCATGAAGTTCCTCAAGTACTATAGCACGGACACCAAGAAGAAAAAGGAGAGGAGGAAGCCAGCTAAAGATAAAGCCGAGGTTCTCGAGCTAAGGAAGAAGCTGGTGACACTAGAGAAAGAAAAGGTGGACTCCAGCATGGTGGACAAGCTAGTGGCCGAGAAGGTGGACGAGAAGCTCCGGAGTTTCTTACCCCCTGCATTGCTGGAGGGGACAGCTGCTTGGCAAGCGGAGGTCAACAGGGGCTGATACACGTGCCTAGCTTCGCCGACAGCACCTCCAGAAATAACGTGTCGCCGGTCCTGGTGACCCCACCGGTGCCCCCTGTCGTGGATCAACATACACCAAGGCCGGAGAATAATGATAATGCGCACGAGCGGCCGGAGAATGATAGGCCGGCCGCCGGCACCGGCGCCCTTGTCTCGACATTAGCCGAGCTCGACGCCATCACCAAGGTAACTAATTAGTTAGTTCGCGACATCTTCTATGACTATATATGCCTTTGATGACTGCCATATCTCATGCTTGGTGCCCAACATGTGTTGACTCCCAGGACATGCCTTGCATACTCCTGCATAGGGTGCGGGTCGGCGGCGAGTTGAAGGAAGTCGCAACGGCCAAGATCATACAACCTTTGACCCGCGATATGCACAACACCCGAATGAGTGAGGTCGTGATGAAAGTCAATGTGCACGAGGTACTGCCTGAGTTCCGTGACATTGACCCCCCCACGCAACCTCCGGGAGCCGAGAAACACATGAAGCTTGGCGAATGCGGGAAGTGGATGATGGAATGGCCGAAGACCCTGATTTGTCTTGGGGATGTTCTTCATGGGGTCAGGCGCACCGGCGGCGCCACCTCGAGGCCCCGGCCCCCGATCGTTCGGCCCCGTCGAGGCGGCCACAAAAAGCTATTGCGGATGAACCGGCGCCACAAGCAGCCATCGCCACCACCCAGAAGGAACCGCCGGTCGCCGCCACCACCGACCAGAAGCTACCGCCGGTCGCCGCCACCACCGGTCGGAAGCTACCGCCGGTCATCGCCGCCACCAACCACCACAAACAGTTGTTGGGAACGTCTTCACCGCAACCGTCCAAGGTTAGTTCTGACTTTCCGAATTCCCCGACTTTCCGACTTTCCCGACTAACGGATGTGCTATTGTTTATGTTTAGGACAAAGCTGTTGCACCTCAACTTGGTGGCAACGACGACAATGAGGAGGAGGAGAATGATGTCAACGTCGATGACTACATCAACACTGGCGCATGCATGGATGGTATGTACATGCCTCTTGTGGATGAAGAACCCTTCCGCGACCACCGCGGTCAACCTGCTCGTCCCACTTCATGCACACAACGCCTGGCCTTCACCAACATGCCTCCGGATGCCGGCGATCATCAAGCTCAACTGGGTAACATTTTCAGCCCTAACACACTGCAAGAAACTGTTAAAGCGGGGTTCACTTCACCCCCACAATCCCCAGAGATGAAGAACAAGAAGAAGCACAGGAAGAGAAAAGGATCCTCTACCTCTGCGAGCCAGCCAGCTCCTAAGATCCGGGGTCTTGAAGACACGATTCCACCCCGTGCGGATGGCTTCCCCCGAGTTCATGAAGCTGGTAAACCTATCTTGTCTGGGGACTTGCTCCGCCTTGCAGAAGGACCCATGATTGCCTTGCAGGAATCTATCTTGCATCTAGAGGAGCTCCTTCTTAAAGACAAGCAGCCGAGTTACCCGTGTTCGCGGTCCAGGTGCCAAAGAAGCTGGTGGACTTCGTCCAGGAAGACCCCGCGGATGTGTTCTTCATAGCGTACGAGGACATCTTCAACCTGTTTCACACTAAACGGCTGGACTATAACATGGTCCGCCTATATGCGCTCGATGTGGCGATGAAGATCAGGAGAGATGATACCCCGTACGTCGTGATAGTGGATCCCTACTACATGCGCGACAGCCATCTGGTGGAAGGATCAAAGACACGGGAAACGGCCACGGAGTACCTCGTAAGGGTCATGCTGGCCAACAAGAGGAAGAACGCCCTTCTTCTGCCTTTCTTTTTCGAGTAAGTACACATCCGCTCGCCACTGTCGTATCTTATGCCTTCTTGTATATTTCTTCCATCCCTGATCCTTTGTACAACATTCCGTTTCAATTGTGTTGAGCAGGGACAAGTACTGCGCACTCATCTACGTATCCCCGAGGTGGTCCATTGCCACTTATTTGGACTCGGGGAATAAATCCACGCCGAGACGATACACCAGAATAAAGAGTGTTCTCGATGACGCTCTCGAGGCCTATGCCCAAAAGGGCGGCCCCTTCCATAAGAAGTCAGAATTTTTCACGGAGGACAACACACACACAAGTCCCAGCATGGGACTGGATTCCATTGCATCAAGCAACTGGATGGCAGCGTGAAGGAGGCCTACTACGCCCTCCATCACATTAAAGCGATTGTCCGGATTTCGAGAAAATGAAGATTCCATCTGGTCTCATAGAATACACCAAAATGGCGGATGCTCTCACCGATGCTGATTACAGAACAGACTTCCATCGCATCCGACTGCAGTTATCAACGATCATCCTCAACGATGTCATTCACAAATCAGGGTCCTTCCACTACCCCAGAGGTATTATAAAAGAAAGCATTGCTAAGCATTACTACTGTACTTTTTTTAGAAGTGCATGTGTAGGGTTATATATTATATATATGCTATGCTATGAAACCCAAATAGGATAGCCATATGATTTCCAACCATGACAATTGATTGATTGTCTTGCCTCTCTACTTAGATGAATAAATTATACTCTATGTATATCACTAACCAATATATATCCCAATCCATCTTGAATGACACCTGGGAGTGGAGGACGAAAGATGGCTTTCTACCGTTCCCGGCGCCGCTCAAGAAGAGGACTCCATGATCATGCTCCATCATCGTGGCGGTGACAACTTCATTTGTACTAAGACTTGTGTGTGACATGAGATGAACCTTTGTACCAATTAAGACTTGTGTGACATGATCGAGATGGAACTTTTGTAGACTTGTGTTTTGGCACTTGTCACTATATGTATGTATCTTGGGCTCTAAGTGTTTGTGATGACATAGTAATGTGTTTGTTTTCATATACCATGTCAAAATATATTATTGTTTCTATTATTCCTGTATTTCCTGTAATATACCTGTATTTCCTATAATATACCTATATTTGTACAGGAAAATGTGAATTTCTGTATTTCTGGAAAATCCTTTTGTGGCACATCAATTTTTTTGTGTTGCGCACCTATTTTTGTGGCGCACGGTTTAGGGATGCGCCACATAATTCCTCGGTTGTGTCCACGGCGACATGATTCTGTGGCGCACGGCCTGGGTGCGCCACAGAAAGTTGGTCTTTCTATGGCGCACGTCCTGGGTGCGCCACAGAAATAATTTTAGTGGCGAGAATTCTGTGGCGCACCAAGCAAACCTGGGGGTGCGCCACAGAATCCCAAATTGGTGCGCCACTAATAGCCATTTTTGTACTAGTGTACATGTCCGTGTTACAAAGGTTCAGCCACACCTCTCCGTTTTAGTTATTTTCTCTATTGCTCTTTTCCAAGAATTCCACTTTCTGCTGGTTAGTTCTCAGGGTTATTTTCCAATAAAATTAGTTTCATCTCAATCGGAGTTTCCTTGCAAAAGTTATCTAAATTCTTGACCGGGGAGTTTATTTCTGGGAAAACATGAAAGTTAGGTATAACGGTCTACGAAACGATAAAAAATCGATCAAGGCATACAAAAGGTACTTATTGATGACTTTATGTGCAAAATTTGAGTTAAAATGAGTATTCTTGGGTTTGGGCGTGGATGAAATTAAGTTTGTGTCACTGCGTCGAGAAAATGGTAAATAAGAGAATCGTGCATAATAATCTACGAAGAAAACATCTTTTTGACATCATAGCATAAAAATCGAAGTTAACGGTGAGTTATGTGCAGTGTTTGCATCGAATTGTGTATTCTCTCGGTTCGACTCAAATTCTCTATGACCAATAAGGTATTGGACTGTTTTGAAAAAATTTGAACATGAAATTTGTTTAATTTTTGTATTATACCCAAATAATCTATTGTAGGTCATAGATTCCGATGGTTCGGCGTGCCGTTTTTGGCCCAAAGCTCGACCCGTGGGCCCCACGTCGTCTACCCATTTGACCGGCATCGAAAGTGGGTTGACCAATGGATCTGAAGGAGAAGATTGTGTGAGCGTAGAGATCATAGGCTTCAAGGTTGCCATCCGTTGGTGATAAAGGTCAAGTGAAAAGTCGATTTCTAAGAGACGCTTCCCCATATTGGTTCACGAGACAAGATCAAGTGTCTTTTTAAAAATGAGATTTGCCTGCTACTTTTATTGCGTTTACGATGTAGTGAATTCTACATGTCCATGTTACAAAGGTTCAGCCACACCTCTCCATTTTACTTATTTTCTCTATTGCTCTTTTCCAAGAATTCCATTTTCTGCGGGTTAGTTCTCAGGGTTATCTTTCCAACAAAATTAGTTTCATCTCAATCGGAGTTTCCTTGCAAAAGTTATCTAAATTCTTAACCGGGGAGGTCATATCTGGGAAAACACGAAAGTTAGGTATAAGGGTCTATGAAACGATAAAAAATTGATCAAGGCATAGAAAAGGTACTTATAGATGACTTTATGTGTAAAATTTGAGTTAAAATGTGTATTGTTGGGTTTGGGCGTGCATGAAAATAAGTTCGTGTCACTGCGTAGAGAAAATGGCAAATAAGAGAATCGTGCGTAATGTTCTACGGAGAATACATTTTTTGACATCATAGCATAAAAATCAAAGTTAACGGTGAGTTATGTGCAGTGTTTGCATCGAATTGTGTATTCTCTCAGTTCTACGCAAATTCTCTATGACCAATAAGGTATTGGACCATTTTGAGAAATTTCGAACACAAAATTTGTTTAATTTTTGTATTATAGGGTTTCAACCCAAATAATCTATTGTAGGTCATAGATTCCGATGCTTCGGCGCGCCATTTTGGGCCCAAAGATCGACCCGTGGGCCCCACGTCGTCTACCCCTTTGACCGGCATCGAAAGAGGGTTGACCAATAGACCTGAAGGAGAAGATTGTGTGAGCGTAGAGATCATAGGCTTCAAGGTTGCCATCCGTTGGTGATAAAGGTCAAGTGAAGAAGTCGATTTCTAAGAGACGCTTCCCCATATTGGTTCACGAGACAAGATCAAGTGTCTTTTGAAAAATGAGATTTGCCTGCTACTTTTATTGCGTATACGATGTAGGGTATTCTACATGTCCGTGTTACAAAGGTTCAGCCACACCTCTCCGTTTTAGTTATTTTTCTCTATTGCTAATTTCCAAGAATTCCACTTTCTGCTGGTTAGTTCTCAGGGTTATCTTTTGAACAAAATTAGTTTCATCTCTATCGAAGTTTACTTGCAAAAGCTATCTAAATTCTTGACCGGGGAGGTCATATCTGGGAAAACATGAAAGTTAGGTATAACGGTCTACGAAACGATAAAAAATCGATCTAGTCATACAAAAGGTACTTATTGATGACTTTATGTGCAAAATTTGAGTTAAAATGAGTATTCTTGGGTTTGGGCGTGCATGAAAATAAGTTTGTGTCACTGCGTAGAGAAAATGGCAAATAAGAGAATCGTGCGTAATGATCTACGGAAAAAACATCTTTTTGACATCATAGAATAAAAATCGAAGTTAACGGTGAGTTATGTGCAGTGTTTGCATCGAATTGTGTATTCTCTCGGTTCTACGCAAATTCTCTATGACCAATAAGGTATTGGACTGTTTTGAGAAATTTCGAACACGAAATTAGTTTAATTTTTATATTATAGGGTTTCAACCGAAATAATCTATTGTAGGTCATAGATTCTGATGCTTCGGCGCGCCATTTTTGCCCCAAAGCTCGACCCGTGGGCCCCACATCGGCAACCCCTTTGACTGGCATTGAAAGAGGGTTGACCAATAGACCTAAAGGAGAAGATTGTGTGAGCGTAGAGATCATAGGCTTCAAGGTTGCCATCCGTTGGTGATAAAGGACAACTGAAGAAGTCGATTTCTAAGAGACGCTTCCCCATATTGGTTCACGAGACAAGATCAAGTGTCTTTTGAAAAACGAGATTTGCCCGCTACTTTTATTGCGTTTACGATGTGGGAATTCTACATGTCCGTGTTACAAAGGTTCAGCCACACCTCTCCGTTTTAGTTATTTTCTCTATTGCTCTTTTCCAAGAATTCCACTTTCTGCTGGTTAGTTCTCAGGGTTATCTTTCCAACAAAATTAGTTTCATCTCAATCGAAGTTTCCTTGCAAAAGTTATCTACATTCTTGACCGGGGAGGTCATATCTGGGAAAACACGAAAGTTAGGTATAACGGTCTACGAAACGATAAAAAATCGATCAAGGCATACGAAAGGTACTTATTGATGACTTTATGTGCAAAATTTGAGTAAAATGAGTATTCTTGGGTTTGGGCGAGCATGAAAGTAAGTTTGTGTCACTGCGTAGAGAAAATGGTAAATAAGAGAATCGTGCGTAATGATCTACGGAGAAAACATATTTTTGACATCATAGCATTAAAATCGAAGTTAACGGTGAGTTATGTGTAGTGTTTGCATCGAATTGTGTATTCTCTCGGTTCTACGCAAATTCTCTAGGACCAATAAGGTATTGGACTGTTTTGAAAAATTTTGAACACGAAATTTGTTTAATTTTTCTATTATAGGGTTTCAACCCAAATAATCTATTGTAGGTCATAGATTCTGATGCTTCGGCGCGCCGTTTTTGGCCCAAAGCTCGACCCGTGGGCCCCACGTCTGTCGGCCCAGTGGAAACCAGGGTACCATGGGCCAGCCTGCCACAGCCCTCAAATGCTCCACAGGAAATTCTACCAAGGACCAGGCGCTCAGCCTGACGAGCCTCGCGAGGGATTTTCCCTCACGAGGGTTTCTTTGCTCGACTAAGCATATCTGCTAAGGACCAGACGTTTGGCCTAAGGGGACTCGAGAGGAACTTCTGCCTCAGGAAGGCCTCTCCTAGAAGACCATCAGGTCCTGGTGCGTCTCTGCGCTACCCTCGCGAGGAGTCAACGGCTACAGAGCCTCGGCAAGGCTCCAGGCCCTCGTGGGGTTCCTTCAAGTGGAAGCAAGCTCCTGTGCATGCTGCAGAGCACACATGGCCTCTGCGCCCACCGCAGAGTGACGCGCACGTCTGCGCGCGATGACGAAGACGCCGCAGTTGCCATTCTCGTGTATAAAGCAGTCAACAGAGCTGGAGGAGGCAAAGCGGACTCTTCGTCATCGCGCGCAGACGCGCGCGTCACTCTGCGGTGGGCGCAGAGGCCATGTGCTCCAAGACTTGCCAATCTGGTGATAAAGCGGCCGGCTGCTGCTACGCTCCAACTGCGATGTCACCGTGGGGCACGCCACAAAGCTCTGCGGCGCCAGCCCACCGTCCTGGTTGGACGGTGGCTTTTTCTGCCAAGATGACGTACTCCCTGCCATGGACCACGTCCATGGACGCCCCCGACACTATGCGCTGTGCTCCATCTTTGCGGCATTGTGGTATCCCTTCCCGCCGGAGATTTTCGGGGAAGAGGACCAACGCCAGTATATAAGGAGCCAGTGTACGACATAGGAGGGGGATCCCGCATTCACCAACTGATTCAACACCCAAGCAGCTACGTCTGAAGGAGAAGGATCCAAGCTCGTTCCACCATAGTCCACCATAGCCACAACTGTGCCCTCGGCAAGCACCCTTGTACTGTGAACCTCTCCAAGCAGTGCAAAATATCTTAGCAGGACGTAGGGCTTTTACACCGCACGGTGGGCCTGAACCTGGTAGCGGCTCGTGTTCCATCTCTGTCGTGATGTTCCTCACCGAGCTCGACGAGCACCGTCGCCGAGGTTGTTGGGGATCTGTTTGACGTTGTGTTCAGCCCATTCCTCGATTCCTGGCTTTTGAGAGACACCCCTAGTTCCTGGGACTAGTCTCCGACATTTGGCGCGCCAGGTAGGGGGCTGAGGCACGTCTTCAACTTCTTCAACCTCTCCGTGCCATGACCGACACGAGCTGCGCGCCTTGCGCGACGGACGTCTGGCAGAGCCAACACCGAGCCTGCTGCCAACAACAACCCGCGTGGTCGCCCACTCGCCAACCGCGGTTCAGAGCGCAACGCCGAGCCGTGCGTCGAGCACCCTGAAGACGACGGCGGCAACGGCAGCGGCAACGACGGCGGCAATGACGACGAGGGCGAGGGAGCTTCCTCCCTGCACCTGTCCAGGCGCGAGAGCGCCTCCACGCAGGGCCGAGCGGCACCCAGCCCAGCTACTATGCTACTGATGGCGCAGGAGCTGCTGCGCTACCGTCCCACGCAGGCGGGCCACGACAACTGGCTCGGGCGTCTCGAGGAGCTCATCAACGCCGCCGCCATTCCTGCCGCTACTACTGCAGCACCAACGCTCTCTTGCTCGCTGGTGCGCCACTCTGGACGCGAGGGGAACTTAGCGCACGGCGCTCCTCCTCCCCCTCCACCTCCGCCACCTCCTCCAGCTACAGCTCCGGCAGCAAACCACCGCGCCGCGTCGCACACGTCCTCGCCGCACGATTGCCAGATTGTGCAGCGAACTCCAGCGGATGCGCACGTGGAGATCGAGCGCCAGAGGGACCGCCACAACCGCGTCGTCAGGAGATCCCGCTACAGGTGCCAGAACCGTGGTGCACTCGCTGGTGGCGCTGTGACATACGCCATGGCTGCACCGCCTTCACCCGCAACCTGCGCCACGTCGTCTGGCCCATGAAGTTCAAGCCACACCTCCCTCCGCGCTACGACGGCAGGACCAACCCTCTGGAGTTCCTATAGCTCTACACCGTCTCCATCCAGGCCGCGGGAGCGACGACAAGGTGATGGCCAACTGGCTCTCCATGGCGCTCAAGGACTCCACGCTCTCATGGCTCATGAACCTCCCGAGAACACCATCGACACGTGGGAGGACCTCTGCAAGGTCTTCGTCGCCAACTTCAAGGGCACCTACGAGCGCGCGCTCACCTACAACGACCTTCGCGCGGTGCGCCAGAAGCCTGACGAGACCCTCCGCAGATACATCCAACGCTTCAGCCAGGTCCGCAACAAGATTCCGAACATCCCGGACTCGCACGTCATCTCTGCCTTCAGAGAGGGCGTCACGAATCGCCGGATGCTCGAGAAGGTCGGCATCCACGACACCCTCACCTCGGTGGTGAAGCTTTTCAACCTGGCACAAGTGCGCCAAGGCTGAAGAGGGCCTCCTCTTCGTCAAGAAGGAAATAGAGGATGACCCTCCTAGGGGTCTAGGAGCAAGAAGAAGCCTGTCGAGAAGCGCAGACCACCGCCATCCTCGCGGCAGAGCCTGACGAAGCAGCCTCGCGAGGCCCTCCGGCGGCTGACGAGAAGAAAGGGGACAATCGCCCGTTCTGCATCTACCACAACAGGCACAACCACGCAACTGAAGACTGCTGGGAGCTCAAGCAGCTCAGCAAGGAGCGCGAGAAGAACCAGTGCCGTGGCGGAGGCTGTGGTGGTCGCGGGGGTGGACGCCACAACTTCCAGCAGAGGGCTCGGGGAACAACACCGGGCAAATGGCAACCTCCCCGACGAGAACCCTGGGGGCTACCAGGCCCCTCAGGGGGCAATAGCCTGCATCCTCGGCGGGTCTCAGGCACCCAAGTCCAACAACCACTTCAAGCAATTCTCTCGCGAGGTCAACGCCGCGCTTAGGGATTGAGGCATCCCAGCCCCTCAAGTGGTCGTAGTACCATTGCCTTCGACTCCAAGGACCACCCCAAGTCGACCAAGGCTGTTGGCACCATCCCTCTGGTGTGCACCCTCATCATCAACAACATCGCCGTCGCCAAGACACTCATAGATGGGGGTGCGGCTTGAACGTCATCTCTGTCGAGACCTTCGAGCAGCTTCAGGTGCCATATGAGTGGCTGATGCCCTCCAGGCCCTTCACGGGGGTAACGAGTGGCTCCACCACTCCGCTGGGGCAGGTGCGGCTCGCGGTCACCTTCGGCTCCCAAGAACTACCGCACCGAGCAAATCGACTTCGACGTCGCGCACATCGGCCTGCCCTACAACGCCATCCTCGGCTACCCCGCCCTCGCGAAGTTCATGGCCGTCACCACCACACGTACAACATCGTCAAGATTCCAGGCAGCGGCGGCACCATCGCCATCACGGTCAAGTCCAGGACGCAATGCGCTCTGTCGAGACCGCCTACAAGGCCGCTGCCGTGGCATTCCCCGCTGACGAGGACATGGAGCCCCTCGAGAGGCCCGCGAAGAAGCAGCTGTTCTCACAGGAGCAGGCAGCCACGAAGAAGGTGTCGTTGGACGCCAGCGGCTCGGGGGCTAGCGTCACCATAGGCGCTGGCTTGCCTCCCAAATAGGAAAGCGCGCTCGTCGCCTTCCTCAGGGCAAACTCTGACATGTTCGCATGGACACCGTCAGAGATGTCCGGAGTACCGAGGGAGGTGATCGAGCACCACTTAGCCGTGTGTCCAAACGCACGCCCGTGAAGCAGAAAGCACGGCGCCAGGCGCCAGAGAAGCAAGAGTTCATCATCAAGGAAGTAGAGAAGTTGAAGAAGCACACATAATCAGAGAAGTTCCACACCCCACATGGCTCTCCAACACGGTGGTCGTTCCCAAGCACACCGGGGACGGCAGGCTCTGCATCGACTACACCGACCTCAACAAGGCCTGCCCCAAGGACCCGTACCCCATGCCTCGGATAGACCAGATCGTGGACTCCACCGCCGGCTGCGACCTCCTCTGTTTTCTGGATGCCTTCTCAGGCTACCACCAGATCAAGATGGCGAAGGAGGATGAGGAGAAGACAGCATTTCTCACCCCTTGTGGTGTGTATTGCTACGTCTGCATGCCCTTTGGCTTGAAGAACGCCGGCGCCACCTTCCAGAGGCTCATGAGGAAGGCCTTGGGGGCTCAGATGGGAAGAAACGCAGAAGCCTACGTCGACGACATCGTGGTCAAGACTCGCGAAGAGCACACCCTCATGGAGGACCTCGAGGAGACCTTTGCCAGCCTGCGCAAGGTGAACATCAAGCTGAACCCCGCCAAGTGCGTCTTCGGGTACCATCAGGCAAACTCCTCGGGTTCCTAGTGTCTCACCGCGGCATAGAAGCAAATCCTGACAAGATCAAGCCATAGAAGAAATGCAGCCACCTCGTCGCCTCAAGGACATGCAGCGCCTAGCGGGATGCATGGCCAGCCTAGGCCGTTCATCTCCAAGTTCGGCGAGAGGGCGCTGCCATTTTTCAAGATCATGAAGCGGTCTGGTATGTTCAAGTGGACGCCGGAGGCGGACAAAGCATTTGAAGACCTGAAGAAGTACTTGGCTAGCCCACCTGTCATGGTTGCCCCAAGGCCTGGCGAGCATCTGAAGCTATACCTGTCAGCCACTCCACAAACAGTGAGCGTAGCCTTGGTGGCAGAAAGGGAAGAGCCAGTCCTCGCCAAGAAGGACACCGCCACGCCAAGCCCAGATCCCCCGATAAGGAAGCACCCTCTTCAGGCCTCGACCCTCATGTCAAGCCCGTGCAACCTGAAGGCACCCTTGCCGAGGGTCCGCCTCAAGAGAGGCTCGACAAGGCTCCCGAGGAGCCTAGTGCTGCGTCACCATCGACAACGCTCGTCGAGCATCCCGTCTACTTCGTCAGCACTGTTGTAACAGCCCAAAATTGTGAACCTCAAAAAAACTGAGTAAAATTTTCACTTTTGCATATCATGCATGCATCATGGCATCATTTGTTCAATTGCTCATGTTGAAACCAAGATTTGGACAACAAATTAAAACAAAAGGGAAACCAAAAGCAATACTTGTTTTCAAACAAGTTACACTCCAATGAGTTGGTTGTGACAAAACCAATTCAAATAACTTCCATATTTGCAAGGAAGTTCCAAGAGTTAAAATTTTAATATTTTGCAATTGCTATAAATCTTCCAAAGGAGCAACATTTTTAATCTAGCAAAATGCCCTAATTGAACCCTATAAACAAAAGTGGTTCGAAACATTTTATCTTGAGAAACCAAAATTAGGGGAGCTTCATATGGAGGTGGGGAGGCTACCCAAATTTTGCTATATTTTTCTAAAGGGTTTTGGTGCCTAAATAAAATCACTGAAATACTGCTGGTTTTAAAAGAATAGAGAAAGGGACCCATCCGTGATAGCAACAAACTTTACAGGGGGTTTTTCAGAAAATGTCGTCTTCCTCATGCTGTAGCGACCGAGCCGCCGTGCTCGCGCCGCACCCACTCGAGCATGCCGCGCCTGGGCCCCTTCTGACCTCTCCCCTGCAGGAGAAGAGCCCCACGAGGCCATGCCCTGCCCTACCCACTCGCTCCTCTCTCCATTTCCCCATTCCTCTCCCACGCGAGCCGCCATGGCACCGAGCTCTCCGCCACCTGCCGCCGTTGCTTGAGGAGCTCCCGAGCAAATCGGCGACCACCACCATCTCCGCCGCGTCGCCTGCTTCCACTCTGCCAGAGGAATCGAGCGGGGAAGTCGTGGAGCGACCGTGCTGCCTGAGTCCTCTCCGCCCACCGCCGAGCTCCGCCGCGAGCGAATCTGCCACCGTCGTCGCACCCCCGCCATCCCTGACCTCTTCCCCGTGCTCGTGGTGAGCCCTGGCCCGTGCTGGCCTTTCCCCTTCCCCTCTTCTCTCCCGCCGTGGCCTCGCCGTGATGCTCGCCGTAGCCACCGTCGCCGAAATCTTCCGTCGTCGTCGCGCGCTGCCCGGCCGTGCGACCGGCCTAGGCCAGGTGGAGGGCCGATGCTCTCTGGCCCATGGCCGGCCTGTCAGCCGGCCTAGGCTGGGTGGAGGGCCGGAGGCTTCTGTTGCTAGGCCGGCCTGCCAGCCGGCCCAGACCGGGCTGGAGGCCGGGTGTACTGTTTTTTTTAGATTCTTTTCTCTTTTCCTCTCCCTTTTGCGCATGCTTCCAGCTACTCCCTCGCGCTTTAGGGAAATCGAACTCTGATGATTCCTACTAGTTCATCTCTCCCTCTCGAGTCGAGTAAATAAAATATTTATCGTTGGAATTAAAATAATCAAAAGTAAATATTTAAAAAGAGGAATTATAAAGTTAATAACTTTTTATCGGGACTTCAGAAAATTGCGTGCCTTATATCAAAATGTTCAGAAAAGCAGGAACTACCTAAAATCATCATCATCATGCATAATTGATCACATTGACAACAATGTACTTCTAGTAGTATTGGAATCATTAAGTTTTAATATGGGGTTATTCCAAATAATGCAAATAATATAATGGGAACCCATTTAACTTGTTGATCATGTTCAAAGCTATTAGGGTGCATTTGAAATGTTATGTCATCATGTGTTCGCTCATTGAATTTGTTAAAGCTTGTGTGGTGATTGATTGCTTTTCCGTTGCTATGCTTCGATAGATCAAGCAGCCGGGGTTACTCCACAATACCCCGAAGAGCCGTACTACCAGCACCTTGACCAAGGCAAGCGTAATCCCCCCTCTGAGCATATCTTATTCTATGTTTCCGCAAATATTTTCTCCACTATAATATTGCATGTGGTTCTAAATGTCAATTTTCTTGGATTAGAGTATCCTCTAGTTGCATTAAGTTTTCGATGCCAATACCTGTTTCCCTCCTATTATCCATAGGTTTGTAATGTTGGCCTGAGATACTAAACTATGCTATGTTGATGCTTAGCCATGCTTAGGCAAATGTTATCCGTCCGATGGATATTCCATGTTGGAAACAGGTGTGAAATGTTCAGATGATGTGGAGAATTGTGGTGACAGGTAATAAGATGCTAAAGGTGGGGATGAGAGGCCACTGTGGTTGTGGTGCTTTGTCTCGTTCTCGCCGCCTAGGTACGAGTTCTTTACCTCTCGAACCAAGACTGAGCGTGCAACCATGTGTGAGGCCTATGCAATTGCAGGAACCCTCATAGACTAAATAACTCGGGCGGGGCTAGCCAGGGTCCTCTAGTTCAGGCTTCCATTTTGCGCGTGCATGATGATGGTGGTATGAACCGAGATGAGGATGGTGGTGTTAGGAAAATGAGTGGCCGTGGGGCAGGGTGTGGTGATCTCGTGTCCTGCCGCCATTGATGATCCTGGAAAGTCCTTAACGAGGGAGAAGTCGACACCGCTCCCACCCAGACGGCTTTCCAAGGAAGAGAGCTAATGCGCAGGTAATGGGCCGGACGATACGCGTGGCAAACATTGTGCACCCCTGCAGGGTAAATCTTTTCGAAAAGCCGTGTCCACGGTTAAGGACAACTTGGGAAAGGATGATAAGATCATAGAATAACTTTAACGGAATGATTAAAAACTGGGTACTAGAGGTACCACTCAAGAATGCAAGGTTGACTTCCTCGAGGGTGATTCGGGGAGGTGCCTTTGATGAACATGTACAGTGGTTGATGATGGTAGATGTTGAGAAAGGTGATCAAAGAAAAGAGTCACCTCTTACCCCTTTTGAAAACTATTCTGATTAGTCGATGTCATTAAGTTATGTTTTCATAAATAAAATCAGCTTTATGCAAAACAGCCATAAAACTTTGAAAACCTCATCGAGCTAAAGCTGTATATATAATCTTGCGAGTTCGTCGAACTCAACGTCGTTTGTTTTGTTTCAGAGGAGGACTTCACCGACCTCAAAGGTGGGTTCTTTGTGGACATCGACGAGGAGTCTGGGGTTCCCAGGTGGCAGCTTGGGACATCCCGGAACAGCTGGCGCTGGATGTTTATCTGTAGACCTCTTAGGCCATTATCTGGATCTTGTTGTTTAGAACAACCTAATTCGCTTCCGCATGTTGTAATGTTGGGTCTGTGACCTCTGGTTGTCATTTGCTATCTTTCTCTATTATAACAGTTGAACTATAATGATTTGTGTCGTAGAGTCTGTGATGTGCCAGTTGTTCCACAAGTCTTGATCTCTCTATTAAACATTGAGGGTTGTGCCTGTGTTAAGACATCAATCGGGGTGTTGCGTTGCCGATGATCCATTCCGAGCAACGCCTGCCAAAGGTTTTGGCCGGGGATTGGTAAACCCGTAACCTCCGGTTGTATCGCTTAACCGGTGACACACAATATCACTGTATAACAGTCGGGTTGGGGCGCCACAACTGTGCTGCGAGATGCTCGCGAGCGGTACACTATGCAGCAGAAGCTCCTCCTCGCGCTCCTCATCGCTTCCAGGAAGCTGCGCCACTACTTTCAGGGCCACCCCATCACGGTGGTCACCTCATTCCCTCTGGAGCAAATCCTGCGCAACCCAAACGTCACTGATCACGTCACAGGGTGGAACATTGAGCTGCAACCTTTTGGCCTGCGCTTCGACACCACCAGGGTCATCAAGGGGAGGGCATTGGCGGACTTCGTCGCCGAGTGGACAGACACGCAGGAAGAAGAGCCTCATGAGGCGGAAACCACGCTAGCTGGAGACACCGTGCCAAGCCACTGGACCATGCACTTCGATGGAGCATTCGCATGCCAGGACGCAGGGGCTGGCATGGTCCTGACCTCGCCCAAGGGCAACAAACTCTACTACGCCGTCCAGCTGTGCTTCACGACTGACAAGGTCTCCAACAACATCGCCGAGTATAAGGGCCTCCTCGCCGGGCTCAGAGCCGCAATCGCCCTCGGCATCAAGCGCTTGCTCATCAAGGGTGACTTGTAACAGCCCAAAGTTCGGAAACCTAAAAACCTGAGTAAAATTTCAACTTTTTGTGTTGCATTGCATCATAGCATCCATATTAAAGTGCTAAACAAATAAAACAAGTGGGTTGGTACCTTTTAAAAACAAATGTCAAACTTGGCTTAACAGATTTCAAATCCCTGAAAGTGTTCAGACTTGCAAAACAAAGATATCTTGACATCTATATTTGTCAAGGAAGTTTCAAAAGTTCCAAATCTAATTTTGACAAAACTATTTTGATTTGGAAAATAAAATAATTGAAGAGAATCCCAAATTGCCTGTGGGCAATTCCTATTTTATTTTCATACCAAATGATTTTCAACTATTCTAGAAAAATTAGGGAAGCTTCACCTTAATATCGAGAGGCTACCCAAAAATTTGCATAATTTTTGGAAGTGTCTAAGTTGCTCAAATAATTCAGATACATCTGCTGGAATTTTATCCAGTATGAAGAAGGACCTATCCGTGATGAGTTCAAAAGTTACAGGGGGCGTTTTGCAAATTCATCTTCATCTCCACGCTGTAGCGACCGCGCGGGCAGGCGCGAGCTCGCGCCGCACCAGCACCATGCCGCGCCGGGCCCCCTCCCCCTGTGCCTACATCTGAAGGAAGACAAGCACCTGAGGCCGCACTGCTTCCCCAACCCTAGCCCAGTTCCCCTGCTCCTCTCCCCGATCTTCTTCCCCACGAGCCGCAACCGAGCCGCCATGGTCGTCGCCGTTGACCCGCGCCTCGCCGGCGTTCGAGAGCTCCCCGAGCAAATCCCGGCACCCCCGTAGCTTCGTCGTGTCCTCTCCTCTGTCTCCGCCAGCGGAATCGAGCTGGGAGGCCGAGGAGCGATGCCGCCATCCCCGAGCTTCTCCGACCACCGCCGCCTCCGCCGCCGTCTCGACGCTGACTGAAGTTTCCCCGAGCACATCCAAGGCCGCAGAAAGCTCCGCCGTGGTCCGCTCGACCCCCACGCTGCACGAATCGATCCCGGACGCCGGGAATCGGCCGCGTCAACCGCGACATCGCCGCTGCCGTCCGACGCTCCGCCACTCGTTTTCCGTCGCCATCGCGCCTCCCCCGCCATCCCCGAACTCGCCAACGAGCTCACGGTGAGGCTCCCGTGTAGTAGCACCTTTCTCCCTTCCCTGTGCTCATATCGATCCACGCCGTAGCGTCGCCGCAATGCCGCCGTCGCCGCCGTTCTTCCCCTCGCTAGGCCGGCCGTGGAGACGGCTTGTCCGGGCTGCGAACCGGCCTTCTCGGGCCACTAACCGGCCTTGGGCCCGGCCTTAACCGGGCTGTGTGCCGGAGCCCACGGTTAGCAGGCCGGCCTCACCACCGGCCCAACCGGGCCACAGGCCGGCTGCCTAGTTTTCTTTTTCCTGTCTGTGTTTTTCTTTTTCTCCTGGATAGCACATTGTTCCCCGCTACCCCCTCTCGCACTTAGAGACATCGACCTCCAATGTTTGTCGTGTTCCACCCCCCCCTCTCTCGAATGCGAGTAATCGATTTCTTCGGTGGTTAAAAATAACTTATTTAAATCATAAATTTAAAAGAAGAATTTATAAAATTAATAACTTTTTATCGGGATATCAGAAAAAGGTGTTCTTTATACCAAAATGTTCAGAAAATTGTGATCTATCCTAAATCATCCTCATCATGCATAATTGATCACAATTCCAATAATGTGCTCTAGTAGTAATTATAATCACTAAGTTTAAATATGGGGTTTATTCCAAATAATGTAAGAAATATAACGGGGACCCCATTTAACTTGTTGATCCTGTTCAAAGTTTCTAGGGTGCATTTAAAATGTCATATCATCCTTTTTGTATGCATTGCACAATTACCATGTGTTGATTGTTGTTTCTGCTTTCCGGTATTGTCTGCTCTCTGGTAGATCACGAGTTCGGAGTTGAGCATCATTACTCCGACGAGCAGTTTGACTCATCCGCTCAACAAGGCAAGCGTAATCCCCCTCTAAGCATATCTTATCCTATTTTCCGCAAATATTTTCTCCACTATAATATTGCATGCGGTTATAAATGTCTTTTGCCTGGATTAGAGTATCCCACTAGTTGCATTAGAATCCTGTTGCCAATACCTGTTTTACCTTCCTATTATCATAGGTTTGTATCTTTGGCCATGGAATACTTACTATGCTATGCAAGTGCTTAGCCATGCTTAGTGAAATGCCTAGTGGTACTAGGGATGGTGAATGCTGGAAACAGGTGTTAACTTGTGACAGTGATGTTGATGGTGGAGAATTGTGGAGATGGATAATAAAATGCTAAGAAGGTGGGGATGAGAGGCCACTGTTGGTTGTGGTGCTTTGTCTCGTTCCCGTCGCCTAGGTGCGAGTTCTGCACCTCTTGAACCAAGACGAGCGTGCAACCATGCGTGAGGCCTATGCAATTGCAGGAACCCTCATAGACTAAATAACTCGGGCGGGGCTAGCCAGGGTCCTCTAGTTCGGGCTTCCATTTGCGTGTGCGTGATGATGGTGGGATGAACTGAGATGAGGATTGTGGTGTTAGGAAAATGAGTGGCCACAGGGCAGGGGGTTGGAGGAGTCACCAAACCTGTCCCGTCCTCACTGATGATCCTGGAAAGTCTTTAACGAGGGAGAAGTCGACACCGCTCTCACCCAGCCGGCTTTCTAAGGAAGAGAGCTAATTGTACAGGTAATGGGCCGGACGGTACGCGTGGCGAAGGAGCTGGAGCCCCTCGGGACTCCGGGGACTTCCACTTTGTACACCCCTGCAGGGATAAATCTTTTCGAAAAGCCGTGTCCACGGTTACGGACGACTTGGGAATGGACGATGATCATAGAATAACTTAAACGGAATGATTAAAACTTGGGTACTAGAGGTACCAATTCCACGAATGTAAGGTTGACTTCCTCGAGGTTGATTCGGGGAGGTGCCTTTGATGAACAGGTACAATGGTGATGTTGGTGATGTTTGAGAAAGGTGATCTCAAAGAAAAGAGTTACTTCTTACCCCTCTTTGAAAATGTTCTAATAGTCGATGCCTTGGAGTTGTGTCTTTCAAAATAAAATCAGACAGCCATAAAACCTTGAGAGCTAATCATCGAGCATATATTAGCTCTTAATCTTGCGAGTTCGTCGAACTCAACGTTGTTTGCTTATTTTCAGGAGAGGACTTCACCGACCTCGAAGGTGGGTTCTTTGTGGATGTCGACGAGTAGTCTGGGGTTCCCAGGTGGCAGCTTGGGACATCCCGGAACAGCTGGCGCTTGGATGTTTATTTGCAGGCCTCTTAGGCCATAATTTGGTTCTTGTTGTTTAGAACAACCTAATTTGCTTCTGCTTGTTGTAATGTTGGGTCTGTGACCTCTGGTTGTCATTCGCTATCTTTCTCTATTATAAGAGTTGAACTATATGATTTGTGTCATAGAGTCTGTGATGTGCCAGTTGTTCCACAGTCTTGATCTCTCTATTATGCTTTGATAGTGTGTCCGGAGGTATCGGATAACCGGGGACATAGTATCACTGTATAGCATTCGGGTCAGGGCGCCACACGACTCCCAGCTCCTCGTCAACTTCTCTAACAAGAGCTATACGCCTAAGGCCGGCCACATGGCCGCTTACCTCGAGGAGGTCCGCAAGCTCGAGAAACACTTCAAGGGGATGGAGCTCAGGCACATCCCTGGAAGGGAGAACCAGGAGGCCGACGACATCGCCAGGCGAGCATCGCGCAGAGAAGCCCAGCAGGCTGGTGTGTTCAAGGAGAGACTCACCAGGGCATCGGTGAAATAGCCAAAAGACGCGGTCGAAATGGACACAGACGAAGAGCTCCCACCAGCACCAACATCTGGAGCACCGAGCTGCGGTCCACCCTCAGGAGAACGCCTGCTGTTGGCCATGACGCATCAAGAAACGGGCTGGATCGATGAGCTCAAGGAGTACCTCAGGGATGGAGTTCTCCTTGAAGAGGATGCAGAAGCAGAGAGAGTTGCTCGCCAGGCCAAATCATACTGCCTTTACGAGGGAGACCTATACCGCAAGCGTCCAAATGGAGTTGCACTAAAATGTGTCTCCCCTGAAGAAGGCCGCCAGCTGATCAAGGACATACACAGTGGAGAATGAGGCCACCACTCATCATCACACACCCTTGCAGGGAAAGTCTTCAGGAGTGGATTCTACTGGCCCTCAGTGCTTCAAGATGCAACCACCGTTGTCCAAACTTGCGAGGCATCCCAATTCCACGCCAAGCAAGTCCACCAGCCTACACTGGGGCTTCAGACCATCCCGCTCTCCTAGCCCTTCGCAATCTGGGGGCTGGACATCCTGGGGCCATTCCCACGCTCCAGCGGGGGCTACCGCTACCTCTACGTCGCCATTGACAAGTTCACCAAATAGGCGGAGGTCGAAGCAGTGCGCAGCATCCCGGTGAGATCAGCGGTGAAATTCATCAGAGGCCAAACCGACAACGGCTCATAGTTCACCAGTGGCATCTTCAGGGCCTACTGTGAGAGTCTTGGCAGCCGGCTCTGCTTCGCCTCGGTGGCTCATCCACGAAGCAATGGGTAGGCTGAGCGAGCGAACGCCGAAGTGCTCAAAGGCCTCAAGACAAGAAGCTTCAACCGCCTCAAGGCCCACGGCAAGAATTGGATCGAAGAGCTCCCCTCCGTGCTCTGGTCCATCCGCACCACCGCCACGAAGCCCACTAGAGAAACGCCGTTCACTCTCGTCTATGGCGCCGAAGCAGTCCTCCCCACCGAGATCAAGCATGGGTCCCCACGGATCCTTGCTTTCAACGAGGACAATCAAGAGGAGCTCCACAACGACGACTTGCTGCTGCTCGATGGACTACGTCGCCGTGCCACCCTCCGAGCGGCAAAGTACCAGCAAGACCTGCGCCGCTACCACAGCCGCCACATACGTCCGCGCACCCTCGAGATGGGCGATCTCGTCCTCAGGAGGATTCTCTCCAGAGAGGGCCTCCACAAGCTCTCACCCATGTGGGAAGGCCCCAACTGGGTCGCACACATCGCCAGGCCGGGCGCGGTGCGGCTTGAGACGGAAGACGGCGATCCAATCAAAAACCCATGGAACATGGAACACCTACGCAAGTTCTACCTGTGATCACGTCGCGGCAGACATTTTTGGTCTCACGAGGGAAGCATGCGTCTTCACCTCCCAGCTTCACCAAGCTTTCCCTTCACGAGGGCCGTCTCCACTGAGAGCTCTCTACAACGCGTCGCCACGGGCCGCGAGAAGCCTCAGCCACTCCATGTGGAACCCCATGCCTAGACATGGCGGACTTTGTCTTGGCCTCGCGAAGTGTAACAAACAATTTCAGGTCATCATGAACCTTTTGCACTCCGGCGCCGTTATGTAATATTGCTTGGTGAGTTTTGTTCTCTTGCATTCATTCGCACTCACATTTTTCCCCATGCACACCTCGCGAGCGGGGGCTGAGCACGGTGCCTGTGCCTCGGGAGCATCCCAGCAGCATCAAAAAACCCAAAGGATCCGAGCTCTAACTCGTGGCTCTCCGCCCACGACCGTTATCTCACCAAAGAGATCTGACTCGTGGGCTAGCTCCCATGCACGTCACCTCACCAAGGACCTTGGTGCTTATTCTCCTCGTGAGATACACATGAGGAAATCTATGAGCGCACATGAGTTGTACAACTATGCATTGCTTATGGGTTCGCCTCTCTCTCTCCAACGCAGGGAACAAGACGCCTTGCAAGGCTCTAAAGCTCCAAACCAGCCTCAGGCAGCCTCGAGAGGGAAAACACCTCACCAGGAACACAACACCCTCTACGAGACAGGCGTCCCACTAAAGCTAAGTCTAGAACTTACGCCTCATGAGCTTTTTCCCTCCCGCTGGTTTTGTCGCCCCTCGAGCCTCTCTTTTCTCTCTTACGCCTCATGGGCTGCTTGCACGTCAAAGGGGAGCTCCCGAGCATCGCGCCTCAAGATCTCTTACCTCTCTAAGCCTTACGCACCCCCCGGCCTTGTCGAGCCCTGACTCCGGCATACCGAAGCGGCGGTGCTATTTGCGCTAAGGGCAAGGTCCTAACGACGTAGAGCGAAAAAGACATGAGGGAACAGATAAAAGGCCTCCCGAGGGGCACTCACACTTGTACAAAATAAAAGTGTCTTTACAAACCATTACAAAGTAAAGCAACAAGTCCTAAGATAACTGGTGCTCCAGGCACACCTCTCCACAGGGACGGTTTAGGCAGCAGGGCCGTCATCGTTGTCGTCGTCGCCGTCAACAGCCTCATCGCCTCCCTCCACAGCGCCTGCCTCGTCATCGCTCTCCTCGACCTCGACCCTCTTGAAGCATTGGATGTACGTCTCGACCTCGTCCCACACCGAGGCATCCAACTTCGAGGCGAGTTTCTTCTCCAGAGGCTCCATCACCGCCGCGAAGTTGAAGCCGGGGTGGAGGTGTGCAAGGTTGGCGAAGACTTGGCTGACTGCGACGCCAAGCTGCTCGAAGAAGCCGAGGTACATGGTGACGTCGGAGTTCCCCTCGGCAGGAAGCACGGGGCTTCGGCCCCCAGGCGGCCTGCAACAGTCCGTGCACGCCTCACCAAGGAGACGAACATACGCTCCCGCTGGCGCGATAAGACCTGCGTAGCTAGAGCGCTCTGCCGAGCTTCCTCGACGAGGTCTATGACAGGCCCCACCTGTTGCTACATCTCGATCATATCCTGCGTCAAGGAAGCGAGGTCCTGCTCCGCGTGCACCCGAGCCTCTACAGCAACCTGGAGGCGGGAATCAAGTCGCTTCTTTTGAGCCTCAAGCTCTCTGATGCGAGCGTCAAGCTCGTTGCGTCTCTTCATGAAGCGATCCTCCTGCTTCTTAGCCTTCACCGCGAACTCCTGCCTACAGTTGTCGCGGAAGAGCTTCTCCTTGGGTACGGACTCCTCCGCCATCTTCTCCTCCTTCTTGCGGAGGTTCTCGTTGGTCTGTGCAAGGCGCTTCTGGTAGAACGCCTCGTCTTGGGTCACCTTGCTTTCGTGAGACTCCAGGTGCTCCCGCTGCGTGGATTGATCTTTCTCGATCTGCTCAACCTGCTCCTCGTGCTTGCGCAACTCAGTCTCGCGGGCGTCAAGTTCTACCCCGCGCTGCATGATCATGCCTTCACGGATGCGCAAGTCCTCCCGGAGCTTCTCCAAGCCCTGCCGCATGTTCTCCGATTCGGCGATGATCCCCGCCTCATGGTCCAGAAGCTCTTGGTGCTTGGTGGAGATCGCCGCCTCGCGCGCCGCCAGCTCCTGATGCTTGGCCTCAGTCTCTGCCTCGAGAGCCTCACGCCTAACACTTAGGTCCGCAAGGGTCTCCTCAACCTCGCGGACCACGCTGATGCGGATCTCTTCAGCATCGCGCAGCACTGCCTCGCGTTGAGCCCGGGCTGCCTCGACCTTCCGGCGGCTGCGCTCCACGGTCTCCTGGAGGCAAGCCCAGCCTCGCGCAAGCTCAGCATCCTCCTCCACCCTGGCGCGATCCTCCTCAGCGAGCTGGGCCTCAAGCCCATCGAGCACCTCCCTCGCTGAGCGAAGGACAGCCTCTCGGCGAGCTGCAACTGGGCGCCGACCCGCAAGACTAAGGCCCATGACTCACCAGAGGGCCTGGAAGCGCCGGCGCCTGCCGATGACTCTGGAACGTCACGCCATGTGCTCGGAGGGGCCTTCTAGGGGCTCTTGTGAGAGCCTCCCTCTTCTTCCACGCTAGGGGCCTTCTGGGGGCTCTGTGAGAGCCTCCCTCGCCTTCCGCGCTGGGGGCTTTCTGGGTGCTCGAGGTGCCCTCACCATCAACCCCACCATCTTTCTGCCCCTGGGGGGCACTCTCCTTTCCCCTGGGAGCAGGGTTGGTATTCTCTGCTGAGGCCGCCCCCGCAGCAGTCTCAGTGTCCACCGTAGGCCCTCCAAGGCTCACGCATGGTGGAGGGGACGACACGGTGGCCTCCTCCATTTCGACGTCAGCGCGCGCCTCTGCAGGCGCAGCTGTCTCCGCCGCGCACTCCTTCACCGGCGACGTGGCCCTTGCCGCATCCTTCCCCAACGTCTTCTCCTGCCGCACAGGAGAGGCGTCAGGCCGCACAGGCGGCGGCATCGACACCTCCGCCTCTTCCTCCTTCTCCTCGTGGCGCCCCTCTGCCTCAAGAGGCGGCGCCGCAGCCTCGGGAGAAGAGGCGTGGCCTCGAGAGGCACCTCCTCAGCCGTAGGCACAGCAGACGCCGCTGCAGCGCTAGAGATCTCCCCAAGTTTCCGGAGCCTCCGCCGTTTTGGCTCCTCGGGGCGCCTGGAGAGGGAGAAGCTCAAAAACCCCTCGAGAGGTCTACACAAGAAAGACATCAAACAGAAAAAGAAGTACAAAACTTACGCCGCGGTGTCGACCCACTTCCTCTTCGTCTGCCACGCAGGTGGAGCGCTGGGCTCCGCGCTCGTACGTGCATCTGCCTCTTCCCGGGCTCCGGCGTTCCTATCGTGGATCGCCTTGGAGCGGGGCTCGCAGTGTCCTGACGAAGCCCCATCATCGTCGCTCTCCTCCTTTCCCTCGACACGCTGCGAGGGAGCGACCACGAACCGGTCACCGCTCCCGGAAGAGATATCATGGATCTCGACTTCAGGCGCCGCACTCTTCGAGGCGCTTGAGTTCTCCGCCGAAGAAGCGGGGCCTCCCGAGGCACCGGTTGCGCCTGCGTCAGACTCCGTAGGCGTCTCCATCATCTCCTCGTCGCCCTCGGCTGGCGCCCCCTGCGCCGCTGACTCCGGGTCCTCGCGAGGCCCGACGTGCCCCTCAGGCACCAGGCCCCACTGGTCGAACTTCGGCATCGTCTGCACGTGCGAGACGCGGCGCCCAAGATCGATCATGTGGAGCGGAACGGCCTTGTCGGTAGGCGCGGGGATGTCTGGAGACGTGAAGAGGGTCTCCATGATGCTGTGCACCTCCTCCTGTGTGAAGAGGGTAGCGCTCAGGCGCATCTTGTCCCTCTGGTTGGAGTACAGCCACATCGCGTCCGCATGCCTCTGGAGTGGAGCAATGCGACGCCTCACGAAGTCCTTGGCCACCATCTGCCCGGTGAGGCCAGCCTCATAGAGGTCCTTCAAGCGCCTCACCACGGGGCCAAGTGTTGCGCCCTTGAGTGCGTTAGAAGACCAGCTCGCCCTCTTCGTCGGAGGCGCTTCAGGCAGTTCGAAGAAGGCGCTCTGGCTCCCGAACTGCATGAGGAACCAGCGCTTGTGGAAGTCCTCCACCTTCTTCGTCACCTTGGTCACAATGTTCTCGCCGTTGCACGTGATGGGGATGTAGACGCCCTTCATGCCATCGGTGATGCGGAAGGACATGCACCCCGACCGCTCCTTGTTCGCCGTGAACCGGAGCATGTAGAAGCTGCGGAAGAGGTCCACCGAGGGCGAAATGCCGATATATGCCTCACAGAGATAGGCGAAGATGGCGAGGATGAGGATGGAGTTGGGGTGGAGATGAAGAACCTGGATCTGGTAGCGCTCAGAACCGCCAGGAAGAAGTCGGAGAAGGGAGGCACGAGCCAGACGTAGAGGGAGTGCATGAAGATGGGGTAGAAGCTGCCGTGGGGGTTGCCCGCTCGCTTGAGCACCATGGCGCCGTGCTCGTTGGACGCTGAGGCTGCCATGTGACGCACCTTGTCCAGTTGCGCTTCCTTCTCAAAGCGGAAGCCGGTCAGAGCCGGCTCGAAATCACCGTCCTGCCGCATCGCGGCAGGCTCGCCGCCCTGCACCACCGCCTCGCCCTTCGTGGATGCGGTGGTCTTCTTGGGCGCCATTGTAGCAAGATTGCAAAGGAGGAGCTTGGGGATTGAGTGCTGGAAAGAAGAAGATGAAAGGGGAATGAGTGGAGTAATGGCCACCTGCGCCGAGCTCTCCGCCATATATAGGCTCATCGAGCCATTACCAGGACGCGGCGGGACCCACCACTACACCCGTTACTTCAGAGGAGATCATGGGATCGTGTCCAGCCGTGACGCTCCACGTATCTCAGGCTGCGCAGGCTTCTTTGGGCCCACGATGGTTCGCCTCCGCCTGAGTAACTCCAGCGTGCCCATCGCGGGCCCGGGGGCTACTGTGGGCTTAGTGGAAACCGGGGTACCATGGGCCGGCCTGCCACAGCCCTCAAACGCTTCGTAGGAAATTCTACTAAGGACCAGGCGCTTAGCCTGACGAGCCTCGCGAGGGATTTTCCCTCGCGAGGATTTCTTTGCTCGACTGAGCATATCTGCTAAGGACCAGACATTCGGCCTAAGGGGCCTCGAGAGGAACTTCTGCCTCAGGAAGGCCTCTCCTAGAAGACCATCAGGTCCTGGCGCATCTCCGCGCTACCCTCGCGAGGTTTTCCCTCGCGAGGAGTCAACGGCTACAGAGCCTCGGCGAGGCTCCAGGCCCTCGCGGGGTTCCTTCAAGTGGAAGCAAGCTCCTGCGCACGCTACAGAGCGCACATGGGCTCTACGCCCACCACAGAGTGACGCGCGTGTCTACGCGCGATGACGAAGATGCCGCAGTTGCCATTCTCGTGTATAAAGCAGTCAACAGAGCTGGAGGAGGCAAAGCGGACTCCAAGACTTGCCAATCTGGTGATAAAGCGGCCGGCCGCCGCTACGCTCCAACTGCGACGTCACCGTGGGGCACGCCACAAAGCTCTGCGGCGCCAGCCCACCGTCCTGGTTGGACGGTGGCATTTTCTGCCAAGACGACGTACTCCCTGCCATGGACCGCGTCCATGGACGCCCCTGACGCTGTGCGCTGTGCTCCATCTTTGCGGCATTGTGGTATCCCTTCCTGCCGGAGATTTTCGGGGAAGAGGACCAACGCCAGTATATAAGGAGCCAGTGTACGACATAGGAGGGGGATCCCGCATTCACCAACTGATTCAACACCCAAGCAGCTACGTCTGAAGGAGAAGGATCCGAGCTCATTCCACCATAGTCCACCATAGCCACAATTGTGCCCTCGGAAAGCACCCTTGTACTGTGAACCTCTCCAAGCAGTGCAATATATCTTAGCAGGACGTAGAGCTTTTACACCACACGGTGGGCCTGAACCTGGGTAGCGGCTCGTGTTCCATCTCTGTCGTGATGTTCCTCACCGAGCTCGACGAGCACTGTCGCCGAGGTTGTTGGGGATCTGTTTGATGTTGTGTTCAGCCCCTTACTCGATTCCTGGCTTTTGAGAGACACCCCTAGTTCCTGGGACTAGTCTCCGATAACATCGTCTACCTCTTTGATCGGCATCGAAGGAGAAGATTGTGTGAGCGTAGAGATCATAGGCTTCAAGGTTGCCATCCGTTGGTGATATAGGTCAAGTGAAGAAGTCGATTTCTAAGAGACGCTTCCCCATATTGGTTCACGAGACAAGATGAAGTGTCTTTTGAAAAACGAGATTTGCCTGCTACTTTTATTGCGTTTACGATGTAGGGAATTCTACATGTCCTTGTTACAAAGGTTCAGCCACACCTCTCCGTTTTAGTTATTTTCTCTATTGCTCTTTTCCAAGAATTCCACTTTCTGCTGGTTAGTTCTCAGGGTTATCTTTCCAACAAAACTAGTTTCATCTCTATCGGAGTTTCCTTGCAAAAGTTATCTAAATTCTCGATCGGGGACGTCATATCTGGGAAAACATGAAAATTAGGTTTAACGGCCTACGAAATGATAAAATATCGATCAAGGCATACAAAAGGTACTTATTGATGACTTTATGTGCAAAATTTGAGTTAAATGAGTATTCTTGGGTTTGGGCGTGCATGAAAGTAAGTTTGTGTCACTGCGTAGAGAAAATGGCAAATAAGTGAATCGTGCGTAATGATCTATGGAGAAAACATATTTTTGACATCATAGCATAAAAATCAAAGTTAACGGTGAGTTATGTGCAGTGTTTGCATCGAATTGTGTATTCTCTCGGTTCTACGCAAATTCTCTATGACCAATAAGGTATTGGGCCATTTTGAGAAATTTCGAACACGAAATTTGTTTAATTTTTGTATTATAGGGCTTCAACCCAAATAATCTATGGTAGGTCATAGATTCCGATGCTTCGGTGGGCCGTTTTTGGCCCAAAGCTCGACCCGTGGGCCCCACGTCGTCTACCCCTTTGACCGACATCGAAAGAGGGTTGACCAATAGACCTGAAGGAGAAGATTGTGTTAGCGTAGAGATCATAGGCTTCAAGGTTGCCATCCGTTGATGATAAAGGTCGAGTGAAGAAGTCGATTTCTAAAAGACGCTTCCCCATATTGGTTCACGAGACAAGATCAAGTGTCTTTTGAAAAACGAGATTTGCCTGCTCCTTTTATTGCGTTTACGATGTAGGGAATTCTACATGTCCGTGTTACAAAGGTTCAGCCACACCTCTCCGTTTTAGTTATTTTCTCTATTGCTCTTTTCCAAGAATTCCACTTTTTGCTGGTTAGTTCTCAGTGTTATCTTTCCAACAAAATTAGTTTCATCTCAATCGAAGTTTACTTGCAAAAGTTATCTAAATTCTTGACCGGGGAGGTCATATCTGGGAAAACACGAAAGTTAGGTATAACGGTCTACAAAACGATAAAAAATCGATCAAGGCATGCAAAAGGTACTTATTGATGACTTTATGTGCAAAATTTGAGTTAAAATGAGTATTCTTGGGTTTGGGCGTGCATGAAAGTAAGTTTGTGTCACTGCGTAGAGAAAATGGCAGATAAGAGAATCGTGCGTAATGATCTACGGAGAAAACATCTTTTTGACATCATAGCATAAAAATCGAAGTTAACGGTGAGTTATGTGCAGTATTTGCATCGAATTGTTTATTCTCTCGGATCTACGCAAATTCTCTATGACCAATAAGGTATTGGACTGTTTTGAGAAATTTCGAACACGAAATTTGTTTAATTTTTGTATTATAGGGTTTCAACCCAAATAATCTGTTGTAGGTTATAGATTCCGATGCTTCGGCGAAACATTTTTGGCCCAAAGCTCGACCCGTGGGCCCCACGTTGTCGACCCCTTTGACCGGCATCGAAAGAGGGTTTACCAATAGACCTAAAGGAGAAGATTGCGTGAGCGTAGATATCATAGGCTTCAAGGTTGCCATGCGTTGGTGATAAAGGTCAAGTGAAGAAGTCGATTTCTAAGAGACGCTTCCCCATATTGGTTCACGAGACAAGATCTGTCTTTTGAAAAACGAGATTTGCCTGCTACTTTTATTGCGTTTACGATGTAGGGAATTCTGCATGTCCATGTTACAAAGGTTCAGCCACACCTCTCCGTTTTAGTTATTTTCTCTATTGCTCTTTTCCAAGAATTCCACTTTCTGCTCGTTAGTTCTCAGGGTTATCTTTCCAACAAAATTAGTTTCATCTCTACCGAAATTTCCTTGCAAAAGTTATCTAAATTCTTGACCGGGGAGGTCATATCTAGGAAAACACGAAAGTTAGGTATAACGGTCTACGAAACGATAAAAAATCGATCAAGGCATTGTAACATCCCAATTTTTTACAAAATTTTAAAACTTTTCATTTGCATCATGCATCATGTCATTGCATAATTGTTTGCATTGTGTTTGAATTCAAATTATGAAATTTGGAGAATTTATCTCAAAAACCTAAATTGCAAAGTATCTGCTAATGCCTTCTCAAACTATTTCAAATTTTCAAATAAAGATTTTGAAAATTTTATACCCAATACATGCTAAACATGTGGGCATGTTTTTACAAAAGTATAGAATTTGGTTTGAGTGGATTTGGATTTATAAATCAAAAGTTATTTGAAGTTGTTTATAAACAGAAAAGAAAAACAGTTTGTGGAAAAAAATGCGAAACGAGCTAAATGGACCGAACCCAACTAACCTACGCGCGGGAGCGACGGATAGCGCAGCCCAACAGCGAGCTCTCCCTCGCTGCCACCCCGGCCCCACCCGTCAGCGCCTTCCTCGCCGTATCTGAACGGCATCGACATCCGTGCTCGACACGGCCTCTGCCCGCCGCAGCCCTAGCCCCTCCCCCACGTCTCCTGCCCCATAAAAAGGAGCACCTCAACGTCCGTGCCCCCAATCCGCAAAAACCCTAACCCTAGATACCGCCGCCATCGCGAATCTCCTCACGGAGCGCCACGCCGCCGCCGCCGTGTTTGGTGGATTCCGGTCAGTTCAACGACCCGCGCCGCTCCTTTTTGGTCACCAGAGACTCCACGCAACTCGGCGCACCTCCCTGACCCATTGCGGTGTTGTTTTGCATGCCAGATCGACGAGTCCGTCCGCGACCGAAGCAAGCCGGCCGTCTTCGTCAACTTCGGCGATCGATCTGGGAAGGAGAAGGACGTCCGCGACCACGCCATCAACGACATCGACTCCGCCTCGTCGCCCTGAACGCCGCGGTACGCTCCAAGACCCGTAGTTAGGCCTAGATTGAATTCCGGCGAAGCTCCGGCGATGGCGCCGCCGTAGGAACTAGGGTTCCGGCATGTTTCCGGCAGAAAACGTCGGTTGTTTTGGTACGTTAGATCTAGGTCGTCGGATCGTGGTTCAACGGTGGAGATTTGAACATCTGCGCGAAGCGGTACCAGCCAACCAGGAGAAGCCACGTCTCCAAGTCGTCCGCGAAGCCGCGCCGCATCCGTCCGCGTCCGTCCGCAACCCGTCCGCATCCGCGTCGCCTGCGATCTGCAGAAGACCAGTCAACGGGGAGCTCTGCACCAATCAGAGAAGGACACGTCGACGGAGGACTCCAGCGCGAGGATCTTTTCGATTTTCTTTACGTTTAAGCCCCTGTGCATCACGGATAGGTCCCCGGATTTTAGATTTGTTATTAATTTTTAGTCCTTTATCCAAAATTTATGAAATTTATATTTTTGGAAACCATATAATGTGTAGAAACTTTCTATATGCTTAATTTGAGGTTTTGACGAAATTATTTAAGATTAATTTTAAAAGTGGTTTAATTGATATTCTGGCTATATTTTTAGTTTAGAAATAGATTTTAAAGTATTTTCTTTTGTTATAATTTTATATGTCTAATTTCTGGCCGTAGTAAAATTCAGTAATTTTTATAAAAGTAATTTGCTACGTTTTGATAATTAATTAGGATTAAATGTTTTTAGGTGTTAATTTAATAATTAAAAATTGATTAAAATTATTCTTCACCATATTTTCGACTAGAAAATTTGACCAAGTCTTTATGACCATGTTATATGTAAAATAACTTAGAAATATTTCACCTCACCCACCAAAGTGTTATTTCTTCCTTAGAAAAATTTTGGGAAATAAAATTTTGAGAACACTTTTACTTAGAACTTTTCCTTAGAAATTTTCAACACATTAAAAGTGCTAAACTTGTCCTTAGAAATTTTCGTATCTAGAAAACTTAGTTGTTTCCTTAGAAATTGTTCTAAGTACTTGCTATAACAAATGTTGGTCCTTAGAAAAATTTATCAACTATTGCTTTCATACCTTTTTCCTTAGCAAATTTTAGCACTTTATATTTTGTTTACTTTCCTTAGAAATTAACTTGGACATGATGTGTTAGCTTTAGTCCTTAGTTAAATTTCGACCCAAGTGTTAAGACCTTGGTCCTTAGTCATTTTTGGACCTTCTTGATTGACTTGTTTTAACTTAGAATTATTTCATGGCATGGCATGGCATGCATGCATCTCTAGTCCTTAGAAATATTTTGCACATCATGCATGACATATTTTCCTTAGAAGTTTTATGAAAGTTGTTTGTTCATTATGTATTGTTTGTTGTGTTAGAATCTCTGGAGGGAACGAGGATTGTTGCAGCTGTTGTTGCTATTCTGCTTGTTGCCACGGCAAGTGGCACACCCCATAAATTTCCTAAGTATTTTTCTATGCATGACTTAGTGTATTTATTTATATGCATGTGTAGGATAGTATTGCTATGCTAAAACTACTATCTCCTTTACACTAGTTGTGTCTAGAATCCTATTGATAACTTGGTAGAATTATTGATGCTATGCAAATTTGTTTTATTCAAAGCTTAAATTCTACTAAGTTAATTTATCACCTGGGTGGATTTGGGATTGCATGGCTGCCAGAGTTGAGTGTTTATTCACTTGTGGATTGCCATCCAGGATTAAAGGGACCAATGTTTCTCTAAGTGAAGTTGCTTACCGTGCAGCCATTAGTCATATGGGCTTTGGCTAGATGGATTAAGTTGCGTGGACTCGCCCCGACTTGATAGGTGGTGGTAGAATGGTTAGAATGGGAGCGCGTCAAGTCGGTATGGGATGGGAAAATGCTTCTGAAAAGTCTCATCTCAACTCTCTCCTTTTCCTTAGCACAAATTGAGTGCTTGAGGATAGTTTGGGTTTGTTGGGTCTAATGGTGAAAGTGCACAACCTCTGCAGAGTTAAAACTAAGTACTTAGCCGTGTCCCCGGTTACGGACAATTGAAGCAGCTGATCAAGGATGGCAACGGAGGCTCCCAACATCTTATTTCTCTAAGTAAAACTTGATGGGTGAACAAGGGTAGAAGAGACTATGGATTTCATGCCATATTGTCTCGAACATTTGAAGAAAATGTTTTACAAAGTGTTAGACAAAATTAGCTTTTATGCAAAATAGCCTTGAACTCCACCAGCCAAATATGCATATAGGCTATAGAGTTATTCCATTAAGTGTCCACATAGTGTCACTTGCCAGATCCATTTTTAATGGTATCCGACCCACTCTGTTGCAAATTATTAATTGTTGCAGAATTTTCTTACGATGAGTAAGGACTACGTTTGGGTTCCGAGTCTACAACCAACATGTTTTCGACTGTCGCGCATCATGAAGATGGAGGCTCTTTGAAGATTTATTTCCGCTGCTTTATTTGTTTTAAGCTAGCTTTAAGCTATGCAAAGATGTATCGAACCATTTATTTTTCCGAGTCTGGATCATTCGTGTAATAATTGATACAATGTTGTGATATTCGTCTTAAACTATGTGTGCAAATGAAACGATCCAGGGGTTTGCACTATACACAGGTACCTTGCCATTTTCTAAGTGCAGGTACATTACAGGCATACAAAAGGTACTTATTGATGACTTTATGTGCAAAATTTGAGTTAAAATGAGTATTCTTGGGTTTGGACGTGCATGAAAGTAAGTTTGTGTCACCGCGTAGAGAAAATGGCAAATAAGAGAATCGTGCGTAATGATCTACGGAGAAAACATCTTTTTGACATCATAGCATATATATCGAAGTTAACGGTGAGTTATGTGCAGTGTTCGCATTGAATTGTGTATTCTCTCGGTTCTACGCAAATTCTCTATGACCAATAAGGTATTGGACTGTTTTGAGAAATTTCGAGCATGAAATTTGTTTATTTTTTGTATTATAGGGTTTCAACCCAAATAATCTATTATAGGTCCTATATTTCGATGCTTCGGCATTCCGTTTCTGGCCCAAAGCTCGACCCGTGGGCCCCTGTCGTCTACCCCTTTGACCGGCATCGAAAGAGGGTTGACCAATAGACCTAAAGGAGAAGATTGTGTGAGTGTAGAGATCATAGGCTTCAAGGTTGCCATCCGTTGGTGATAAAGGTCAAGTGAAGAAGTCGATTTCTAAGAGACGCTTCCCCATATTGGTTCACGAGACAAGATCAAGTGTCTTTTGAAAAATGAGATTTGCCTGCTACTTTTATTGCGTTTACGATGTAGCGAATTCTACATGTCCGTGTTACAAAGGTTCAGCCACACCTCTCCATTTTAGTTATTTTCTCTATTGCTCTTTTCCAAGAATTCCACTTTCTGCTCGTTAGTTCTTAGGGTTATCTTTCCAACAAAATTAGTTTCATCTCTACCGAAGTTTCCTTGCAAAAGTTATCTAAATTCTTGACTGGGGAGGTCATATCTGGGAAAACACGAAAGTTAGGTATAACGGTCTATGAAATGATAAAAAATTGATCAAGGCATACAAAAGGTACTTATTGATGACTTTATGTGCAAAATTTGAGTTAAAATGAGTATTCTTGGGTTTGGGCGTGCATCAAAGTAAGTTTGTGTCACTGCGTAGAGAAAATGGCAAATAAGAGAATCATGCGTAATGATCTACGGAGAAAACATCTTTTTGACATCATAGCATAAATATCGAAGTTAACGGTGAGTTATGTGCAGTGTTTGCATTGAATTGTGTATTCTCTCGGTTCTACGCAAATTCTCTATGACCAATAAGGTATTGGACTATTTTGAGAAATTTCGAGCATGAAATTTGTTTATTTTTTGTATTATAGGGTTTCAACCCAAATAATCTATTGTAGGTCCTAGATTTCGATGCTTCGGCATGCCGTTTCTGGCCCAAAGCTCGACCCGTGGGCCCCCGTCGTCTACCCCTTTGACCGGCATCGAAAGAGGGTTGACCAATAGACCTAAAGGAGAAGACTGTGTGAGCGTAGAGATCATAAGCTTCAAGGTTGCCATCCGTTGGTGATAAAGGTCAAGTGAAGAAGTCGATTTCTAAGAGACGCTTCCCCATATTGGTTCACGAGACAAGATCAAGTGTCTTTTGAAAAACGAAATTTGACTGCTACTTTTATTGCGTTTACGATGTATGGAATTCTACATGTCCGTGTTACAAAGGTTCAGCCACACCTCTCCGTTTTAGTTATTTTCTCTATTGCTCTTTTCCAAGAATTCCACTTTCTGCTCGTTAGTTCTCAGGGTTATCTTTCCAACAAAATTAGTTTCATCTCTACCGAAGTTTCCTTGCAAAAGTTATCTAAATTCATGACTGGGGAGGTCATATCTGGGAAAACACGAAAGTTAGGTATAACGGTCTACGAAACAATAAAAAATCGATCAAGGCATACAAAAGGTACTTAATGATGACTTTATGTGCAAAATTTGAGTTAAAATGAGTATTCTTGGGTTTGGGCGTTCATGAAAGTAAGTTTGTGTCACTGCGTAGAGAAAATGGCAAATAAGAGAATCATGCGTAATGATCTACGGAGAAAACATCTTTTTGACATCATAGCATAAAAATCGAAGTTAACGGTGAGTTATGTGCAGTGTTTGCATCGAATTGTGTATTCTCTCGGTTCTACGCAAATTCTCTATGACCAATAAGGTATTGTACTATTTTGAGAAATTTCGAACACGAAATTTGTTTATTTTTGTATTATAGGGTTTCAACCCAAATAATCTATTGTAGGTCATAGAATTCGATGCTTCGGCATGCCGTTTCTGGTCCAAAGCTCGACCCGTGGACCCCACATCATCTACCCCTTTGACCGGCATCGAAAGTGGGTTGACCAATAGACCTGAAGGAGAAGATTGTGTGAGCGTAGAGATCATAGGCTTCAAGGTTGCCATCCGTTGGTGATAAAGGTCAAGTGAAGAAGTCGATTTCGAAGAGACGCTTCCCCATATTGGTTCACGAGACAAGATCAAGTGTCATTTGAAAAACGAGATTTGCCTGCTACTTTTATTGCGTTTACGATGTAGGGAATTCTACATGTCCATGTTACAAAGGTTCAGCCACACCTCTCCATTTTAGTTATTTTCTCTACTGCTCTTTTCCAAGAATTCCACTTTCTGCTGGTTAGTTCTCAAGTTTATCTTTCCAACAAAATTAGTTTCATCTCAATCGAAGTTTCCTTGCAAAAGTTATCTAAATTCTTGACCGGGGAGGTCATATCTGGGAAAACACGAAACTTAGGTATAACGGTCTACGAAACGATAAAAAATCGATCAAGGCATAAAAAAGGTACTTATTGATGACTTTATGTGCAAAATTTGAGTTAAAATGAGTATTCTTGGGTTTGGGCGTGCATGAAAGTAAGTTTGTGTCACTGCGTAGAGAAAATGGCAAATAAGAGAATCGTGCGTAATGATCTACGGAGAAAACATCTTTTTGACATCATAGCATAAAAATCGAAGTTAACGGTGAGTTATGTGCAGTGTTTGCATCGAATTGTGTATTCTCTTGGTTCTACGCAAATTCTGTATGACCAATAAGGTATTGGACTGTTTTGAGAAATTTCGAACACAAATTAGTTTAATTTTTGTATTATAGGATTTGATGCATGTAAAATGCATACATGAACTTTGCATTATTTTACTTATATTTCAGTCATATTTGCATCATATAAGGGTTATATCACTGTTTTATAATGATTTGGGAATATTTGATATGTTTCCTATTTTTATGGAATTAACCCTGCATAGGCAGAAAACCCTATTTCTATATTTTAATGTTTCAGGGACCCAAACGATGTCCAAATGACCTGGAAATTTACGAGCATCAGTTTTTGGAAGGAATAAGACTTGGGAGCGAAGGAAGCGAACAAGCGGAGGCCCGAGGCCCAAAAGAGGGTGGCCCACGCGGCAAGGTATAGGGGCCTCGTGGGACCCACCATCTGGAGCCTCGAGGCTCCGTTGCCGTCGATCTTTCCTCCACCGACTCCATTTTGACCTAAAACCGACTATAAAAATAGTCCCCTACGCCCTTCGGAAAGGAGCGCCGCAGAAACACAGAAACACCGAAACAGAGACCTAGAGTTGCAGATTGGAGGAGGAAAACTCCGGCGGGGCGCTGCCGGCGTTGTCTCCATCTTCTCCAACAACTTCTACACCATCTCCATGATGAAGAGGGAGTAGTCCACCTCTGGACTATGGGTTTGTGGAAGTAACTTATGTATCTCTCCTCTCTCTTGAGCTTCAACCATATGAGCTGCTGAACATGATTACGGTTATCTATGTAATAACTTTGTGGTGGATCATTTTATAAGTTAATATATGTTTGAGATTGCAATGGTTTTGTTTCAGTTATGAAAGTAGATGCATATTATGTACCCCGTTCTTATTTACTTGTCATGATCAAGCATGTTTATGAGAGCGTGTGAGGGGGAACGTGTGCATTAGTTGGAGTAACGGGGGGTGACTAGTGCAGCGAACGTGAGAGAAAGTTCTGCGATCCACTTGGGTATCTCTACCTTACTTTGTTGCCTCACTAGGGATAAAAAGAAATACCATGCTACCGGAGATGTGGGTGTGACCATTGCCACTACTCCATGACTAGATCTAGCATGTTCTTATTTTAACTTCATGTCATGATACTTATTGCTATACTCTAAATTATCTTAATTACTGAGATGTTATGATTTAGTTCGCATCTTGGTGGAGTATAAGAGAGACTAATAACCAAAAGGTCTCTATGTTAGGATGTGATGCCCATATAATTATAACTTGTCATTAAATTGTTATGTTGCAATCTCATATGTCAACTCTAGTGTTCCATTGTCTACCACTTTATTAAAGAGAGAGTGCATTTGTGAAACCATGAACCCCGGTCCATTTTTAATCATAAGAAACACCTTTCAAACAACTTTTATCACTTTTCCATTTTCTGCCATTTAAAAATCCAAAAATACAAAAACACTTTTACATCTGCATTCATCATATAAAACCCAAAAATATCATTTATCATTGCTACCACCATCCTTGCATATTTATTTACCACCATTGCATATTTATTTCTTGTTTGCATTGCATATTATCTTGATATCATTCTCACACCTTGTGCTTGACAACCACTAGGTGTGGTTGAGGACCAAAATATTTACTTTGCTTTATAGGTAACCAAAAGAAGGATAGGAAAGATAAATCTTCACTACTGATTCCCCGAGAGTTCGATATTAAACCCTCAAGTCACCCCTCGTGGGGAAAACACGTCTTCCACTTACTACATAGTCTGCACTTGGAGTCTCAACCTAACCCATTTACTTTTCACGCAGGTAACTACGTGAAGGGCCATCAAGACTGTTTTCTGGCGCCGTTGCCGGGGAATCATTGCTAAAAGGTTTATCCAAGGGTCCCCTGCACTAGCTCTATTTTCTGGCGCCGGGTTTATCCAAGGATATCTCACCAAGTCAACTTCATCACTAACTTGTGCTAACACCTAAGCTTGGGGAGGTTGCACCTACGTGAGCATCATCTTATCCATCTTTATCTTCAAAGCAATTTATCTTGTTTTGTCATTGTCTTGCATTTTTAAGTTCGGTTTGCATATTTATTTTCAGTTTTGCATAAAAAATTAAAAAACACATAAAAACTTGCTAAAATGGGAGAAAGAACTAAGTTGTGTGATTACACAAACACTCCAAATGATCAATTTATTGCTAGGCCCATTGCCACACCTAAGATAAATGCTGATAGTTATGAAGTAAGTCCTAGTTTGTTGAACTTGATAACTAGGGAACAATTTGGCGGTAGTGCTATGGAGGATGCCTTTATGTATCTTCATGATTTTGTTGAAATATGTGACATGCAGAAATTTAAAAATGTGGAAAGTGATATTCTAAAACTGAAGTTATTTCCTTTCTCACTTAGAGGAAAAGTTAAAGAGTGGCTGCATTCATTACCTATTGATAGCATTAAAACTTGGGATGATTTAAAAGAAGCTTTCATTAAGAAATACTATCCTCCTGTTAAAATTTTGCAAAATAGAAACAACATTCTTTCTTTTAGGCAAAATGAAAATGAACATGTTGCTATGGCTTGGGATAGGATTATACTTATGCTTAGAACTTGTCCATTACATGGGGTCAACGAATGGACCATATTACACTCTTTTTACAATGGTCTAAATTACATGTCTAGAAATATTCTTGATTCTGCTGCTCGAGGTGCTTTTATGTAAAAAACTATAGTAGAAGCTAAGAACATATTGGAAAGTATTTTGCAAAACTATTGTCAATGGCATACTGATAGAGCACCTAATCCATCTAAGAAAGTAAACTCCATAAAGAAACAAATGATTTGTCATCTAAAATGGATACTATTCTTGCTTTCATTAATAAACAAAATATTGAAAATGTGCCAAACAAATATGCTACTAGTAGTAATGTTTCTAGTGATTTGGAGAACACCATTAGATCATTTATATCTTCTCAAAAGGAGCTTAATAAGGAATTTATATCTAAGTTTGAAAAACAAGACTCTTTGTTTGAAAGGGTAGATCAGCTCACTAAGGAAGTTTCCTCATTAAAGGACACCATTATAGCTCAAAAACATGAGGAAATAATTAAATATTTCAAGAGGTTATAAATAAATCTTGGGAACATATTCATGAAAGAGAGAATTGCTAAGGAAACTATTATGGTAATGAAAGAGAGAAAAGTTGAGGAAGTTAAAATGCTTAGTGAAGTCAAGGTACCATTGCTTGACTTAGAGAATTGTAGCTTGCATGAATTAATATCTATCTTACAAAAATTTGCAAGTGATCCTTCTATTAATGTTAACCAAGCTGGTTTTGGTTCTTATATTGCTAATCATGTCTTGAAAGAAAAGATTGCTAGGTACAACCAAGAGGCTATGATACCACCTAAGCTTGGGGATATATGGATTCCCAAAGTCCTAGTAACCATTGGAAAAGAGACACACCATGCTATACTTGATCTAGGATCTAGTGTCTCTGTTTTATCTAAAGAACTATATGAATACTTGAATTGAAGAATCTTGAAAAATGCTCTATTGAACTTGCACTTGCTGATGATTCCATTAAACATGCTTTAGGAAAGTAAGTGATGTTATGGTAGAGTTACATATGACATTTGTGCCTGTTGATTTTCTAATCATGGATATGGGGAATAAAACCTCTAGTCCAATTATTCTTGGAAGACCTTTTCTTCGTACTACAGGTGCTATCATTGATTCAAAAGAAGGGAATGTGAAGTTTCAGTTTCCACACAAGAAGTGCATGGAACACTTCCCAAGGAAGAGGGCACATCATTCAAGCTCCCTCATGAGCTTCGTCCTCTATAAACATCAAGTAAGAAGCCTAGCTATATGGCTATAAAGAAAGCGCTTTACGGGAGGCAACCCGGTTGTTTTTATTTGTGATTTTCTTTGTGTCCTCTTGCTGTAACAAGAGACTTAGTGTTTAGTTTAGTTTCTGGAATTTTTAATAAAGTGCCAAGTTTTACTCATTTTGGTTTGAAAAAGTTGCTTATAGCGTTCGGAGATTTTATTCCTGCACGAATCTGTGCACGGTATGATTTTTAATTCTTATTCTGTAACTCCGAATGAGCTCATATTTGAACTGTAGTTGCAACTTTTCATCCTCTGTATGCATGAATTTTTAGGAATTTTTCGACAAAGTTAAGTAGGGTAGAAAAATACGTTTTGCTGCTGCTGTTTTTCTGGACAGATTCTGTCCCATTTTGTTTGATGCATGCTTAGAACTTTTAACTTGAACCTTTTTTATCCAATTGAGTTTATGAGTAGGCATACAACATTATACACTTTCTGGACATTCATATGAATTTTTGTCTAAGGATTATATGCAGCAAGAAATCTATTTGTTTATCACTACTAATGCACCCCACAGAAAAAGAAATGGGAGAAACGGTGTTTTGAAGTTTTTTCACAGGGATTAGAGGAGATGCACCAAGAGCTATCCAAGGATGGTGAAGACCATAAGCTTGGGGATGTGAAGACAACCCCACTGGACCTACACACTCTCGGTTTGCACACGTCTAACTTCTGTTTTTCGATCGAAACACTTTATCGCATAAACTTGGAGCGTCTTTTTGTTTGTTTTGGTTTGATTTTTATTTTGTGAGACCACCACACTATCATTTATATATGAGAGAGCTACTGGAAATTTGGGTTGAATTATGTTGGATGCTATTATAGATTGGGAAAAGGGATGTTTGAGTTGATTTTAAAAGATACATATAGTTGCATGATTCATGAGCTTTTAATGAGTAATAATTTGCAAGTATTTTATCAAGAGCTATCTTTTATTCATGTTTTGATGCTGAATGTTATTTACTTTGTTTAACATGGATTAGTTAGTTCTATGGACACTCATGCATGCATTTAGATGGTCAACTTTCTCCCTCTTGCTAGCCCAAAAATTCCAACAAGCAAAAACTTGTTTCCAACACCTTCAACCAAAGTTTTTCCAGTGAGTCCACCATATCTACCTATTAGCTTTATGCTATTCCGAGTATGTTTATCATGATATTTTGTTATCTATACCTCTGAATGAAAATGCTTGTGTTATTTATTGTTGTGGGAAAAGTTGGTTATAGAGCTCTCTCGAACTTGATGCACACTTTACTTTCATTGCATAAATAAACATGACCCATTGTGATTAAAATTATGATGTTGTGGGCTTGACAAATGTCTTTGGTTGAGAGTTAGCTCATATGTGCTGTCACATGGCAAGCTTTCAACATGCACTTCATTTCATTTAGTTGATATCATGTACTTTTGTTTATGGATGCTTACCATGGGTGAAATAAATGTGGAAATGAAGTGAGTTTAAATGAGTTTGTATAAATGGTTAGAGAGACGCCTGGGCCGCTAATCTAAGCCATGCATCATTCATGGTGGAAATTTACTTACATGCTATGGTGAACCTTCTGTGATACACCTTACAATAAAAAGCTATCTAATGGTAAATAAAAAGGGTGTTGAGATTGTTCATTGTGTTTGTTTGTCTTGTCATTTTGATATGGGCTTGTTCCATATCCTGGGACAAGAGGTACCCCAGTTGACGCTCTTAATGATACTATTATTACTTACAATGATATTTAACTTGAACTTGCTTTGTTTCCCAAGTTGAGTAACACATGGAGTAGGTACTTGTATTCAAGGGGCATGAGACTTTCAACCTGTACTTTGTCAAGCACACTACTCATATTTGCTTTCACTTTAAACTTAATCATTCAAGATGCTATGATAGGGGAATGAGAGCTTGACACCAAGGATTACCACATTACAATCATTACTTAAGTAGAGAAGTTCAGAAGTTAGATGAAACTTATTCATGCTTTACCTCTACTCATATATATATCTTTCCAAAGTGTCCACCTTTTATATTCAGATTTTCATCAATACTCTATGACCATTATAGGATGTTCTTTCTTTTCATTATGCATACATGTGGTCCATAGTACTTTCTTTTATGTTACACTTTGTGAATTATCATTGAACATCCTTGCATTGAATACTTGATATCACTTCATAAACTATCTTGCATATTGCTACTCCTTTTAAGAATGAATCATTTGACTCTATGTAGCAATAGTAATCATCTTTGATATCCATTGATAGTATTAAATTGCAAAGTCCATGTTAGTTTTATCACCTTCATACTCGAGGACGAGTATAGGTTAAGCTTGGGGATGTTGATGCATGTAAAATGCATACATGAACTTTGCATTATTTTACTTATATTCCAGTCATATTTGCATCATATAAGGGTTATATCACTGTTTTATAATGATTTTGGGAATATTTGATATGTTTCCTATTTTTTATGGAATTAACCCTGCACAGGCAGAAAACCCTATTTCTATATTTTAATGTTTCAGGGACCCAAACGACGTCCAAATGACCTGGAAATTTACGAGCATGTTTTTGGAAGGAAGAAGACTTGGGAGCGAAGGAAGCGAACAAGCGGAGGCCCGAGGCCCAAAAGAGGTGGCCCACGCGGCCAGGTACAGGCCGCGTGGGACCCACATCTGGGCCTCGAGCTCCGTTGCCGTCGATCTTTCCTCCACCGACTCCGTTTTGACCTAAAACCGACTATAAAAATAGTCCCCACGCCTTCGGAAGGAGCGCCGCAGAAACACAGAAACACCGAAACAGAGACCTGGAGTTGCAGATTGGAGGGGGAAAACTCCGGCGGGGCGCTGCCGGCGTGGTCTCCATCTTCTCCAACGACTTCTCCACCGTCTCCATGATGAAGAGGGAGTAGTCCACCTCTGGACTATGGGTTTGTGGAAGTAACTTATGTATCTCTCTCTCTCTGAGCTTCACTAATTAGTACCGTATGAGCTGCTGAACATGATTACGGTCATCTATGTAATACCTTTGTGGTGGATCTTTTTATGAGTTAATATATGTTTGAGATTGCAATGGTTTTGTTTCAGTTATGAAAGTAGATGCATATTATGTACCCCGTTCTTATTTACTTGTCATGATCAAGCATGTTTATGAGAGCGTGTGAGGGGGAACGTGTGCATTAGTTGGAGTAACGGGGGGTGGCTAGTGCAGTGAACGTGAGAGAAAGTTCTGCGATCCACTTGGGTATCTTACCTTACTTTGTTGCCTCACTAGGGATAAAAAAAATACCATGCTACCGGAGATGTGGGTGTGACCATTGCCACTACTCCATGACTAGATCTAGCATGTTCTTATTTTAACTTCATGTCATGATACTTATTGCTATACTCTGAGTTATCTTAATTACTGAGGTGTTATGATTTAGTTCGCATCTTGGTGGAGTATAAGAGAGACTAATAACCAAAAGGTCTCTATGTTAGGACGTGATGCCCATATAATTATAACTTGTCATTAAACTGTTGTGTTGCAATCTCATATGTCAACTCTAGTGTTCCATTGTCTACCACTTTATTAAAGAGAGAGTGCATTTGTGAAACCATGAACCCCGGTCCATTTTTAATCATAAGAAACACCTTTCCAACAACTTTTACCACTTTTCCATTTTCTGCCATTTAAAAATCCGAAAATACAAAAACACTTTTACATCTTGCATTCATCATATAAAACCCAAAAATATCATTTATCATTGCTACCACCATCCTTGCATATTTATTTACCACCATTGCATATTTATTTCTTGTTTGCATTGCATATTATCTTGATATCATTCTCACACCTTGTGCTTGACAACCACTAGGTGAGGTTGAGGACCAAAACATTTACTTTGTTTTGTAGGTAACCAAAAGAAGGATAGGAAAGATAAATCTTCACTACTGATTCCCCGAGAGTTCGATATTAAACCCTCGAGTCACCCCTCGTGGGGAAAACACGTTTTCCACTTACTACACACTCTGCAGTTGGAGTCTCAACCTAACCCATTTACTTTTCACGCAGGTAACTACGTGAAGGGCCATCAGGGTTTCAACCCAAATAATCTATTGTAGGTCATAGATTCTGATGCTTCGGCGCGTCGTTTTTGGCCCAAAGCTCGACCCGTGGGCCCCACGTTGTCTACCCCTTTGACCGGCAGCGAAAGAGGGTTGACCAATAGACCTAAAGGAGAAGATTGTGTGACGTAGAGATCATAGGCTTCAAGGTTGCCATCCGTTGGTGACAAAGGTCAAGTGAAGAAGTCGATTTCTAAGAGATGCTTCCCCATATTGGTTCACGAGACCAGATCAAGTGTCTTTTGAAAAACAAGATTTGCCTGCTACTTTTATTGCATTTACGATGTAGGGAATTCTACATGTCTGTGTTACAAAGGTTCAGCCACACCTGTCTGTTTTAGTTATTTTCTCTATTGCTCTTTTCAAAGAATTCCACTTTCTGCTGGTTAGTTCTCAGGGTTATCTTTCCAACAAAATTAGTTCCATCTCTATCGAAGTTTCCTTGCAAAAGTTATCTAAATTCTTGACCGGGGAGGTCATATCTAGGAAAACATGAAAGTTAGGTATAACGGTCTACAAAATGATAAAAAATCGATCAAGGCATACAAAGGTACTTATTGATGATTTATGTGCAAAATTTGAGTTAAAATGAGTATTCTTGGGTTTGGGCGTGCATGAAAGTAAGTTTGTGTCACTGCGTAGAGAAAATGGCAGATAAGAGAATCGTGCGTAATGATCTACGGAGAAAACATCTTTTCGACATCATAGCATAAAAATCGAAGTTAACGGTGAGTTATGTGCAGTGTTTGCATCGAATTGTGTATTCTCTCGGTTCAACGCAAATTCTCTATGACCAATAAGGTATTGGACTGTTTTGAGAAATTTCGAACACGAAATTTCTTTAATTTTTGTATTATAGGGTTTCAACCCAAATAATCTATTGTAGGTCATAGATTCTGATGCTTCGGCGCGCCGTTTTTGGCCCAAAGCTCGACCCATGGGCCCCACGTCGTCTACCCCTTTGACCGGCATCGAAAGAGGGTTGACCAATAGACCTGAAGGAGAAGATTGTGTGAGCGTAGAGATCATAGCCTTCAAGGTTGCCATCCGTTGGTGATAAAGGTCAAGTGAAAAAGTCGATTTCTAAGAGACGCTTCCCCATATTGGTTCATGAGACAAGATCAAGTGTCTTTTGAAAAATGAGATTTGCTTGCTACTTTTATTGCGTTTACGATGTAGGGAATTCTATATGTCCATGTTACAAAGGTTCAGCCACACCTCTCCGTTTTAGTTATTTTCTCTATTGCTCTTTTCCAAGAATTCCACTTTCTGCTGGTTAGTTCTCAGGGTTATCTTTCCAACAAAATTAGTTTCATCTCAATCCGAGTTTAATTGCAAAAGTTATCTAAATTCTTGACCGGTGAGGTCATATCTGGAAAACTCAAAAGTTAGGTATAACGGTCTATGAAACGATAAAAAATCGATCAAGGCATACAAATGGTACTTATTGATGACTTTATGTGCAAAATTTGAGTTAAAATGAGTATTCTTGAGTTTGGGTGTGCATAAAAGTAAGTTCGTGTCACTGCGTAGAGAAAATGGTAAATAAGAGAATCGTGCGTAATGATCTACGGAGAAAACATCTTTTGACATCATAGCATAAAAATTGAAGTTAACGGTGAGTTATGTGTAGTGTTTGCATCGAATTGTGTATTCTCTCGGTTCTACGCAAATTCTCTATGACCAATAAGGTATTGGACTGTTTTGAGAAATTTCGAACACGAAATTTGTTTAATTTTTGTATTATAGGGTTTCAACCCAAATAATCTATTGTAGGTCATAGATTCCAATGCTTCGGCGCGCCGTTTTTGGCCCAAAGCTCGACCCGTGGGCCCCACGTCGTCTACCCCTTTGACCGGCATCGAAAGAGGGTTGACCAATAGACCTGAAGGAGAAGATTGTGTGAGCGTAGAGAACAAAGGCTTCAAGGTTGCCATCCATTGGTGATAAAGGTCCAGTGAAGAAGTCGATTTCTAAGAGACGCTTCCCCATATTGGTTCATCAGACAAGATCAAGTGTCTTTTGAAAAATGAGATTTGCTGCTACTTTTATTGCGTTTACGATGTAGGGAATTCGACTTGTCCGTGTTACAAAGGTTCAGCCACACCTCTCCGTTTTAGTTATTTTCTCTATTGCTCTTTTCCAAGAATTCCACTTTCTGCTGCTTAGTTCTCAGGGTTATCTTTCCAACAAAATTAGTTTCATCTCAATCGAGTTTAATTGCAAAAGTTATCTAAATTCTTGACCGGGGAGGTCATATCTGGAAAACTCGAAAGTTAGGTATAACGGTCTACGAAACGATAAAAAATCGATCAAGGCATACAAAAGGTACTTATTGATGACTTTATGTGCAAAATTTGAGTTAAAATGAGTATTCTTGAGTTTGGGCGTGCATAAAAGTAAGTTTGTGACACTGCGTAGAGAAAATGGTAAATAAGAGAATCATGCGTAATGATCTATGGAGAAAACATCTTTTTGACATCATAGCATAAAAATCGAAGTTAACGGTGAGTTATGTGTATTGTTTGCATCGAATTGTGTATTCTCTCGGTTCTACTCAAATTCTCTATGACCAATAAGGTATTGGACTGTTTTGAGAAATTTCGAACATAAAATTTGTTTAATTTCTGTATTATAGGGTTTCAACCCAAATAATATATTGTAGGTCATAGATTCCGATGCTTCGGCGCACCGTTTTTGGCCCAAAGCTCGACCTGTGGGCCCCACGTCGTCTACCCCTTTGACCGACATTGAAAGAGGGTTGACCAATGGACCTGAAGGAGAAGATTTGTGAGCGTAGAGATCATAGGCTTCAAGGTTGCCATCCGTTGGTGATAAAGGTCAAGTGAAAAAGTCGATTTCTAAGAGACGCTTCCCCATATTGGTTCACGAGACAAGATCAAGTGTCTTTTGAAAAACGAGATTTGCCTGCTAATTTTATTGCGTGTACGATGTAGGGAATTCTACATGTCCGTGTTACAAAGGTTCAGCCACACCTCTCCGTTTTAGTTATTTTCTCTATTGCTCTTTTCCAAGAATTCCACTTTCTGCTGGTTAGTTCTCAGGGTTATCTTTCCAACAAAATTAGTTTCATCTCAATAGGAGTTTCCTTGCAAAAGTTATCTAAATTCTTGACCGGGGAGGTCATATCTAGGAAAACACGAAAGTTAGGTATAACGGTCTGCGAAATGATAAAAAATCGATCAAGGCATAGAAAAGGTACTTATTGATGACTTTATGTGCAAAATTTTAGTTAAAATGAGTATTGTTGGGTTTGGGCGTGCATGAAAGTAAGTTCATGTCACTGCGTAGAGAAAATGGCAAATAAGAGAATCGTGCGTAATGATCTACGGAGAAAACATCTTTTTGACATCATAGCATAAAAATCAAAGTTAACGGTTAGTTATGTGCAGTGTTTGCATCGAATTGTGTATTCTCTCGGTTCTATGTAAACTCTCTATGACCAATAATGTATTGGACTGTTTTGAGAAATTTCGAACACAAAATTTGTTTAATTTTTGTATTATAGGGTTTCAACCCAAATAATCTATTGTAGGTCATAGATTCCGATGCTTCGGCGCGCCGTTATTGGCCCAAAGCTCGACCCGTGGGCCCCACGTCGTCTACCCCTTTGACCGACATCGAAAGAGGGTTGACCAATAGACCTGAAGGAGAAGATTGTGTGAGCGTAGAGATCATAGGCTTCAAGGTTGCCATCCGTTGGTGATAAAGGTCAAGTGAAGAAGTCGATTTCTAAGAGCACTTCCCCATATTGGTTCACGAGACAAGATCAAGTGTCTTTTGAAAAACGAGATTTGACTGCTACTTTTATTGCGTTTACGATGTAGGGAATTCTACATGTCCGTGTTACAAAAGTTCAGCCACACCTCTCCGTTTTAGTTATTTTCTCTATTGCTCTTTTCCAAGAATTCCACTTTCTGCTGGTTAGTTCTCAGGGTTATCATTCCAACAAAATTAGTTTCATTCAATCAGAGTTTCCTTGCAAAAGTTATCTAAATTCTTGACCGGGGAGGTCATATCTGGAAAAACACGAAAGTTAGGTATAACGGTCTACGAAACGATAAAAAATTGATCAAGGCATAGAAAAGGTACTTATTGATGACTTTATGTGTAAAATTTGAGTTAAAATGAGTATTGTTGGGTTTGGGCCTGCATGAAAGTAAGTTCGTGTCACTGCGTAGAGAAAATGGCAAATAAGAGAATCGTGCGTAATGATCTAGGATAAAACATCTTTTTGGCATCATAGCATAAAAATCGAAGCTAACGGAGAGTTATGTGCAGTGTTTACATCGAATTGTGTATTCTCTCGGTTCTACGGAAATTCTCTATGACCAATAAGGTATTGGACTGTTTTGAGAAATTTCAAACATGAAATTTGTTTAATTTTTGTATTATAGGGTTTCAACCCAAATAATCTATTGTAGGTCATAGATTCCGATGCATCGACGCGCCGTTTTTGGCCCAAAGCTCGACCCGTGGGCCCCGTGTCATCTACCGCTTTGACCGGCATCGAATGAGGGTTGACCAATTGACCTGAAGGAGAAGATTGTGGGTTTGTCACGTCAGATGTCATGGATGACTTCGTAGGTGTGGGATTTGCGTGAGTCAATCGTCTCCGAGCTTGGGATCGCAGGAACAAGGACGAACACAGATTTACCCAGGTTCAGCCCCTCAATGTGAGGTAAAGACCTACTTCCTGCCTACCCTGGATTCGTATTGATATGATATATGTGGTGTTACAATGGAGGCGCTCCGATCTGGGAACTCGCCGTAAGAGCTAGGGTTTTAGGGCTTGATAGCTTGACCCTGTCTAAGTCCTGCGAGTCTTCTTTATATTCAAAGAGGCTCGCTAGGTTACATGAGTTCTACACGAAGCCGATTGCAAGCTTGTCATCCAAGGCAAGTTTTACCACTGACCTTCTGGAGCCTTCCTTTCGCAGGCCGCGATCCTTGATCGGCCCATCTTTTACGTGGCCCAATAATAGTGTGATCATGAAATCGCCGTTTTGGCCTTGAATAAGTCGCGGGTTAATTATTCCCCCGACATTAGCCCCCAAGTGTAGCCTGAACTTCATGGAATATCTTGATATGTTTTCTTGACTTTGAAAGGTTCCTTGGACGTTTAGGCTGCACTTTTTCTTTTTGGCTTGCACTTCCTTGCTCTGCGACTCATGATCACGTTGGACTGGCTTTTACCCGCAGTTTTGGGGCGGCCTTGAAAATGCATCTGACTTCGTGATCTTCTTACTCTGTCAAGGTTTGCCTGATAGCTTCAACACTTGATGATGACCAATCTTAAAATTTTTGATAACAATATGCTGTAGCCCCCAAGGATTGAGCTGATGTGATTTGACAATCATCTCAATTCTTCTCAAGAGGTTTTGAAGATCGTCATCTGTAGCTTGATGTCATAGATAAGAAACAATTGTTAAGATATAAGCAATTGCAATTGGTGTTGCCATACTATAAGCAGTACATTGACCTCTAGTTAGGCCTTTCTGAATCCATTAAGTGGGCACTCGCGCGACTCAGTATTTCCTATGAACATGTGTGTTCAGGGTCGAGAGCGGCCATGATAGGCAATCAAGCTCGATTGATGCCACACCCCAATACTTTGGACGCATATGCAAGTTGCAATCCGACTTAAGGTAAGTTTGATAATTGCCAATAGGTTGGCTGTTTCAGGGTACAAAGCCCCCAAGAAACAAATGATATATAGCAATAAACAGCTTTGTTTATGATGACACATAAGGTCGCGCCTTGGTGGCAACCGAGTGTTATACATAGGGTTGGGTCGCACGTAGGCGGCGATCCTAGTTTGAGACATACGGCCGCGCCTAGGTGGCGGTCGATTTCTGATACAGGTGTTGCAGGTCGCGCCTAGGTGGCGACCAATTTTGAAGCAAGAGCCCTTAGTGGCTAGGATGATACTCAGCTATAGGCAGCTGAAAAAGATGAAACTTAGCTCTGATTAGCTTTCTTATGTGTAGTAAGGTCGCAGTTGCGCGACGTTCCAAGGGCGAGGCGCTTCTAGACGATCCTCGAAATCATGGCGATTACTGCTTTCTTCTCTCACATCCAGCAGATAGTACGATCCATTGTTTAGTTTTTTGCTGATGATGTAGGGTCCTTCCCATGGAGAAGATAGCTTGTGCATTCCCTTATGGTCTTGCTTGAGTCGCAGCACTAGGTCTCCTTCTTGAAAGGTGCGGGTTCTGATGCGTCTGGCATGATAGCGTCGCAAGTCTTGCTGATACACCGCTAACCTTGATGCTGCCAAATCTCTGACCTCTTCTAATGTGTCCATAGAATCTTGCCGAGCTGCTTCATTATCTACTTCGACAATGGCCACAACTCTTGGTGAATCATGTATGATATCGCTGGGCATAACCGCTTCTGCTCCATAGACCATAAAATATGGTGTAAATCCTGTGGATCTATTAGGGGTTGTTCTTAAACTCCACAGCACGGCTGGCAGTTCCTCCACCCAACATCCTAGAGATGCTTCAACCTTTTCAATAAGGCGCGGCTTAATCCCATGGAGAATTTCCTGGTTAGCTCGCTCAGCTTGTCCATTGTTCTGCGGATGTGATACTAACGTGAGGTCCAACCTTATCCCATTGTTCGCACAAAATATTTGTGTAGCTCCTTCAGAGGTGTTGCTTCCGTTGTATGTAATGATACTATGGGGATATCCAAAGCGGAATATGACCTTCTTCAAGAACTTGACTGCTGTTTCAGCTTCACAATCTCCCACAGGTTCTGCTTCTATCCACTTTGTGAATTTGTCCACCATGACCAGGAGGTGAGTTTTTCCCGTTGGGGACCGTCTGAAGGGCCCTACCATGTCAAAACCCCATACGGCGAAAGGCCATGTGATGGGTATTGTACGAAGTGCTTGAGCTGGCATATGATCTTGCCTAGCATATCTTTGACATCCATCGCACACTCTGACAATCTGCTCAGCGTCTGCTAGCGCCGTTAACCGAAGAAACCATGTCTGAACGCCTTTGCCACCAAAGATCTTGATGAAGCATGATGGCCACAATCGCCTGCGTGAATTTCGTGCATGATTTTTCGTCCTTCTTCTGGTGATACGCATCTTTGGAATGTCCCTGCAACGCTGCGCTTGTATAGCTCATTGTTTATTATTGTGTAGGCCTTGGATCGCCGTGTTATCTTGCGCGCCTCTACTTCATCCTCCGGTAGCACTCCGCGACTTAAATATGCCATGTATGGCTCTGTCCATGCCGGCTGTTCATGCTGGGCTGCGACTAAAGTTGAATCCTCCTCTAGCTCTGCGATGTCAATCTCTGCTGCAGGCTTAACTGATGGGTTATGCAACTCATCCAAGAAAACATTGGGCGGGACTGATTGCCTATTGGATCCTAGCCGAGACAAGGCATCTGCTGCTTCATTTTGTCTTCGATCAACATGTTCAACTTGGAAGCCAGTGAAGTGTCCAGCAACTCTGTCCACCTCTCTTCTGTATGCAGCCATGTTTGCATCCTTACTGTCCCATGTTCCAAAAACTTGTTGAGCTACCAAATCTGAGTCTCCAAAGCAACGGATGCGACTGACATTCATCTCCTTTGCTATACGGAGTCCGTGAAGCAATGCCTCATATTCTCCTACATTGTTTGTGCAATTGAAGTTTATTTGGAGCACGTATCTTATCTTGTCTCCCTTGGGGGAAGTAAGTACAACTCCAGCCCCTGAGCCTTGTAGCTGTCTTGACCCATCAAAGTGCATGGTCCAGTATTTTGTTTCTGCCATGGTGGGAGCGACTTGAATTTATGTCCAATCATTGATGAAATCTGCGAGAGCTTGCGTCTTAATTGATGTGCGCGGCTCGTAGCTTATATGGTGTGGACCCATCTCGATCGCCCACTTGGCTACTCTTCCTATTACTTCTTGGTTGCAGATGATGTCTACCAGTGGTGCCGAGCTGACCACAGTTATTGGGTGTTCCTGGAAGTAGTGGTTCAGCTTGCGACTCGCCATGAAAACTCCAAACACTAGCTTCTGCCACTGAGGGTAACGCTGCTTTGAAGCCGTGAGCACTTCACTTACGTAGTATACTGGCCTTTGGACTAGGTACTCCTTTCCTGGCTCTTGTCTCTCCACAACCATCAGGGCGCTTACGGCATGAGAGTTTGCATCTATGTACAGCAGCATGGCTCTTTATCCTTTGGAGCTGCCAGAACTAGAGCATTTGTGTGGGGACCCCGGACTAGCCGTCCGAAATACCCGATTATGCTTAACACAACGATCCCGTGATCAGTCTGTCGTTGCACATAATCCGAACTGAAGATCAAAGTTTACATCCATACAATACCGAGTTTAAAGTCTTACAAACCTGGCCATACAGGCCTAATTATACATAGGTGCCTTCAAGGGCCAATCATCTTTATTCAGCGGAAGCTACGGTAGTAGGGCTAAACCATCTCGACAACACCCGACAGGCAGCTGACTTATGAAGATCTTAGTTCGCATAGACGTCGCCAAACTCCTCTTCAACGTAGGGCTCCTCGAAATCTGGCTAAGACAATAGCCAGGGACGAAACCAATATGAGTACATTTGATTGTACTCGCAAACTACCCCAACTTGAGTAAGCGCTAGAACTAGTTTTACTTTTTTAAAAACTTTTGTTTAAAAACTCTCCAAAATCTTTATTGAAAAGGGGTGAGAAGAAGAATATAGCTATCTTATAAGAAAACATCATTTTGACTGTTTTTCCGAAACTCCACCTCCTTCTGTCCAGTTCTCAACATGATACCAAGCACGTCGCTACCTCAAACCAACTCAATGGCACAGGTACGAAATGCCCTTTCCATTTCAACTTCCTTTCCAAACTCAACACTTTTATCAAAACTTGCACATGGTCTTAGGACAGCCTTCCAACTGTCCATATCCGAGGACTCGGCTATTCGAATAGTTTTACCCTCTGCAGAGGTAGTACGCTTTTCCCACACCCATCCGGTCACTCATCGTGTCAGCCACGTCCCGCCATACCAGAGGTATGCGAAGTTGAGTTCCCGGCCATAGCCTGTCCTTTGCTCATGCTAGTATAGGACCCTGCCGCTACGACACTTTCCACCGACACTCAAATCCTCAGAAACTAAGTGTGGGGACTCGTAGTTCTGCCCGGCGGACCCAAGGGAGCCCTTCAATCCTCTTCCTCCGACACGTTCATACCGGCTCCCGGTAGACTACAATGAAGAGGACCCAGGTCAGGGGGTAGGTCCTCAGACCATCCCCTCATGGAACGAGGTTCTCCTCGTTATTGAGGCATCCAGTACTAACACGAGCAAATTATATGACTACGCCCTTGCCCATATGTGGGTAAATGTGGTCGCACAGATTTTTGGCTGGTAGTCATAGTACTAGGACACAATGTGCATTTTTCTCAAAACAACACCATCCTTCTTCAACTGAGCACCGACCTTCCGGCAGGTCTATCCAAGTACTTTCAAAGGAGTTTCAAGAAAACATTGTTTTTCCCATCCTATAGTTTTAAATAACTACCTTATACTTCTACACAAGGTGGTAAAATAGTTTTTCCGGTAGTTTGTAAAAAGGGGGTTTTTCCAAAACTCATTGTTTCCTTTGAACAACTCTTGAGACTAAAATAGAGGTATATAAATGCAAGCTCAGTGAAGTAGCTTGCCTTGCTCAGCAAAGTTCTCGGGGTCTTGTTCCTGCTGATCAAAGTACTCCCCTTCCTCGAAGACTCCGGCAGCGTTTTCGTCTAACGTCAAACAAGCGATACAAACAATTACTATACTAACTCAACCATCATCACAACATCACAATTGCTACACATAGCTACTGCACACATCAAGCAACACAAGGTGGTTTCAAATTGATTGAATTAAACTTTATTTAATTAATTTCAAACTAAGGCAGAAACTAGTTGTACACTAATTAATTCACCATTTAATCTATGTTTGTCACAAAAATTCAAACTAAAATTCTATGGATAGCTACTGGTGTGTAGAAGATCACCCAATTGGTTTGGGATCATTTGGAGTTACAAAACTCCCTACACATCTGTTTTAGTTCAGAAGGGTTTTAAACAAGTTTTAGCTACCAAACAAATTTGGTTGCTCCAAAAATTAAATCCTTTTAGGGGTATCTAACCTTGGTTGAGTGTGACCTAACAAAATTGGTTTTAGACCAATTGGATCTACCAACAGTTCACACTAATTGGTTTAGTGCAGAAGGGTGCACTGAAGTTCAACCAAAGGCTAAGGATTTTACACTACCCAATTAATTCTACCAAAAATTGGGGAGCTAAAAGATCCTAAAGCAAGTCTACCAAAATTGGTTTCAAGTCAATTGGATTAATATAACTCCAGAAACAAATGGTTTAGTGTTTAAAACCTTCTGGAGCATTTTTATTAATACGTTTTTATTATTTGTTTAAAAGAGATGAGACCACTTTAGTGAGTTAAATATTTTCACAAGCTTTCCAGAACATTTGAGTTTGATTTATTTGGATTCCTAGAACTCGAGTTATTGAATTTCAAAGTTGGGTCCAGTACTGGATTTCAGAAGAGATTTAAATTCGAAAAACCTAATTCTCTGGATAATGTTTAAAACCATGACAGGTGGGGCCCTTCGGTCAGTGACTCAGTGTGCGCGGGAAAATTATTAAAATGCTGACGGGTGGGGCCAGTTTGTCAGCGACTGACTTAACGAACGGGTATGCTGCCGTTGGATCTAGATCCAACGGCGCATAGAGGCCGCGAACGGCGACGACCATAACTGGGCGGCGCCGCCGCGCCGGCGACGGTGGCGAGCACGGATAGCTCACCTAGGGGCTCGGGTGGACGCGGAGATGGTGCAGATCGACGGCGGAGGCTCGTGCGGACGTCTGGGCGGAGTGGTGCGTGCTGGGGCGGCGTGAATCGTCGACGGCGAGCCGCTGTACTCCCTCCGTCACGGCCTGCAACTCCGGCGATCCCTCCGCGGCGCTGCTGTGCACGAAACACAGCCAAAACACGGCGGGTGAACGAGGGTGTAATGGGGAGGCTAGGGAGAGGCAGAGAAGAGAGGGGGAGAGAGCAGCGCGGCTCGGCCGTGAGCGTCGCCCACCTTCTTCTCCGGCGGAACCTCGAGGGAGCTCCTGGGCAGCAGAGGCTGGGATGCAGGGGCTCCGCCCTCCTGGCGGTGCACTGAGTGAGTGGAGAGTGCGAGAGTGAGGTGTGAGGCGGGGTGGAAGCACGGGTGCGGGGTGGCCTTTTATCGGCGAGCTCGGGCTCGCCGTGGACGTGGTGCAGCGAGTGCTCGAGGGGAGCTGGGTCCAGAGGGGTTGTCCACGGGGTTGCGGAGAGCTTTGGGCAGCTTCTGGAACGGTCGGCTGGTCGGGAGGGATCAGGGGTGGCGCGTGAAGCTGCGGTGGCGTGCGCTGCTCGCCATGGCGTACGGCGGCACGGACGCGTGCGCTAGGGACGGGTCGGTTGCGTTGGGGTGCTCCAGAGGGGTCTGTGGTGCTCGTGGCGTGGTGGCGGAGCAGAGATGGCAAGAGGGGCAAGGTGGGGGCAGTGCGGTGTGTGTAGTTGACCACGGCGTCGCGCGGCGTGCGTCGCGCGCGTGGGCACGGAAGGTGAGCACGCAAGCGGCCCTCTGCGGCGGTGCTGTCTCGTCGTGCAGGTGAAGGAGTGGAAGGGTGGTGTGGCGGGCACGGCGTGGCGTCGCCTCGGCGTCGCGCCTGCCTCCTCCACGGAGGTGACCCGAGCGGCAGCTCGCCATGGCCGCCATGGCGTGGCGCCACTGGCCTGCCTCCTCTGAGGTCAATGAGCACGTCCAATCGACCTCCGTCGGTGGAGTGAGGTGAGAGGGGTGAATGGAGGTCGCGGGGATGCTCAATTACACGAAATCGAGCTCCAATTTTGGAGTTGATTTTCGGGTTGAAGAAGAACACAGTGGTGCTCAACAAGTGTTCGATCTAATTCCCGAACCAAAACCAAATTTGAAATTTTGAAAATTCTTTTCATGATTTGCTTCCAAATATTTTTCCAAGGTTTGTGGTACCACTGGAATATTTATTCTGGAAGTGCATCATGGTGTTCTTGAGGATTTTCCAAAGTTCAAGAAACATTTGGAAATTGAAAATAGAATTTTGGAATAATTTTGGAAATAGAATTAGAGGGAAAAGAAATAAGAATGGAATGAGAGAGGTCACTCCTCTCCACTGGATTTTTATTTGGAAGAAATTTTGAAACTTACTTGGAGTTTTTAGGGTGACACTTGTCACTTTAGTTTTATTATTTTATTTCTTTTCTTTTCTTCAACAATTCAACAAACAACACAAGCAAGCACTCATAAAGTAACAAAAGTTTTTGTTGGCCCACAATTTTTGACTAATAACACTGGGTTACAAATTTGGGATGTTACAGATCCTTCCCCCCTTAGGATAAATCTCGTCCCGAGATTGGCTAGGCTTGGGTGCTAAAGAGGTTGGGAAACTCGCTTCTAAGATAGTCCTCGCGTTCCCAAGTTGCTTCCTCTTCAGAGTGATTAGTCCACTGGACTTTATAAAACTTGATCTTGTTCCTCCGGGTGAGACGAATATCTTCGTCGAGAGTTTTGACCGGTCTCTCACGATAAGTCAGATCATGGTTCAGGTCAATGGAGTGGTGGTCAATGTTCTTGAAAACATCGGGCTGGTCAGGAACTTCAAGACACTTCCGGAGCAGAGAAATGTGGAAGACGTCATGAAATTCCGATAATTCTGGGGGCAACTCTAACTGATAGGCTACTTCTCCGCGACGGGCAAGAATCTTAAAAGGTCCAATATATCTGGGTGCCAACTTTCCTTTGACATGGAAACGTTGCATCCCTTTGAGTGGTGTCACCCGAAGATAGACAAAATCTCCAGGTTGAAAGGTGACATCACGACGCTTGGGATCAGCATAACTTTTCTGACGGGATTGAGCAGTTTTGAGACGTTCACGGATAAGTTGGACTTGTTCCTCGGCTTCACGGAGGGTGTCTGGTCCAAATACTTTTCCTTCTCCGGTCTCGGACCAGTTCAAAGGTGTACGACACCTCTTGCCGTAAAGTGCTTCAAATGGGGCCATTTGCAGACTGGACTGATAACTATTGTTATAGGAAAACTCTGCAAACGGAAGGCAATCTTCCCATTTAGAGCCATAGGCTAGGACACATGCACGAAGCATATCTTCCAGAATCTGGTTTACTCGCTCGGTCTGTCCTCCAGTCTGGGGGTGATAGGCTGTGCTGAAAGATAAGTGTGTTCCGAGGGCTTCATGAAGAGCTTTCCAGAACCGTGAGGTAAACTGCGTGCCTCTGTCAGATACAATTCTCTGGGGAACTCCGTGTAGGCTTACTATCCGGGACATATATAAATCTGCTAACTGGGCCCCGGTGTATGTGGTCTTGACGGGGATAAAATGGGCAACTTTGGTCAGCCGATCAACGATGACCCAAATTGAGTCATGGCCTCGGTTTGACCTAGGAAGTCCGGTGATAAAATCCATTCCAATTTCATCCCATTTCCACTCGGGGGTCTTGAGGGGTTGGAGCAATCCGGCAGGGCGCTGATGCTCTGCTTTGACTCGCTGACAATTATCACACTTGGCCACGAAAGATCCAATTTCCCGCTTCATTCCATGCCACCAAAACCTCTCACGAAGATCTTGGTACATCTTGGTTCCTCCGGGATGGATCGAGTATGGGGTATCGTGGGCTTCTTTCAGGATTAGACCTTTAAGTTCCTTATCATCGGGCACACATAGGCGTCCTTTGAATCTCAGAACTCCTTCAGCATCTATGGCAAAACCAGGTGCTTTGTCGAGGGATATCTTCTTTTTAATCCCCTCGATACTCTCATGACCTTTCTGGGCCTCCTTGATTTGATCCATCAGGGTTGGGGCTAACTCTAGGTTGGCAAGATATCCATGGCTAACCAATTCAAGTCCGAAATCTTCGAACTCCTTAAATAAGGTTGGCTGCTCTGCTTGGATTAGGATATTCAGGGTGCATGGCTTCCGGCTCAAGGCATCGGCAACTACGTTAGCCTTGCCGGGATGGTAATGAATTCCGACATCATAGTCCTTAATCAATTCCATCCACCTTCTTTGCCTCAGATTCAACTCCTTTTGAGTGAAAATATACTTCAGGCTTTTGTGATCTGTATAGACCTCACAGCGATGTCCCACAAGGTAGGGTCGCCATGTTTTCAAAGCAAAAACCACAGCTGCTAACTCCAGGTCATGGGTTGGGTAATTCTCTTCATGCGGTCGCAACTGTCGAGACAGGTACGACACCACCTTTCCTTCTTGCATCAGAACGCAACCAAGTCCGAGACGTGAAGCATCACAATACACGTCGAAACTCTTGGTGACGTCTGGCATGACTAGGATTGGGGCTGAAGTCAGTCTCCTCTTCAGTTCTTGGAAACTGTCTTCACACTTCTGGGTCCATTCAAACTTCTTATCTTTCTTCAACAACTGGGTCATGGGTTTGGCTATACTGGAAAATCCTTCAACGAACTTGCGGTAATAACCGGCTAGTCCGAGAAAACTTCGGATTTCCGTCACACTGGTGGGTGATTTCCAGTCTAGAATGGCTTTGATTTTCTCGGGGTCAACAGAGATCCCTCCTGCAGACACAACATGTCCGAGGAATGCCACTTCACTTAGCCAAAATTCACACTTGCTAAGTTTGGCATACAGTTTGTGTTCTCTGAGGGTCTCCAAAACCAAACGCAGATGTTCAGCATGCTCTTCTTCAGTCTTGGAGTAGATAAGGATATCATCGATGAAGACAACCACGAACTTGTCGAGGTACTCCATGAAAATCTTATTCATGAGATTCATGAAATAAGCTGGGGCATTGGTCAAGCCAAAGGACATAACGGTGTATTCAAACAATCCGTACCGGGTGGTGAAGGCGGTCTTGGGAATGTCAGACTCTCGAATCTTCAACTGGTGGTAACCCGTCCGAAGATCGATTTTAGAAAAGACTCGGGCTCCGTTCATCTGATCGAACAGATCCTCGATCTTGGGCAGGGGGTACTTGTTCTTGATGGTTACATCATTGAGCTTGCGATAATCCACACACAGACGTGTGGTACCGTCTCTTTTGTCCACGAAGATGATAGGTGATCCCCAAGGTGATGCGCTTGGGCGAATCAAACCTTTACTGAGCTGATCAGCTAACTGCTTCTTCAATTCCACCAGTTCTTCTGGATTCATCCGGTAGGGTCTCTGAGATATAGGGGATGTTCCAGGAATAAGTTCAATCACGAACTCAATATCCCGGTCTGGTGGCATACCAGGCAATTCCTCCGGGAAAACATCCTTGAATAGGTGGACAACACGGATTTCATCCAGGGTGGTCGGGCTATACCTTCATGACAACAGGTTTGAGATGGATTGGCTTGTGATGCATATTCCACTTCGGTTCCTTGGTCTGTGGTGAGAGATACTGCTCTTCTGGCGCAGTCGATACGACCATGATACTTTGCTAACCAATTCATGCCCAGAATGACATCTATGCCTTGGGTTCCTAGAATGATTAGGTCAGCTGGGAAATTCTCTCCTTTGATCTCAAGAGAGACGTCGGGACAAAACAGCTTGGTCTCTACTAGGAACTCTGGGGTTTGTATAAGTAGGGGTTTGGACAAGAGACTCCCGACTAGACCTCCCTTAACAACAAACTCCTTGGTAACAAAGGAATGGGTAGCACCAGAATCAAACAGGACGGTTGCAGGTACTGAGTTGACAAGGAACGTACCCAGCACAACATCTGGCGCTTCCTGGGCTTCTTCAGTGTTGATGTGGTTCAGACGGCCTCTTGCAACAGCGGCATTGCCACGGGGTGCAGCATTCTTGCCATTTCCATTCCCATTTCGGCCTTGTCCAGGATTAGGTGCAGGGCATTGGGGCGTGGAGCATTCCTCTTGGGATTGGGGCAGTCTCGGGAGTAATGACCCTTGTTGCCGCATTCAAAGCAGACAACGCTGGCAGTAGGGATAAAAGTGCCGGTGTTTCCTCCGGGACGATTGTTGCCATTGGGGTGGTAGTTGTTGTTGGTGGTTGGGCGGGGGACATGGTTGTGGTTGTTGTTGTTGTTGTTGGGACGGTTGGGATAGTTGGGACGTGGAGCTGGGGATGATCGATAAACTGGCTTGGGTGCTGGCTGGAAGGTGCGAGGCTTCTGGCTGCTGGAACCTTCCTGAATATTCATCCTCCTCTTGCGACCTTCAAACATGGACTTGCGCTTGGTCTCCAGCTGAATGGCCTTGTCCACAAGTGACTCCAAATCACGGAAGTCCTGGACAACCAAGGCACATTGCATCTCATCATGGAGTCCATTCAGAAAGCGCTCCATCTTCTTCTTTTCCGTGTCGGTATCTTCAGGAGCATACCTAGCAAGATCGGTAAACTCATCCAGATAACCGACCACATCTCTGCCTCCCTGCCTTAGCTTACGGAACTCATCCTTCTTCCTCTCGATAAGACCGCTAGAGATGAACTTCTTGCGGAATTTGTCCTTGAACTCCTCCCAGGTAATGACATGACCTGCGTGCTGGAGGGTCTTGGTAGTCTCCCACCAAGCTCTTGCAGGTCCAGCAAGGTAGTGGGTAGCATACAGGACCTTCTCATTCTCTCCCACCGAGGCAACTTCCAGGTCGTTCTCAATGGTGCGGAGCCAGTCATCCGCTTCCAGGGGGTGAAGTCCCTTGGAATAGGTAGGTGGTGTGGTCTTCTGGAAGTCACTCAGGGTAGAGCGCTGGTTTCCACCCTCGTCGCCATTACCATTGCCACCATTGTGGTTCTGGTTCGCGTGGGCAGCGGCAAGTTGCTGCAGGGCGGCGAGATGAGCTTGGCGCTCCTCTCGAGCAGCTTGGCGATCCTCCATGATGATCGCAAGCAGTTGGGCAGCGGTTGGTTCCGGCGGGGGTGGTGGTGTCACGTGCTGGTTGTGGCGAGTGTTCGTCATCCTGGAATAGATAAGATATAAGAGGCAAAGCAAAAAGGCTTTGGCTAAGGAGGTAACGATAAAGTCACGAAGGGAGTGGTTGATAAATCACTTCGTCAAACAAGACCATCATTTTTTTTATTCAACACAAACATCACATCAAGGAGTTCACACAACAAGCTTACAACATCCTACTACACTTAATGTACATACAACATGGTTTCTCTAGGAACCATCACACACACTCTACTCGCATAGGGGGGGGTCGACACAGTCCTAAGGTAGTGCTCTCGTCGCTCAACTACTGAGGTGGAACCTCAGGCTCGACGATCTCAACGTCTGAGTCGTAGGGTGGCTCCTCCCTCCTCGAGAACTGGCTCAGACGGCTCCTCCTCCTCGTCAACTAACTCCTCCTCGTCGTCCTCCTCCCCATAGTCCATCTCCTCTAAGTAGTCCTCATCATCGCTGATGAAGGCACTGTTCTCCTTGCGGAGATCCTCGCCCTCCTCCTCCATCTCGTTCGCCTGCTGCTCCATCTCGTCTATCATCTCGTTCTGCTCTGCTACCGTCTTGCGGAGCCTGACGATAGTCCTCCTCTGACGGGCCAGCTTCAAACGGAGGTTGTCATTCTCCCACTTTAGCTGGTTCTCACGGACTCGGGCATCGTCGAGGGAGCTACGCTGGAAGTGAACCTTGAGTCTAGCGTCGCGCAGGTTCTCCTGAGTGTCGTGAAGTAGCACCTCCATGTCGGTGATGTACTCGCCGAAGAGAGTGTGCTGTGCGGGGTAGGTGGGGTTTCCCTCATCGTCACGTCTCCCAAAGTACTGGAAACGAGTGCCAATCAGCTCGTCCTTGTGCTCCTCACAAAGGCGGGCTAGCAGCCTCTGCATAACTCGGGTCAGACCGTCAACCCAAGTAGTGTCCATCGTGGAGTAGACCAAATCCTTGGAACGGGGTGGCTGAATCCTGCCTCGGACGGACGACTTGATGAGCCAGGACAGGTTCCCATCACCGAGGGAATCGACCTGAGTTCCCTCAAACTCTGGAACAGGGCGTCCCAAAATCTGGCTCAACTCGTACAAGTCCTGCTCGAACATCAGCAGGCCGTCCTTCCTAACTTGGACGAACTCGGAGACGTTGGGTGCCATCTACAAGTTTAAGCAAAATTTTAAGTTAGTTAAGAGCCATGGGTACATAATGTAAACTTAATGGAGGGGTAAGTGTGCAAATTTTTAAAGGTTCAAGAAAAGATTACTCTTAATGAGTGTAGGGTTTTAAATAAATAGGGGGGGTTGGGGAGATAAGAAATTTTCGAAAATACTTCACTTCCTTGTTTTAGAAGTTAACTCTTGTACTCCTAGCTAACGCCCATGCTAACTAAGGTCTCCTAAAGTCAGGATGGCTCTGATACCAGCTCTGTGGGGACCCCGGACTAGCCGTCCGAAATACCCGATTATGCTTAACACAACGATCCCGTGATCAGTCTGTCGTTGCACATAATCCGAACTGAAGATCAAAGTTTACATCCATACAATACCGAGTTTAAAGTCTTACAAACCTGGCCATACAGGCCTAATTATACATAGGTGCCTTCAAGGGCCAATCATCTTTATTCAGCGGAAGCTACGGTAGTAGGGCTAAACCATCTCGACAACACCCGACAGGCAGCTGACTTATGAAGATCTTAGTTCGCATAGACGTCGCCAAACTCCTCTTCAACGTAGGGCTCCTCGAAATCTGGCTAAGACAATAGCCAGGGACGAAACCAATATGAGTACATTTGATTGTACTCGCAAACTACCCCAACTTGAGTAAGCGCTAGAACTAGTTTTACTTTTTTAAAAACTTTTGTTTAAAAACTCTCCAAAATCTTTATTGAAAAGGGGTGAGAAGAAGAATATAGCTATCTTATAAGAAAACATCATTTTGACTGTTTTTCCGAAACTCCACCTCCTTCTGTCCAGTTCTCAACATGATACCAAGCACGTCGCTACCTCAAACCAACTCAATGGCACAGGTACGAAATGCCCTTTCCATTTCAACTTCCTTTCCAAACTCAACACTTTTATCAAAACTTGCACATGGTCTTAGGACAGCCTTCCAACTGTCCATATCCGAGGACTCGGCTATTCGAATAGTTTTACCCTCTGCAGAGGTAGTACGCTTTTCCCACACCCATCCGGTCACTCATCGTGTCAGCCACGTCCCGCCATACCAGAGGTATGCGAAGTTGAGTTCCCGGCCATAGCCTGTCCTTTGCTCATGCTAGTATAGGACCCTGCCGCTACGACACTTTCCACCGACACTCAAATCCTCAGAAACTAAGTGTGGGGACTCGTAGTTCTGCCCGGCGGACCCAAGGGAGCCCTTCAATCCTCTTCCTCCGACACGTTCATACCGGCTCCCGGTAGACTACAATGAAGAGGACCCAGGTCAGGGGGTAGGTCCTCAGACCATCCCCTCATGGAACGAGGTTCTCCTCGTTATTGAGGCATCCAGTACTAACACGAGCAAATTATATGACTACGCCCTTGCCCATATGTGGGTAAATGTGGTCGCACAGATTTTTGGCTGGTAGTCATAGTACTAGGACACAATGTGCATTTTTCTCAAAACAACACCATCCTTCTTCAACTGAGCACCGACCTTCCGGCAGGTCTATCCAAGTACTTTCAAAGGAGTTTCAAGAAAACATTGTTTTTCCCATCCTATAGTTTTAAATAACTACCTTATACTTCTACACAAGGTGGTAAAATAGTTTTTCCGGTAGTTTGTAAAAAGGGGGTTTTTCCAAAACTCATTGTTTCCTTTGAACAACTCTTGAGACTAAAATAGAGGTATATAAATGCAAGCTCAGTGAAGTAGCTTGCCTTGCTCAGCAAAGTTCTCGGGGTCTTGTTCCTGCTGATCAAAGTACTCCCCTTCCTCGAAGACTCCGGCAGCGTTTTCGTCTAACGTCAAACAAGCGATACAAACAATTACTATACTAACTCAACCATCATCACAACATCACAATTGCTACACATAGCTACTGCACACATCAAGCAACACAAGGTGGTTTCAAATTGATTGAATTAAACTTTATTTAATTAATTTCAAACTAAGGCAGAAACTAGTTGTACACTAATTAATTCACCATTTAATCTATGTTTGTCACAAAAATTCAAACTAAAATTCTATGGATAGCTACTGGTGTGTAGAAGATCACCCAATTGGTTTGGGATCATTTGGAGTTACAAAACTCCCTACACATCTGTTTTAGTTCAGAAGGGTTTTAAACAAGTTTTAGCTACCAAACAAATTTGGTTGCTCCAAAAATTAAATCCTTTTAGGGGTATCTAACCTTGGTTGAGTGTGACCTAACAAAATTGGTTTTAGACCAATTGGATCTACCAACAGTTCACACTAATTGGTTTAGTGCAGAAGGGTGCACTGAAGTTCAACCAAAGGCTAAGGATTTTACACTACCCAATTAATTCTACCAAAAATTGGGGAGCTAAAAGATCCTAAAGCAAGTCTACCAAAATTGGTTTCAAGTCAATTGGATTAATATAACTCCAGAAACAAATGGTTTAGTGTTTAAAACCTTCTGGAGCATTTTTATTAATACGTTTTTATTATTTGTTTAAAAGAGATGAGACCACTTTAGTGAGTTAAATATTTTCACAAGCTTTCCAGAACATTTGAGTTTGATTTATTTGGATTCCTAGAACTCGAGTTATTGAATTTCAAAGTTGGGTCCAGTACTGGATTTCAGAAGAGATTTAAATTCGAAAAACCTAATTCTCTGGATAATGTTTAAAACCATGACAGGTGGGGCCCTTCGGTCAGTGACTCAGTGTGCGCGGGAAAATTATTAAAATGCTGACGGGTGGGGCCAGTTTGTCAGCGACTGACTTAACGAACGGGTATGCTGCCGTTGGATCTAGATCCAACGGCGCATAGAGGCCGCGAACGGCGACGACCATAACTGGGCGGCGCCGCCGCGCCGGCGACGGTGGCGAGCACGGATAGCTCACCTAGGGGCTCGGGTGGACGCGGAGATGGTGCAGATCGACGGCGGAGGCTCGTGCGGACGTCTGGGCGGAGTGGTGCGTGCTGGGGCGGCGTGAATCGTCGACGGCGAGCCGCTGTACTCCCTCCGTCACGGCCTGCAACTCCGGCGATCCCTCCGCGGCGCTGCTGTGCACGAAACACAGCCAAAACACGGCGGGTGAACGAGGGTGTAATGGGGAGGCTAGGGAGAGGCAGAGAAGAGAGGGGGAGAGAGCAGCGCGGCTCGGCCGTGAGCGTCGCCCACCTTCTTCTCCGGCGGAACCTCGAGGGAGCTCCTGGGCAGCAGAGGCTGGGATGCAGGGGCTCCGCCCTCCTGGCGGTGCACTGAGTGAGTGGAGAGTGCGAGAGTGAGGTGTGAGGCGGGGTGGAAGCACGGGTGCGGGGTGGCCTTTTATCGGCGAGCTCGGGCTCGCCGTGGACGTGGTGCAGCGAGTGCTCGAGGGGAGCTGGGTCCAGAGGGGTTGTCCACGGGGTTGCGGAGAGCTTTGGGCAGCTTCTGGAACGGTCGGCTGGTCGGGAGGGATCAGGGGTGGCGCGTGAAGCTGCGGTGGCGTGCGCTGCTCGCCATGGCGTACGGCGGCACGGACGCGTGCGCTAGGGACGGGTCGGTTGCGTTGGGGTGCTCCAGAGGGGTCTGTGGTGCTCGTGGCGTGGTGGCGGAGCAGAGATGGCAAGAGGGGCAAGGTGGGGGCAGTGCGGTGTGTGTAGTTGACCACGGCGTCGCGCGGCGTGCGTCGCGCGCGTGGGCACGGAAGGTGAGCACGCAAGCGGCCCTCTGCGGCGGTGCTGTCTCGTCGTGCAGGTGAAGGAGTGGAAGGGTGGTGTGGCGGGCACGGCGTGGCGTCGCCTCGGCGTCGCGCCTGCCTCCTCCACGGAGGTGACCCGAGCGGCAGCTCGCCATGGCCGCCATGGCGTGGCGCCACTGGCCTGCCTCCTCTGAGGTCAATGAGCACGTCCAATCGACCTCCGTCGGTGGAGTGAGGTGAGAGGGGTGAATGGAGGTCGCGGGGATGCTCAATTACACGAAATCGAGCTCCAATTTTGGAGTTGATTTTCGGGTTGAAGAAGAACACAGTGGTGCTCAACAAGTGTTCGATCTAATTCCCGAACCAAAACCAAATTTGAAATTTTGAAAATTCTTTTCATGATTTGCTTCCAAATATTTTTCCAAGGTTTGTGGTACCACTGGAATATTTATTCTGGAAGTGCATCATGGTGTTCTTGAGGATTTTCCAAAGTTCAAGAAACATTTGGAAATTGAAAATAGAATTTTGGAATAATTTTGGAAATAGAATTAGAGGGAGAAAGAAATAAGAATGGAATGAGAGAGGTCACTCCTCTCCACTGGATTTTTATTTGGAAGAAATTTTGAAACTTACTTGGAGTTTTTAGGGTGACACTTGTCACTTTAGTTTTATTATTTTATTTCTTTTCTTTTCTTCAACAATTCAACAAACAACACAAGCAAGCACTCATAAAGTAACAAAAGTTTTTGTTGGCCCACAATTTTTGACTAATAACACTGGGTTACAAATTTGGGATGTTACAATTTGTCAACTGGATCTTCAGGGCTGTTAAAGCTTCGTCGGCTTCTGAGTCCCAAACGAAGGTATCTGACTTTTTCAGCAATCTGTATAAAGGCAGGGCTTTTTCTCCCAGTCTTGATATAAAGCGACTTAACACCGCGACGCAACCGGTAAGTCGTTGTATGTCCTTGATCTTTTCTGGGTTTTTGGAGGTCCATTACAGCCTTTATCTTGTCAGGGTTGGCTTCGATGCCTCTTTCTGACACTATGAACCCCAATAGCTTCCCCGCTGGTACTACAAAGATGCACTTCATCGGGTTGAGCTTCATGTTATATCTTCTGAGATTTGTGAAGGTTTCTTCCAAGCCACTGATGAGATCCTGGCCTACTTGCGATTTAATGACGATATCGTCCACATAGGCATGAACGTTGCGACCTATTTGCTCATGCAAGCAACTTTGAATGGATCTCTGGTAAGTCGCACCTGCGTTCTTCAATCCAAAGGGTATGTTTACATAGCAAAAGGCCCCAAAGGGTGTGATGAAGGATGTCTTTTCCTGGTCCTCCTTCTTCATCTTGATTTGATGGTAGCCTGAATAGGCGTCTAGAAAGCACAACAACTCGCATCCGGCTATTGAATCAATCACTTGGTCAATCCTTGGCAAGGCAAATGGGTCCTTTGGACTGGCTTTGTTGAGACTGGTGTAGTCAATGCACATTCGCCATGTGCCGTTCTTTTTCATAACTAGGACTGGGTTTGCCACCCACTCCGGGTGATATACTTCTGTGATGAATCCTGCGGCCAATAGGCGAGCTATTTCTTCCCCTATCGCTTTTCTCTTGTCGTCGTGGAAACGCCGCAGCGGTTGCTTTACTGGCTTGGCTAGGGGGTTCACGTTAAGGCTGTGTTCTGCACGTTCCCTTGGCACCCCTGGCATATCTGATGGTTTCCATGTGAAGATGTCCTTGTTTTCCTAAAGGAAAGCGATGAGTGCCCGCTCCTGTTCTTTCTCCATGTGGGCTCCGATGCTCGCCTGCTTGGATGAGTCGCCAGGAACAAGATCTATCTGCTTGGTGTCTTGGGCAGCTTTGAATTTCATTGGTGGTTCGGCAGATGGCGTGGTAACTACGCTCATATCATTGGTATCCACCTGCGACTTATAACTCTTTAGCTTTTCAGCGGCACAAGCTGATTCTGCGAAGGCTGCATCTCCCTCCTCGCACTCTATTGATTTTTCTCTATCGCCGTGCACTGTGATGACCCCTCTTGGTCCTGGTATCTTCAGCTGTAGGTAAACGTAGCATGGCCTGGCCATAAACTTGGCGAAGGCTATTCGTCCGAACAGGGCGTGATATGGGCTCTGGAATTTTACCACTTCGAAGCATATGAACTCGCTTCTGAGGTTTTCTTCCGTCCCAAAGGTTACTCCCAGGGTTATCTTTCCCACTGGCTGTGCTGACTTTCCTGGGACGATGCCGTGAAATACGGTCGTCGTGTGTTGCAGGCTGGAGTCCATGAGCCCCAAGCGCTTGAACGTATCGTAGTACATGATATTTATGCTACTTCCCCCGTCCATAAGCACTTTGGTTAGCTTGTATCCTGCTACATAAGGTGCCACAACTAGTGCCAGCTTCCCTGGCTCTCGCACTTGCGGCGGATGATCATCGCGACTCCAAGGATTGCATGTTCTGACCATTTTAGCCAATTGGGGGTTGCTGGTATCACAGCATTTACCTGCTGGCTTCTGCGACTTAATTTCTCTTCCCTCTTGGAGGTGTTGATAACTATTGTATGGTACTGCCCCACCTGCCTGGGGTTACTCGCATTGTGCGGCCCGGCGCCTGAACCATGGGTCGCACCAGGGCTTCCTTCGTGGTGGTTTCCCCTGTTGTGTTTGCTTTCTTCTTTCCAATTCTTGTAATAATTACATTGTGCCTTGGTATGGTCTGCTAGCCGCTCGTTGCCTCCCGTGTGAAGATCGCATGGCCGATTAAAAACTTCTTCCATGTTAATTGGACGAGACCCGCTACCTCGGCCTCTTCCTCGTTGGCCCCTGAAACCTCCACGTGTGTTGGCGACAAGCCCAGAGTTTCCTTCTTCACTCTTGCGCTTGTTTTGATTCGCGTTGTTGTGGCTAGTTTGTTGCTGTTGAGGCTTGCTGGTATTTTTCTTTCCTTCAACAGTGGCCTTCTGCTCTTCTCCATCTGACGCATCTCGGGTCTTGTCTGAGCCAGCATATTTGTTAGCGGCAGCCATTACCTCGCTGAGACTCTTGACCTTGCCCTTCATGCGACCTAACTTATGGATCAGTGGTTTGAACTTACAATTTTTCTCAATGACTAGGACAGCTGAGCTTGGAGGTATGTTGTCTGAGGAGTGTATAATTTCTGCCACCCTCCTCATCCAGTGGTGACTTGACTCGCCTTCCTTCTGAACGCGACGCTCTAGATCTTCTATATTGCAGAGTCGCTTGCAGGTTCCTTGGAAGTTTTTGACGAAAGCGTCTTTCAACTCTTCCCAGGTATTTATGGAGTTGGGGGGTAGATTTTGTAGCCATATGTGAGCCGCGCCTTCCAACATCATGTTGAGGTACCTTGCGCATATCTCTTCTGAAGCATTTAAAATAATCATCCCCATCTCATAGTTGTTTAGCCAGGTGGTAGGATCCAAGCTGGCGTTATAGTTTGCCACCTTGCGTGGTGCTTTGAAGTTTTCAGGGAAAGGTTCCGATCTGATCTTCTCAGTGAAACACGCCGGACCTTTGAGTTGCGAGGACAAAGCTGTGGATGTGCCCGTAGGGTTGTTAACTTCCACGAGCCACGTCTGCATCGTTGGCATGATAGCCTGTGCTTCTGCGGCTTGTTCCTGCTGCCTCTGCGCGACCCTTGATATATCCTCCGGTGGCCTGCTTTGGACGCTTCTTTCTGCCGCAATCCCGCGGCCGGCTGGTATAGGGGGCTGCTGCCCCTCGGCTTCGGCCCTGTTGGCCTGTTGTAGGACAGCAGTGCTCAACATCTGTATCGCACGCCGTGCTTCAATGTTGATTGGGTCGTCGCCTGTTGGTACCATCTGTGTCAAGATATTAGCCGTTGCATACATGTTATCAACTGAGCTTTGGTAGTGTCCTTGTGGGGTATGAAACCTCCTTGGTTGTTGCGATGGTAGTTGCTAGGCTTCGTGGACAATCGATGGTTCCAAAATCCTTGCGACTGGTTGGTCTCCAGCAGCTGGAGTGGGTGGAAGTTCTATTGTTGGTTGAGTCACGCGCGCTTGCGCCTGCGAGTCAACTTGTCTTTGAGTCGCGGTGAGCGCGGCTATCCTTTGCCGTTCCTGTTGGATTCCTTGGTTCACCTGTTCGAGCCTGCAGCGCTCTGCTTCCATCCTCCGAACCTCGTACATGAGCTCGGCCTGGCGGCCTCAATTTCTGTTGCGCGGACAGCGGCGTTTGCGGCTGACACCAGGATAAGTAGTGGGTTGCCGGGAGGTGTCGACCTTTCGGCTTCTCCCACAGTTCCTGACGTACTTGCACCTCTGGCCATGTAGACTCCAACTGGTGCCGCCTCTTGTTCTACCACTGGCGCGTAATCCCAGTAACTTTCCTCAAGAGCTGGTATGATGGACCCAAATTCTTGCAAGTCCATGTTCTCCAGAAACTCTTCTCCGTCCCTGGCGACTCCTTCTGCTGAGTCACCTTCTTGGACTGAGCTAACAGATCCGCCGCCAATGAAACCGACGAAGACGTTGATAGATCCAAACGGGATGATACGGCCGGTCTCCAGGTAATCAGCTTTTGGTCCCCAGCTTGAATCGTCAATGAGCGGCATGCCATCGACCATGATGGTGTGGCCAATGGCGAGATCTTCAGCTCCTTTCATCGATCCTGCGCGGAACATGACGCTCTTGACCGCAGGCCACACGGTGGGCGCCAACTGTCGTGGGTTTGTCACGTCTGATGTCATGGATGACTTCGTAGGTGTGGGATTTGCGCGAGTCAATCGTCTCCGAGCTTGGGATCGCAGGAACAAGGACGAACACAGATTTACCCAGGTTCGGCCCCTCAATGTGAGGTAAAGACCTACTTCCTGCCTGCCCTAGATTGGTATTGATATGATATATGTGGTGTTAAAATGGAGGCGATCCGATCTGGGAACTCGCCGTAAGAGCTAGGGTTTTAGGGCTTGATAGCTTGACCCTGTCTAAGTCCTGTGAGTCCTCTTTATATACACAGAGGCTCGCTAGGTTACAAGAGTTCTACACGAAGCCGATTGCAAGCTTGTCATCCAAGGCAAGTTTTACCACCGACCTTCTAGAGCCTTCCTTTGGTAGGCCGCGATCCTTGATCGGCACATCTTTTACGTGGCCCAATAATAGCGTGATCATGAAGTCGCCGTTTTGGCCTTGAATAAGTCACGGGTTAATTATTCCCCCAACACATAGGCTTCAAGGTTGCCATCCGTTGGTGATAAAGGTAGAGTGGAGAAGTCGATTTCTAAGAGACGCTTCCCCATATTAGTTCACGAGACAACATCAAGTGTCTTTTGAAAAACGAGATTTGCCTGCTACTTTTATTGCGTTTACGATGTAGGGAATTCTACATGTCCGTGTTACAAAGGTTCAGCCACACCTCTCTGTTTTAGTTATTTTCTCAATTGCTCTTTTCCAAGAATTCCACTTTCTTCAGGTTAGTTCTCAGGGTTATCTTTCCAACAAAATTAGTTTCATCTCAATCGAAGTTTCCTTGCAAAAGTTATCTAAATTCTTGACCGGGAAGGTCATATCTGGGAAAACACGAAAGTTAGGTATAATGGTCTACGAAACGATAAAAAATCGATCAAGGCATACAAAAGGTACTTATTGATGACTTTATGTGCAAAATTTGAGTTAAAATGAGTATTCTTGGGTTTGGGCATGCATGATAGTAAGTTTGTGTCACTGCGTAGAGAAAATGGCAAATAAGAGAATCGTGCGTAATGATCTACGGTGAAAACATCTTTTTGACATCATAGCATAAAAATCGAAGTTAACGGTGAGTTATGTGCATTGTTTGCATCGAATTGTGAATTCTCTCGGTTCTACGCAAATTCTCTATGACCAATAAGGTATTGGACTGTTTTGAGAAATTTCGAACACGAAATTAGTTTAATTTTTGTATTATAGGGTTTCAACCCCAATAATCTATTGTAGGTCATAGATTCCGATACTTTGGCGCGCCATTTTTGGCCCAAAGCTCAACCCGTGGGCCCCACGTCGTCTACCCCTTTGACCGGCATCGAAAGAGAGTTGACCAATAGACCTAAATGAGAAGATTGTGTGAGCGTAGAGATCATAGGCTTCAAGGTTGCCATCCGTTGGTGATAAAGGTCAAGTGAAGAAGTCGATTTCTAAGAGACGCTTCCCCATATTGGTTCACGAGACAAGATCAAGTGTCTTTTGAAAAACGAGATTTGCCTGCTACTTTTATTACATTTACGATGTAGGGCATTCTACATGTCCGTGTTACAAAGGTTCAGTCACACCTCTCCGTTTTAGTTATTTTCTCTATTGCTCTTTCCAAGAATTCCACTTTCTGCTGGTTAGTTCTCAGGGTTATCTTTCCAACAAAATTAGTTTTATCTCAATCGAAGTTTCCTTGCAAAAGTTTTCTAAATTCTTGACCGTGGAGGTCATATCTGGGAAAACACGAAAGTTAGGTATAACGGTCTACGAAACGATAAAAAATCAATCAAGGCATACAAAAGGTACTTATTGATGACTTTATGTGCAAAATTTGAGTTAAAATGAGTATTCTTGGTTTTGGGCGTGCATGAAAATAAGTTTGTGTCACTACGTAGAGAAAATGGCAATTAAGAGAATCGTGCGTAATTATCAACGGAGAAAACATCTTTTTGACATCATAGCATAAAAATCGAAGTTAACGGTGAGTTATGTGCATTGTTTGCATCGAATTGTGAATTCTCTCGGTTCTACGCAAATTCTCTATGACCAATAAGGTATTGGACTGTTTTGAGAAATTTCGAACACGAAATTAGTTTAATTTTTGTATTATAGGGTTTCAACCCCAATAATCTATTGTAGGTCATAGATTCCGATGCTTTGGCGCGCCATTTTTGGCCCAAAGCTCAACCCGTGGGCCCCACGTCGTCTACCCCTTTGACCGGCATCGAAAGAGAGTTGACTAATAGACCTAAATGAGAAGATTGTGTGAGCGTAGAGATCATAGGCTTCAAGGTTGCCATCCGTTGGTGATAAAGGTCAAGTGAAGAAGTCGATTTCTAAGAGCCGCTTCCCAATATTGGTTCACGAGACAAGATCAAGTGTCTTTTGAAAAACGAGATTTGCCTGCTACTTTTATTACGTTTACGATGTAGGGAATTCTACATGTCCGTGTTACAAAGGTTCAGTCACACCTCTCCGTTTTAGTTATTTTCTCTATTGCTCTTTTCCAAGAATTCCACTTTCTGCTAGTTAGTTCTCAGGGTTATCTTTCCAACAAAATTAGTTTTATCTCAATCGAAGTTTCCTTGCAAAAGTTTTCTAAATTCTTGACCGCGGAGGTCATATCTGGGAAAACACGAAAGTTAGGTATAACGGTCTACGAAACGATAAAAAATCGATCAAGGCATACAAAAGGTACTTATTGATGACTTTATGTGCAAAATTTGAGTTAAAATGAGTATTCTTGGTTTTGGGCGTGCATGAAAATAAGTTTGTGTCACTACGTAGAGAAAATGGCAAATAAGAGAATCGTGCATAATGATCAACGGAGAAAACATCTTTTTGACATCATAGCATAAAAATCGAAGTTAACGGTGAGTTATGTGAAGTGTTTGTATCGAATTGTGTATTCTCTCGGTTCTACGCAAATTCTCTATGACCAATAAGGTATTGGACTGTTTTGAGAAATTTCAAACACGAAATTAGTTTAATTTTTGTATTATAGGGTTCCAACCCAAATAATCTATTGTAGGTCATAGATTCCGATGCTTCGGCGCGCCGTTTTTGGCCCAAAGCTCGACCCGTGGGCCCCACGTCGTCTACCCCTTTGACCGGCATCAAAAGAGGGTTGACCAATGGACCTGAAGGATAAGATTGTGTGAGCGTAGAGATCATAGGCTTCAAGGTTGCCATCCGTTGGTGATAATGGCCAAGTGAAGAAGTCGATTTCTAAGAGATGCTTCCCCATATTGGTTCACGAGACAAGATCAAGTGTCTTTTGAAAAATGAGATTTGCCTGCTACTTTTACTGCGTTTACGATGTAGGGAATTCTACAAGTCCGTGTTACAAAGGTTCAGCCACACCTCTCCGTTTTAGGAATTCCACATTCTGCTGGTTAGTTCCCAGGGTTATCTTTCCAACAAAATTAGTTTCATCTCAATCGAAGTTTCCTTGCAAAAGTTATCTAAATTCTTGATCGGGGAGGTCATATCTGGGAAAACACGAAAGTTAGGCATAACAGTCTATGAAACGATAAAAAATCGATCAAGGCATAGAAAAGGTACTTATTGATGACTTTATGTGCAAAATTTGAGTTAAAATGAGTATTCTTGGGTTTGGGCGTGCATGAAAGTAAGTTTGTGTCACTGCGTAGAGAAAATGGTATATATGAGAATCGTGCGTAATGATCTATGGAGAAAACATCTTTTTGACATCATAGCATAAAAATTGAAGTTAACGGTGAGTTATGTGCAGTGTTTGCATCAAATTATTTATTCTCTCGGTTCTACGCAAATTCTCTATGACCAATAAGGTATTGGACTGTTTTGAGAAATTTCGAACACGAATTTTTTTTAATTTTTGTATTATAGGGTTAAAACCCAAATAATCTGTTGTAGGTCATAGATTCCGATGCTTCGGCACGCCGTTTTTGGCCCAAAGCTCGACCCGTGGGCCCCATGTCGTCTACCCCTTTGACCGGCATCGAAAGAGGGTTGACCAATAGACCTAAAGGAGAAGATTGTGTGAGCATAGAGATCATATGCTTCAAGGTTGCCATCTGTTGGTGATAAAGGTCAAGTGAAGAAGTCGATTTCTAAGAGACGATTCCCCATATTGGTTCATGAGACAAGATCAAGTGTCTTTTGAAAAACGAGATTTGCCTGCTACTTTTACTGCGTTTACGATATAGGGAATTCTACATGTCCATGTTACAAAGGTTCAGCCACACCTATCCATTTTAGTTATTTTCTCTATTGCTCTTTTCCAAGAATTCCACTTTCTGCTGGTTAGTTCTCAGGGTTATCTTTCCAACAAAATTAGTTTTATCTCAATCGAAGTTTCCTTGCAAAAGTTTTCTAAATTCTTGACCATGGAGGTCATATCTGGGAAAACACGAAAGTTAGGTATAACGGTCTACGAAACGATAAAAAATCGATCAAGGCATACAAAAGGTACTTATTGATGACTTTATGTGCAAAATTTGAGTTAAAATGAGTATTCTTGGTTTTGGGCGTGCATGAAAATAAGTTTGTGTCACAACGTAGAGAAAATGGCAAATAAGAGAATCGTGTGTAATGATCAACGGAGAAAACATCTTTTTGACATCATAGCATAAAAAACGAAGTTAACGGTGAGTTATGTGAAGTGTTTGTATCGAATTGTGTATTCTCTCGGTTCTACGCAAATTCTCTATGACCAATAAGGTATTGGACTGTTTTGAGAAATTTCAAACACGAAATTAGTTTAATTTTTGTGTTATAGGGTTTCAACCCAAATAATCTATTGTAGGTCATAGATTCCGATGCCTCGGCGCGCCATTTTTGGCCCAAAGCTCGACCCGTGGGCCCCACGTCGTCTACCCCTTTGACCGGCATCGAAAGAGGGTTGACCAATGGACCTGAAGGAGAAGATTGTGTGAGCGTAGAGATCATAGGCTTCAAGGTTGCCATCCGTTGGTGATAATGGTCAAGTGAAGAAGTCGATTTCTAAGAGACGCTTCCCCATATTGGTTCACGAGACAAGATCAAGTGTCTTTTGAAAAATGAGATTTGCCTGCTACTTTTACTGCGTTTACGATGTAGGGAATTCTACATGTCCTTGTTACAAAGGTTCAGCCACACCTCTCCGTTTTAGGAATTCCACTTTCTGCTGGTTAGTTCCCAGGGTTATCTTTCCAACAAAATTAGTTTCATCTCAATCGAAGTTTCCTTGCAAAAGTTATCTAAATTCTTGATCGGGAGGTCATATCTGGGAAAACACGAAAGTTAGGTATAACGGTCTATGAAATGATAAAAAATCGATCAAGGCATAGAAAAGGTACTTATTGATGACTTTATGTGCAAAATTTGAGTTAAAATGAGTATTCTTGGGTTTGGGTGTGCATGAAAGTAAGTTTGTGTCACTGCGTAGAGAAAATGGTAAATAAGAGAATCGTGCGTAATGATCTACGAGAAAACATCTTTTCGACATCATAGCATAAAAATCGAAGTTAATGGTGAGTTATGTGCAGTGTTTGCATCGAATTATTTATTCTCTCGGTTCTACGCAAATTCTCTATGACCAATAAGGTATTGGACTGTTTTGAGAAATTTCGAACACGAAATTTGTTTAATTTTTGTATTATAGGGTTAAAACCCAAATAATCTATTGTAGGTCATAGATTCCGATGCTTCGGCGCACCGTTTTTGGCCCAAAGCTCGACCCGTGGGCCCCACGTCGTCTACCCCTTTGACCGGCATCGAAAGAGGGTTGACCAATAGACCCAAAGGAGAAGATTGTGTGAGCATAGAGATCATATGCTTCAAAGTTGCCATCTGTTGGTGATAAAGGTCAAGTGAAGAAGTCGATTTCTAAGAGACGATTCCCCATATTGGTTCATGAGACAAGATCAAGTGTCTTTTGAAAAACGAGATTTGCCTGCTACTTTTACTGCGTTTACGATATAGGGAATTCTACATGTCCGTGTTACAAAGGTTCAGCCACACCTCTCCGTTTTAGTTATTTTCTCTATTGCTCTTTTCCTAGAATTCCACTTTCTGCTGGTTAGTTCTCAGGGTTATCTTTCCAACAAAATTAGTTTTATCTCAATCGAAGTTTCCTTGCAAATTTTTTCTAAATTCTTGACCGTGGAGGTCATATCTGGGAAAACACGAAAGTTAGGTATAACGGTCTACGAAACGATAAAAAATCGATCAAGGCATACAAAAGGTACTTATTGATGACTTTATGTGCAAAATTTGAGTTAAAATGAGTATTCTTGGGTTTGGGCGTGCATGAAAGTAAGTGTGTGTCACAGCGTAGAGAAAAGGGTAAATAAGAGAATCGTGCGCAATGATCTACGGAGAAAACATCTTTTTGACATCATAGCATAAAAATCGAAGTTAACGGTGAGTTATGTGCAGTGTTTGCATCGAATTGTGTATTCTCTTGGTTCTACGCAAATTCTCTATGACCAATATGGTATTGGACTGTTTTGAGAAATTTCGAGCACGAAATTTGTTTAATTTTTGTATTATAGGGTTAAAACCCAAATAATCTATTGTAGGTCATAGATTCCGATGCTTCGGCGCGCCGTTTTTGTCCCAAAGCTCGACCCGTGGGCCCCACGTCGTCTACCCCTTTGACCGGCATCGAAAGAGGGTTGACCAATAGACCTGAAGGAGAAGATTGTGTGAGCGAAGAGATCATAGGCTTCAGGGTTGCCGTCCGTTGGTGATAAAGGTCAAGTGAAGAAGTCGATTTCCAAGAGACGCTTCCCCATATTGGTTCATGAGACAAGATCAAGTGTCTTTTGAAAAACAAGATTTGCCTGCTACTTTTATTGCGTTTACGATATAGGGAATTCTACATGTCCATGTTACAAAGGTTCAGCCACACCTCTCCGTTTTAGTTATTTTCTCTATTGCTCTTTTCCAAGAATTCCACTTTCTGCTGGTTAGTTCTCAGGGTTATCTTTCCAACAAAATTAGTTTCATCTCAATCGATGTTTCCTTGCAAAAGTTATCTAAATTCTTGATCGGGGAGGTCATATCTGGGAAAACACGAAAGTTAGGTATAACGGTCTATGAAACGATGAAAATATGCAAACGGAAATCAGTTTCCTTTGTAACATCTGCAAACGGAAATTAGTTTCCACTTTCTGCTGGTTAGGTATAACGGTCTATGAAACGATAAAAAATCTGGGAAAACACGAAAGTTAGGTATAACAGATTTTTTATCGTTTCAGGGGTGTACGACACTTCTTGCCATAAAGGGCTTCAAAAGGGGCCATTTGCAGACTAGACTGATAACTGTTGTTGTACGAGAAATCTGCAAACGGAAGACAATCTTCCCACTTCGAACCATAGGATAGAACACATGCGCAAAGCATGTCCTCCAATATCTGGTTCACTCGTTCAGTTTGGCCATCGGTCTGGGGATGATAAGCTGTGCTAAATGCTAACTTGGTTCCAAGGGCTTCGTGAAGGGATTTCCAGAATCTTGAGGTGAATTGCGTGCCTCTATCAGATACAATCTTCTTAGGCACACCATGCAGGCTTACTATTCTGGAAATATACAAGTCTGCTAACTGATTTCCCCGATAAGTGGTATTGACAGGAATGAAATGGGCAACCTTGGTCAGTCGATCAACGATGACCAAAATTGAGTCATGGCCTCTGTTAGATCTTGGAAGTCTGGTAATAAAATCCATTCCAATCTCATCCCACTTCCACTCGGGAATTTTCAAAGGTTGAAGCAATCCAGCGGGTCGCTGATGTTTAGCCTTGACTCACTGACAGATATCACACTTGGCTACGAAAGAACCAATCTCTCGCTTCATTCCATGCCACCAAAATCTTTCTCAAAGGTCTTGGTACATTTTGGTTCCGCCGGGGTGGATTGAATAAGGGGTCTCATGGGCTTCCTTCAGGATCAACTGTTTAAGTTCTACGGCATTGGGCACACAGATATGGTCATTGAATTTCAGCACTCCTTCAGCATCTTCGGTAAAACCGGGTGCTTTGCCGAGGGAAATCTTCTTCTTAATTCCTTTAATACTTTCATGACCTTTTTGGGCTTCTTTGATTTGATCCATCAGGGTTGGGGCTAACTCTAAATTGGCGAGATAACCATGGCTAACAAGTTCTAGTCCAAAATCTTTGAACTCTTTGAACAAGGCTGGCTGTTCGGCTTGGATCAAGGCATTCAGGGTGCAGGGTTTGCGACTAAGGGCATCGGCAACTACATTTGCCTTTCCGGGATGATAATGGATTCCAATATCATAATCCTTGATTAATTCCATCCATCTCCTCTGTCGCAGGTTTAACTCCTTCTCGGTGAAAATATACTTCAAGCTCTTATGATCTGTATAGATCTCACAGCGATGTCCCACAAGATAGGGACGCCATGTCTTAAGAGCGAGAACAACAGCAGCTAACTCCAGGTCATAGGTTGGGTAATTATCTTCATGCGGTCACAACTGTCGGGACAGATACGACACAACCTTGTCTTCTTGCATCAAAACGCAACCAAGTCCGAGGCGTGATGCATCGCAATACACGTCGAAACTCTTGGTGACGTCTGGCATAATCAAAATTGGGGCTGAGGTTAGTCTCTTCTTCAATTCTTGGAAACTATCTTCACACTTCGGAGTCCATTCAAATTTCTTGTCCTTCTTCAACAGTTGGGTCATGGGCTTGGCTATACTGGAAAATCCTTCAACGAACTTGCGGTAATAACTGGCTAGTCCGAGAAAGCTTCGGATTTCAGTCACACTGGTTGGGGCTAACCAGTCAACAATGGCTTGGATCTTCTCGGGGTCTACAGAAATTCCTTCGGCAGATACAACATGTCCGAGAAATGCCACTTCACTGAGCCAAAACTCACACTTGCTAAGCTTGGCATACAGCTGGTGCTCTCGGAGTATCTCCAAAACTAGACGCAGGTGTTCAGCATGCTCTTCTTCGGTCTTGGAATAAATAAGGATGGCATCGAGGAAAACTACCACGAACTTGTCGAGGTACTCCATGAAAATCTTGTTCATGAGATTCATAAAATAGGCTGGGGCATTGGTCAGACCAAAGGACATGACGGTGTATTCAAACAAACTATAACGAGTGGTGAAGGCGGTCTTGGGAATGTCTGTCTCTCGGATTTTCAACTGATGATATCCTGTCCGAAGATCAATCTTGGAAAAGACTCGGGCTCCGTTCATCTGATCGAACAGATCCTTGATCTTGGGAAGAGGGTACTTGTTTTTAATGGTCACGTCATTTAGCTTGCGATAGTCCACACACAGGCGTGTGGTACCATCTCTCTTGTCCACAAAAATAATGGGTGATCCCCAGGGTGAAGCGCTTGGGCAAACAAGTCCTTTGCTGAGCATATCTGCCAACTTCTTGTTCAACTCAACCAGTTCTTCCGGATTCATCCGATAAGGTCTCTGAGATATAGGAGAGGTTCCTGGGATAAGCTCAATTATGAACTCAATATCCCGGTCCGGCGGCATACCAGGCAACTCTTCAGGGAAAACATCTCGGAATAGGTGAACAACACGGATCTCATCTAGGGCGGGTCGAGCTATGCTCTCATGGCATCTGGGTCAGGAATGACGGGTCTCAGATGCATACTCCACTTCAACTCCATCATCTGAAGTGAGAGAAACAGCTCTTCGGGCACAGTCAATACGACCGTGATACTTGGCTAACCAATCCATTCCAAGAATAACGGCTATGCCTTGGTTTCCTAAGAAAATAAGGTCGGCTGCAAATTTTACTCCTCCAATCTCTATGGGGGTTTCGGAACACATCTGGTTGGTTTTGGCTAACAATCCTGGGGTTTGTACCAACATGGGTTTGGGTAAAAGGCTCCCGACTAAACCTCCTTTAGAAACAAACTCTTCGGTAATAAATGAATGGTTGGCACCAGAATCAAACAGAACAGTTGCAGGTACTGAGTTGACAAGGAACGTACCCAACACAACATCTGGCGCATCCTGGGCTTCTTCAGCATTGTTGTGGTGCAGACGGCCCTTGACAACAGCAGCATTTCCGCGGGGTGCGGCATTTTTGCCATTACCATTTCCATTGCGGCCTTGACCATTGTTCGGTGCCAGCGCATTGTGGCGCTAAACATTCTTCTTGGGATTGGGGCATTCTCTAGAGTAGTGACCTTTGTTGCCACATTCAAAGCAGACAACATTGGCATTGGGGTTGAAGTTGTTGAAGTTCCCTCCGGGACGGTTGAAGTTGTTTGGGCGGTTTGGAACGGTGGGGCGTGGAGCTTGTGGTGGTCGATAGGCAGGCTTGGGGTTTTGCTGAAAGATACGAGGCTTCTGACTGCTCGAACCTTCCTGAGCATTCATCCTCCTCTTGCGACCTTCAAACATAGACTTGCGCTTGGTCTCCAGTTGGATGGCTTTGTCCACAAGTGACTCCAGATCATAGAAGTCATGGATAACCAAAGCACACTGCAGTTCATCATGAAGTCCACTCATGAAACGCTCCATCTTCTTCTTAGTGTCGGTGTCATCAGGAGCATACCGAGATAAGTCGGTAAACTCATCAAGATAACCGACCACACCTCTACTTCCCTGTCTCAGCTTGCGGAATTCATCCTTTTTCCTATCAATGAGTCTGCCGAGAATGTGCTTCTTGCGGAACTTCTCCTGGAACTCAGCCCAGTTGATAACATGACCAGCTTGCTCGAGAGCCTTGGTAGTTTCCCACCAAGCTCATGCAGGTCCAGCGAGATAGTGGGTTGCATACATCACTTTCTCATTTTCTCCTACAGCAGCAACTTCCAGATTGTTGTCGATGGTGCGAAGCCAATCATCGGCTTCTAGTGGGTGAAGTCCCTTGGAATAGGTGGGTGGGTTGGTCTTCTGGAAATCGCTCAAAGTGGATCACTGGTTTCCCTCGCCATTGCCATTGCCACCATTGTTGTTGTTGTTATTGTTGTTGTTGTTATAAGCGGTTGCGAGTTGTTATAGGGCAGCGAGATTAGCTTGACGCTCCTCCCAGGTAGCTTGGCGTTCCTCCATGATAATCGCGAGAAGCTGGGTGGGGGTTGGGTTCGGTGGTGGTGGTGGCGCTCCATCTGCACGAGGGGCGGCATCCTGAAGCACACCGGGTATAAGAGGCAAGGCAAAAAGGTTCAACTAAGGGAAAGGCGATTTCGTGAAGGGGTTGATTAATTACTGCTTATGGAAAATATTTCACACAGATCAAACAAGACAAACATACTTATATTTCACAAACATCATATTAAGGAGTTCACAACATCGGGATTACAACATCGCCTTACATCTACTGCACCAAATACAGGGTTTCCAAAAGAACCACTACTCCGACTCGACTAGCGATAGGGGTCTACCTAATCCTGCGATAGTACTCAAGTCTCTCGACTACTGAGGTGGAACTTCCAACTCAGCTGCATCAACATCTGACTGGTAGGGTGGCTCCTCCGGGTCCTCCTCCTCGTCCTTGAGAACTGCCTCAAGTGGGTCCTTGTCCTCATCAACTAACTCCTCCTCGTCGTCCTCCTCCTCTATTCCATCTCCTCCATGAAGTCCTCATCGTCACTAAGCAAAGCGACGTTCTCCTTGCAGAGATCCTCGCCCTCCTCCTCCATCTCGTTGGCCTGATGCTCCATGTCCTCAATCAGCTCTCCTGCTCCGCCACCCTCTTGCGGAGCTGGGCGATGGTCCTCCTCAGCTGGGCCCTCTTCTGAGAAGAGCGACCTTCTCCTCCAGCAGCTTCTCCTCGTTCTCGTGAATCTCAACAAGCGAGATGCGATCAAAGTGAAGCTGAACTCTAGTACGCATCAGATCATCCTGGGTGTACTGAAGTAAGAGCTCCATGTCCATGATGTAGCTCCCAAACATCGGGTGGCAAAGGGTAGGAGTAGGGTGTCCGTCGCTGTTGCGCCTCCCGTAGAACCGGAAATGTGAGTTTGCCAACTCCGCCTTGTGCTCCTCACAAAGTCGGGCCAGCAACCTCTGTGTGGCAGTACAGAGACCGTCAACCCAGGTAGAAGCCTTGGTGGTGAAGATGATCGTCCTGGAACTGGGAGACTTGATGTTCCTGCGAACCGATGACTCGATGAGCCAACTCAGTCTCCCGACTCCGTGAACGTCAACCTAAGCTCCTTTGAACTCTAGAGCAGGGTGACCTAACAGCTTGCTCAACTCGAATAGTCATTCTCGAACGTCAACTTGCTGTCCCTCTCAAGCTGAACGAACTCGGGCCAATGGAGTGCCATCTATAATTTTTAAGCAAAGTTTTAAGTTAGTGAGCTGACAAGTGTATCAAATTTTAAATATAGTGAGGCAACACGTGAGTCGAATTTTAAGCTTAAAGAGAAGTGTGCAAAATTTTAAAGATATTAGGGAAAATGTAATTTTAATGAGAGCAAAAGTTTGCATAAGTAAGAGGATTGGAGATAACTAGTTTTCGAAAATACTTCACTCCTTTCTTTTAGAAATTAATCCTTTGGTAACATTTGTCTAACGACCATGCTAACTAAGGTTTCCTAAAGTCAGGATGGCTCTGATACCAAGTCTGTGGGACCCCAGACTAGCTGTCCGAAATACCCGATTATGCTTAATACAACGATCCCGTGATCAGTCTGTCGTTGCACATAATCCGAATTGGATACCAAAGTTTACATCCATTACAATACCGAATTAAAAGTCTTACATAAATCATTCAGACCAAGTCTTACATAGGTGCCTTCATGGGCCAAACCAAAATATCACGGAAGCTACGGCGTAGTAGACATCGAATCCTAACGACGACGACCCGACAGGCAGCTGACTTATGGAGATCCTTAGTTCGCGTAGAAGTCGCCATACTCCTCCTCGGCATAGTGCTCCTCCTCATAGCCTGGCTAAGACAATAGCCAGGGACGAAACCAATATGAGTACATTTGATTGTACTCGCAAACTACCGCAACATGAGTATTCACTAGTTTTATTTTAATTTCAAACTTTTATTTAAAACATCTCTAGATCTTTATTGAAAAAGGTAAGAAGAGTTTTATAACTATCTTTAAAGAAACACCATTGTATTTGTTTTCTCCAAAACTCCTCCTTTTTCTGACCATAGGTCACCATGGTCCATTTGCCTCCAACAAACTCATACCAACTCGTTGGTATAGTTGTATACCATCTTCTCCATTTAGTTTCTTTTCAAACTTATAGTTTCTCAAAAACTTGCACATGGTCTAAGTAGGGCCTTCCAACTGTCCATATCCAAGGACTCGCCTATTCGAATAGTTTTACACTCTGTAGAGGTAGCACGCTTTTCCCACATCCATTCGGCAGCTCATCGTGTCTGCCACGTCTCGCCATATAGGTGTATGCGAAGTAAGCCGCCGACCATAGCCTGTCCTTTGCTCATGCTAGTATAGGACCCTACCGCTACGAAATTATCACCTTTCCATCGACACCCAGTCCAGATTCCCCGTCGGGAAACCTAAGTGTGAGGACTCGTAGTTCTGCCCGGCGAGCGAACCCATCAATCCCCCATCCTCAGATGCCAGTACCCAGGTCAGGGGGTAGGTCGCCATGACCATCCCCTCATGGAACGAGGTCATCCTCGTTGTTGAGGCATCCCATACTAATATGAGCAAATTATGACTACGCCCTTTTCCCATATGTGGGTAAATGTGGTCGCACAGGGTATCGGCTGGTTGACGTAAGTACAAGCACACACTGTGCATTTTTCATAAACACCTTCCTTCTCCACTTCTCCATTCCAACACTGACACCTCGGCATTCCATAATCACACAAGTATTTTCAAAAGAGTTTTGAATAAACCATTTTTTTCCCATCCTATAATTTTATATAGGGATTTCTATTTTATAATCTATCTATAATTCTACATAGGGTGGCAAAATAACTTCCATATACTTTTTGAAAAGGTTTATATAAATCTTTGCCTAAGAGTAAATCATGATATCTAAAATAGATGCATATATTTGGGGTGCAAGCTCAGAGAGTAGCTTGCCTTGCTCCACAAAGTGGCCTTGGTCTTGATCTTCAGATTCAACAAACTCTCCTTCCCCATAAATCCGACAGCGTTCTCGTCTAATTAATAAACAAACAAATACAAACAATCACTAAACTACTCAAGCAATCATCACAACAAAACAATCATAAGCATCACAAATAGCTACTGCACATAACAAACAATACAATTTGGTTTCAATTTAATTGAATTAACATTATTAATTTATGTCTAAATTATGGCAGAAACTTGTTGAACATGTTTAATTCCACAACTTGAGTTATGTTGGTCACAAAAATAAAAACTAAATTCTATAGAAAGCTACTAATGTGTAGAAGACAACCCAATTTAGTTTGGGTTAATTGGAGTTACCAAACTCTCTAGACAATTGTTTTAATCCAGTTTGTTATTAATCAAGTTTTGCTACAACTCAAGTTAATATTGTTCAAAAATTAAATCCTTTTAGGGGTAACTAAACATGACTAAATGTGATCTAACAAAATTGGTCCTAACTCATTTGGGTTAATCATTAAACATATTTAATTGTTTTAGTGCATAAGGGTTTTCTAACTTCATTTTTAATCTAAACAATTATCACTGCACAATTAATTCTACCAAAATTAGGGAAGCTAATACATCACAGTACTAAGCTAACAAAATTGGTTTGGAATTATTTGGCCTAACAGAGTATCAGAAACAAACAAGTTTAGATTTTAAACCTTCTGTGGTATTTTTAATAATACATTTTTATTGTTTATCTAAATTGAATGAGACACTTGGGTTGGTTAAACATTTTCATAAGCTTTCCAGAACAATTGTATTTGATTTATTTGGAGCTATAAAATCTTGAGTTATGGGTTTTTAAAGTTGGATCCAGTACTGATTTCTCAGAGAAACTAAATTAGAAAACCTAAATGTTCTGGATAATGTTGAAAAGTAATGACAGGTGGGCCCTTCTGTCAGTGACTCAGTGCACGGTGTAAAATGAATAAAATGCTGACGGGTGGGGCCAGCCCGTCAGCCTCCTATCTAACGAAGAGGTACATCGCCGTTGGATCTAGATCCAACGGCTCTCAGAGCCCACGAACGGCGACGACCATAACTGGGCGGCACCGCCGCGCCGGCGACACGGTGGTGCATGGATCCTCACCTAGGGGGCTCGGGAAGTCGCGGAGAGGGTGCTAGAGAACGGCGGAGGCTCGAGGAAGGCGGTGGTGCGAGTTGTACTTGCTGGGACGGCGTGTAGCGGTGACGGCGACGCGTCGGGCTTCCACGGCCACGACAACGGACTCCGGCGAGCTCCTGCGGTTGCGTTTGTGCACGAATCAAAGGAAAACAAGGGCGGGTGAGTGCGGTGTCCAGGAGGAAGAGAGTACGGGACAGAGGGGAGAGAATGGGGGAGTGTGGCGCTGCGGCCATGTCCGACCTCGACGGCGGCAGTGGCGGCAGCGTGCACGCCCTCCTGGCGGTGCACGGGCGAACTGAGAGTGGAGGGGAGAGTGTGGGGTGGTGTGGTGCTTCCAGAGGGGCTCGGGGTGGTTTTTATAGGGCGGAGGCCGGTCCATGGTGGTCGCGGAGCACGAACAGCGTCCATGGCGCACGAGAGGATCCTCTGCTCGATTCCGCGCGGTGGTGCGAGGTACGTGTCGTCCGGTGTCTACCGGGGTCCGAGCGCGGCTAGGAGCAGCTGGGTAGAGTATGGCGTGTTGAGGAGCAGAGGGGGGGCCGAATTTGGCCGGCGTCGTCGAGCTCTCCTCGGCGAGCATAGGGGGATGGGGCAGCGTTGGGGTGAGAGAGCGCTCCTAGCCTAGGAGGAAGAGAGTACGGGGCAGCGTTGGGGCTAGAGAGAGCGCTCGAGTGCTCTCATCTGCGTGCAGAGGCTGCAGAGCACGACGGCGTGGGTGGACTTGAGCTGGGGGGGCCTGGGGCGGCCTGGGCGCGGCGTCGGCAGCCATGGCGACACGGCGCGGCGACAGTGAGCTAGGAGAGAGGTAGGGGATGATGTTTTTGCAGAAAACCCCCTGCCTCCTCTTTTCTGCTTTTCCTTTATTTCTTTTTCAATCCAGTAGAATTTTAGGAATTTATTTGGGGCACTTATACTATTTAAAAAAAATTGCAAATATTTGTGAGTCTTCCCCATAACATGTAGAAGCTCCACAAAATTTGGCATTTCAAAATAAAATGTTTGAATCATTTTTGTTAATAGGGTTTTAATTAGGGTATTTTGGTTTATTTCAATTGATTTACTTTAGAATTTTAAAACTAGTTCAAAATATTATTTGAGAGGGAAAAGTAGTAAGAATAAAATGAGAGTGGTTACCATTCCACTCCTCTGATTTTTTTTGGAAGAAAATTTAAATTCTCTCTTGGAGGATTTGTGTGACACTTGTCACATTATTTTTCTTGCCTTTCTTTTATTTATTTCCCTTCTTTTCTTCATGTTTTTATTTAGAGCAAGCAACACACAAATAACACAAGCACAATATGAGATAAACACATATAATTTAGCAAAAGTTTTTGTTGCTCTCATTTTTGGAATAATAATACTTATAATTATTTTTGGGATGTTACAAGGTCATAGATTCCGATGCTTAGGCATGCCATTTTTTGGCCCAAAGCTCGACCCGTGGGCCCACGTTGTTCTACCCCTTTGACCGCATCGAAAGAGGGTTGACCAATGGACCTGAAGGACAAGATTTGTGAGCGTCGAGATCATAGGCTTCAAGGTTGCCATCTGCTGGTGATAAAGCTCAAGTGAAGAAGTTGATTTCTAAGAGACGCTTCCCCAAATTGGTTCACGAGACAAGATCAAGTGTCTTTTGAAAAACGAGATTTGCCTGCTACTTTTATTGCGTTTACGATGTAGGGAATTCTACATGTCTGTGTTACAAAGGTTCAGCCACACCTCTCCGTTTTAGTTATTTTCTCTATTGCTCTTTTCCAAGAATTCCACTTTCTGCTAGTTAGTTCTCAGGGTTGTCTTTCAACAAAATTAGTTTCATCTCAATCGAAGTTTCCTTGCAAAAGTTATCTAAATTCTTGACCGGGGAGGTCATATCTGGGAAAACAGGAAAGTTATAGGTATAACGGTCTACGAAACGATAAAAAATCGATCAAGGCATACAAAAGGTACTTATTGATGACTTTATGTGCAAATTTGAGTTAAAATGAGTATCCTTGGGTTTGGGCGTGCATGAAAGTAAGTTTGTGTCACTGCGTAGAGAAAATGGCAAATAAGAGAATCGTGCGTAATGATCTACGGAGAAAAACATCTTTTTGACATGATAGCATAAAAATCGAAGTTAACGGTGAGTTATGTGTAGTGTTTGCATCGAATTGTGTATTCTCTCGGTTCTACGCAAATTCTCTATGACCAATAGGTATTGGACTGTTTTGAGAAATTTCGAACACGAATTAGTTTAATTTTTGTATTATAGGGTTTCAACCCAAATAATCTAGGGTACTTATCGCAATTATCTTTCAACAAAATTAGTTTCATCTCAATCGACGTTTCTTTTCAAAAGTAATCAAAATTCTTTACGAGAGGTCATCTATGATGGTATAGGTAGGAAAAACAATTCAATCAAGGCATAGAAAGGTACTATTGATGAGTTTATGTGAAATGTTGAGTTTAAAATGGGTATTATAGGGTTTGGGAGTCCAGTATGTGTACGAACATATATCTGGGTAACAAAATGGAGAAAACATTGAACAACAAGTTGGGTGCCCTTATCTACGGAGAAGAAAGCTATACAACCCCAACTTTAAATGGTAGATATCAACGAGTTTGTGTAGAAAATGATCACCAAAGTGTATTCTAAAGGTTCAGCACAAATTCTATAGATCATATACGGGACTATTTTGACAAAAATTTCAGCACTAAAGTTGTGTAAAATTAGTAATAAAGGGTCTCGGTCCAATTACTCTCACGAAGGTCATATATTATGATGCTGGAGCGCCATATTGCCCCAAAGCTCGAACTGTGGGCCCCCTGTCGTCTACCCCTTTGACCGTCGTGGAAATTCATTATCACGTGTGAGTTTTCTACTTGTCTGCTGAGGGTAGCTCAAAGGAATATGGAAAACAGAAATTGAGCCCACGGTCTCACATCCCTCCAGTTGCGTTGAAGTGGCAGTTTAGCTAGCCATTAAGTGTGTAATCTTCATACATGGTAAGACATGTGTGTGAAGCTGGACACTTGGGAGCTTGCTAGTGTATACTTTCTTATTCGACCACACTTGACCGGCATCGATAGAGGGTCGACCAATGGGTTGAAGGAGGAGATTGTGTGAGCTATCATTTTACCATGCATGACATCATCATAATAATGAGAGATGGAAAGATACAAGATTGATCAAGTCATAGTGCGAAGAGTTGTTCAACGCTACCAAGTAGGATCATGCATGTGATCTCGTGGTATGTTAAGTAGTTGTCCATATAGCTTTTGTGAACTAACCGATGATATATGTGGGTGGTGGTCATAATTGTTGAGATTTGCAAGTTCTAGATGGTCATTTTTTGAGATCATGTGCTCGAAGCATGCCATCCACTGGAGATAAAGGTCAAGTGATGTCGGTCCGAGGAGAAGCTTTCCCATATTTTTTTCTCGCTGAGAAAGTTGGAAGTCTTCACCGAGCGAAGCGTGATCAAGAAAAGGCGGTTCACCTTGAGGAGGCTAAGATCGTCATCATGTTAATTCAAGTGGATTGTGCGATGCAAAGGTATGACCTTGAACTGGTTTCTATTTTATCGTCCCATGATGTTTGTTGGGAAACTGGGTTATATAGGATAGACAACCGTGCTATCCAGGGCTCTCGAGTGAGTAGCTTGATCGTATTGTTTCTAGAGAGTTCAAACCTTTGCATCATTGGCATCATATTTATTGGTTCTTATTTTTGCTTTATCGTTGTGTAGCCTTGGTGCTTTTCTTGTTCATCATGACAAGCTCATGTCCTTCGAGATTGAGATTTGCCTGCTTTCGTCTATTACGTTTTCGATGTTGAAGAAATGTACCGGTCCATGTTTGACAAAGGGTCCACACCTCTTCGTGTGTGGTATTTTCTCTATTTCTTCTTCTCAAGATTTTCACTTTCCTGGTTACTTATCGCAATTATCTTTCCAACAAAATTAGTTCCATCTCAATCGGTGTTTCTTTTCAAAAGTCATCAAAATTCTTACGGGAGTCATCTATGATGGTTTAGGTAGGAAAAACAATTCAATCAAGGCATAGAAAGGACTTATTGATGAGTTTATGTGAACTGTTGAGTTAAAATGGGTATTATAGGGTTTGGAGTCCAGTATGTGTACGAACATATATATGGGTAACAAAATGGAGAAAAACATTAAACAACAAGTTGTGTGCCCTTGTCTACGGAGAAAAAGCTGTACAACCCAACTTTAAAATGATAGATATCAACGAGTTTGTGTAGAAAATGAGCACCAAAGTGTGTATTCTAAAGGTTCGGCACAAATTCTCTATGGCAGATCATATACGGGACTATTTTGACAAAAAATTCGAGCACTAAAGTTGTGTAAAATTAGTAATAAAGGGTCTTGGTCCAATTACTCTCACGGAGGTCATATATTATGATCCTCTGGAGCGCCATATTGGCCCAAAGCTCGACCCGTGGGCCCCCTGTCGTCTACCCCTTTGACCGTCGTGGAAATTCATTATCATGTGTGAGTTTTTACTTGTCTGCTGAGGGTAGCTCATAGGAATATGGAAAACAAAAATTGAGCCCACGGTCTCACAATCCCTCCAGTTGCGTTGAAGTGGCAGTTTAGCTAGCCATATAAGTGTGTAATCTTCGTACATGGTAAGACATGTGTGTGAAGCTAGACACTTGGGAGCTTGCTAGTGTATACTTTTCTTATTCGACCACACTTGACCGGCATCGATAGTGGGTCGACCAATGGAGTTGAAGGAGGAGATTGTTGAGCTATCATGTTTACCATGCATGACATCATCATAATAATGAGAGATGGAAAGATACAAGATTGATCAAGTCATAGTGCGAAGAGTTTTCAACGCTACCAAGTGGGATCATGCATGTGATCTCGTGGTATGTTAAGTAGTTGTCCATATAGCTTTTGTGAACTAACCGATGATAATATGTGTGGTGGTCATAATTGTTGAGATTTGCAAGTTCTAGATGGTCATTTCATTGAGATCATGTGCTCGAAGCATGCCATCCACTGGAGATAAAGGTCAAGTGATGTCGGTCCGAGGAGAAGCTTTCCCATATTTGTTTCTCGGGAGAAAGTTGGAAGTCTTCACCGAGCGAAGCGTGATCAAGAAAAGGCGGTTCACCTTGAGGAGGCTAAGATCGTCATCAAGTAATTCAAGTGGTTTGTGCGATGCAAAGGTATGACCTTGAACTAGTTTCTATTTTATCGGTCCCATGATGTTTGTTGGGAAACCGGGTTATATAGGATAGACAACCGTGCTATCCAGAGGGCTCTCGAGTGAGTAGCTTGATCGATTGTTCTAGAGAGTTCAAACCTTTGCATCCTTAGCATCATATTTATTGGTTCTTATTTTTGCTTTATCGTTATGTAGCCTTGGTGCTTTTCTTGTTCATCATGACAAGCTCATGTCCTTCGAGAACGAGTTTGCCTGCTTTCGTCTATTACGTTTTCGATGTTGAAGAAATGTACCGGTCCATGTTTGACAAAGGGTCCACACCTCTTCGTGTGTGGTATTTTCTCTATTTCTTCTTCTCAAGATTTTCACTTTCTGCTGGTTACTTTATCGCAATTATCTTTCCAACAAAATTAGTTCCATCTCAATCAGTGTTTCTTTTCAAAAGTCATCAAAATTCTTTACGGGAGGTCATCTATGATGGTTTAGGTAGGAAAAAAAATTCAATCAAGGCATAGAAAGGTACTTATTGATGAGTTTATGTGAACTGTTGAGTTAAAATGGGTATTATATGGTTTCGGAGTCCAGTATGTGTACGAACATATATGGGTAACAAAATGGAGAAAAATTGAACAACAAGTGTAACATCCCAAGTTTTTCAAAAATTTGAAAAATCAAAAAAAAAATTAAAACTTTTGAAAACTATAAGTATTTATGATTTTAAAAAAAGCATTCATGCATTCATCATTTTATTGCAATTTTGCATTTGAAAATTTCAAACGTTGGAATATTATTTCCACTCAAAACATATTTGAAAAAAATGTAAGAGCAAGTTTACGCTCCATATATTATTTTTGAGTTTGTTGGTTAAATTGTTCCGTTTAATTTTTGGTTGTGAATTGATTGTATGTTTTGGAATGTATTTTAATATTTACTTATTTTTCTATTTTCAAGTTGTAATGTTGTTTTGAAAGAAAACAATTATTTGGATATTTCAAATGAGTTTGAATTTAAAATGATTTTGTCAAAATCTTTAAAAACAGAAATATTTGTACAAAAATATTTTATTTCGGATAAAATTAGTCCACAATAGTTTATTAAGTTATAGGACGTTTTTACAAAACTTTCAAAACTGTTTGACTCAATTCCGAGTTAAAAATCAAAAGCTATGAATAAAACAGTAAAAAGAAAAAGATAAACGATTTAAAACAAAAAAAAACAGTCGCCGAACGAGTTGGCCGAAACCAAGCCCATCTCACGCGCGTGCACGCGGAAGGAAGCAGGCCGGTCCAACAACCGAACCAGCCCAGCCCTTCTCTTTTTCCTTTGTTTTTTTCCTGGACGTGCCATGCACGCAAGCTGTTCGATAAAATGAAACCGACCGAAAACGAACTAAATCTTCTCAAAACCGACTCAAACCCTACCCCTGCCCCAAGACTCTACCTCTTTATATACCCCGCACCCTTCCCCACCCCGGAGCTGCATTTTTTTAGAACCCTAGCCACAAATCTTGACGGGAACGAGATTGACGTCCGCTGCAGCCGCCGGAACCTCCGATCAAGATCTCCATCTCCTCGAGGCACTCCAGCCGCTCTAACCTTGTCTTATGAACTCTCCTAATTCCCGTGCATCTATTTGACATCTTTATATTTCATCTAATGCATAGGATCTCGCGAGAACGCGTGGAGATTGCCAGAACGTCGTCGAGAGATCCGACCAAGTTCTCCAGCGTCCTGATCCGTACCAACGCCTACAACCTTGTCTTTCTACCTATACGCACCTTCCTTGATCTACTAGACATCATCATATTTCAATTATCCCGCAAATAGCCCGGGAACATCTCTGTGGTTCGGAGCATCGAATCTGCAACATCTTCATCACTCTGAAAGATCAGGGACTTTTCGACCGCGTCATCATCTTTGGTGTGATGATGGGAAACCGGTAGACATAAATCGACAAGGAGGAAGACATGTCCAGCGACCAGGAACGCCTCGACACTCCGCCGCGTCCGTTTCGGTGAGACAGCACCACAATCCTCTCCCAGATTCGTTTTGACCATCAGTCCAGATCGGACGGATCTGAACAATCACTTAAACGAAGGGTACCGGCCAATCCGGTGCTGCCACGTGTTTTAATCTTTTCTATTTTCGTTTTAAGTTTCAGAAAATTGTTAGATCTTGTAAAATCCATATCTTTTCAACCGTAACTCTGTTTTAAATGTTTTTGTAGTCTATGGATTCGTATGAACGTGTAGAATACGGTAGAATAATAAAAACATATATTTTAGTCGTGCACTAACTTGTTATTTACAGAAACATGTAAACATTATTAATAGTTTTAAATCTATAAGTCCATAATTCGTAAATAAAATATTTCTGGAAAGCCCCTGACCTCTAGATTATTTTAGCAGTTAAATCTGAGCCGTTAGATCCATCTCGTACGTGTCTAGAATAGATGACTTACCGAACAGGTACAGACGAATCGGAGGCCGCCACGTTGACGCACAGTCAACGCCTCGTCAGCAGCTTCGTCAGTCCCACGTGAGCGCCCAGTCAGCATCCTCGTCAGCGGTCAGAGTCAACAGTCAACCGAAGACTGGCAGTTTTGCAGAAAAAACCCTATAACTTAGATCTATCACTACTTTTTATTGGTTTGGCCAAATTTTACAAATAAAATATTTTTGGAAAGCTTATGACACGTAGAAACTTTTGGCATAGTTAATTTTATGTTTCGCCGAATTAATTTTGTTTAATTTAAAAGTGGCTTTATAGTTTTTGAACCTAACTTGTTTTTAAAAATTGATTTGGAATAATTCCAATTGGTAATTTTTGTTTAGTTAATATTTGGCCGTAGGATTACTCTATTATTTTTGTAAAAGTATTTTCTATGTTTTCGTAATTAATATGAATTAAATGCTTTTAGGTGATTTTAATAATTAAAATTGATTAAAATTAATTTTCTTCATATTTTCGACTAATAAAATGACTTATCATATTTTGATCACTTTAGTTACAAAAGTACTTAGAAATAATATGCCTCTCCAAACAAAGTAATTTTCTGCCTTAGAAAATATTTAACAAAATTGTGACAACACTTTTCCTTAGAAATTTTCACGTCTTATTAATACTAGATCTTGTCCTTAGAAAATTTTAGCATCTTGAAAATTTTGTTGTTTCCTTAGAAAATATTCTAAGTAATTGCTCTGACAAATGTTAGTCCTTAGAAATTTTACCAACTACTGTTCTAAAGTATTTTCCTTAGAAAATTTAGCAACTATGTTTTGTTTACTTTCCTTAGAAATTATTTGGCCTTATTGTTTGACCTTTGGTCCTTAGTCATTTTTGGACCATCTTACTTGCCTTGCATTAACTTAGAATAATTTCATGGCATGGCAAGCATCTCTAGTCCTTAAGAAATATTTTTTCACTCTTACATGACTTTCCTCCTTAGAAAAAAAATTGAGTATGCATGTTATTT